>JAPDVR010000022.1:30021719-30621719 GCA_026230005.1 Gila orcuttii | reverse complement strand
GGTTGTACCTTTGACCTAAGGTGAATAAAACAAAATACAATTTAATTTACCATATTCATACTTTTGGTATGCTGTCAACTGGATTGTGTAAAATTCTGAATGAAAGAAATGGCTCCCGTTAAATTCTTAAGCTTGAATTTAAATGTTCTTCATCTTATTTGAAAACTGAATTGGATTTTGAGTTGGAGTTGCAATCCAAAGAAATTCAAATTCAGTGCATTCTCAATTTGATTCTAAATGGTGCACAACCCTGGCTGTCAAACATGTTTGAAGTGAACTTACCCATTGCTTTCCTTTTGTTCTAATTTTGCATTTCCAGCTTCAGGTTGGATAACAGGAGCCACTACTACTAGTTTAATTGAAGGCTTTCTTATTGGGGTAACTGGTCGTGGGATCCTGCTGTGCCACTCTGTTTTGTACTTTTCCTCAGCCTTCTTCTTGAGTTTCTTGACAGAATCATCAGATACGTGAATATCTTCCTCTGAGCCTGTAGTAGAAAGAGTCTCTGAAGGTCTCTTGGGCTCGTCTCCAGAAGATAGTGAGGATGAAGTCCTTGAATTTAGTCTCATCCAGCGGCCCTGGCGCTGTCTTTCTACAGCTTGACGGGCCAGGTCTTGCTGCATGGCTCTTCTACGCAGTTGCTCTTTGGTGGGCAGGGATTGTTCAGATCCTGGCTCTTCTTCTGGGACTAGGATAGGAATTCGACTTTTGCTCCTTGGTCGTGGATGTTTAGAAACACTTTCAGGTACTGTGTTCTCCTCTTGACATTCGTCTTTTAGTTGTTTATCCTGTTTGGAATCAGTTGATGAACCTTGATGGATGGGTTCCCTAGACTCTAAGAGTAAAGGAACCACAAGACCTTCCCATTTTTTAGCAGTCTCATTTGGCAAAAACTCATGCAGAACATTGAGTACCTGAGGTTCCTCTGTAAGAGTCTGAGAGGTCACTTCAGACTGGGCACATGCTGCAACTCCTCCTGGCTCTTGAGAAAGGACTGACTTGTCCTTTATCCGCTTGGATTGTGATTTGTCTTCAACCTCCTCTAAAACTTCAAGAACCTGTGCACCACTGGAAGACATGACATTCAGATGGGTTGTCTCTGCAATGTGTACAAAAGTTCGCTCCACTTTGGAGAAAGGGGGTGATGCAATTGAGGCTGAGGCCACCAAAGCTGTTGAGACAGTTACCACCAGTTTAGATGTTTGTATGGATGGGTCAACACTAATTGCATCAGGTTGCCTTGCATCTGAAGACCTCTCTGCCTGCTTTATGTCCTCCTGGACCTGTACCTCTAGTCGACCAACTTCATCCAACTGCTCATTTTGAGGGGCATCAGATCCCACCACAGCTTGATCCACATCCATCGCATTTATAACATTGGGAGACTTCTTTGTGTCTCCAGGTGAAAACAAAACAAGGGTGTTCGAGACGTCCTCTTGGTCAGGATCTACTTCAGCAACAGAACCCGGTTCTTTTGGCTCCCTGTGTGGATCATCAGCCACTAAGGTGGAAGGAGCCCCATCTTGACTACGTTCAGTGCTTTTTTCGCTTGCGCCACTACTAGATTCACTCTTCGTGACATCGTCATCTCTGGGTCCCTCATCTTGTGTTTCAGGCGGTGTGGCTGTGAAGGCCCGTCGCTGGTGTAGGCTTCCTGTAAGCATGACGGTGAGGAAGTCGGCTCTCTTAGCCTGCAGTTTAGGAAGGATATGAAACATCTCCTTCTCAGAGGATGGGGATTTAGTCCTGTAGTCAGTAGGCGATAATAGAGGCTCACTCGGGGTTGGGCCCTAAAGGATAACATAAAAATGCTAAAGTTACAATACTGCCATACTGGTAAGGCAGTGTAAGAAAAAATATGAGAAACAACGAGATCCTGTTCAGTGAGATATTCCTGAAAAACACTTTCCAGCAACACATACTTACTGTATATGAGGACATACTGTACTTCATAACTTGATTTTTTCTAATCATTTTATTAATTTCTAATAGATAAAATCATTGCTATACTGTACATTATACAACCACACAATACAACTATTTTTTTCTCAAAGACTTTAATTATGTTTCAATTGTACACAAGCTTTTTAAGATTGTCTAGATTACATACATAAAAAAGGCACAAAAATGTGTTAAAGAATTTTCCATTTTACAGCAGCCAGTCATATTTTGCTTTTTTTTTTCAAGTGTATCCAACATACAAGTTTTCTATACAATACATACAGACTAAAACCAACCAGATAACATGCTTTTATGTATACAGTATTGATTTAATTTCACTTTCTTAGATATATATGTACAATTATCGTATCATTTAAAAAAAGTTTAAAATACATGCTTAACTTGGGAATATTACAAGCATACTGTACAGTGATATTGTGATAAAAAAGGTAATATGCTTACTGTACATCAATCTAACAGATCACAGCCCATTTACATTATATAGCAATACCAGACTGTCATTGTAAATAAAATCTTGCTCTTAAATGACTTGCCTGGTTACATAAAAAGTTAAATAAAACCTTTTGCAACTTATTTTTACACTGTTATTTAACAGCACACACTTTTAAATTAGCGCTGTTACCATTGACACAGTTGTTTTAATTGCAAATATACTGAATAACTTAAATATTGACAACAGTCGGTGCTTGTATCAGCTCCTTCAAGAGCTTGTTGTGTGTACATTGTTGCTTTTCAGCTGTGTATCGGTGTCAACATAGTAGAGTTCATTGTATTTCAAGTGAAGCTTCTCACAACACCAAGCTAAGATTATCACTCCCTGCAGACATGATTATGCACCAAACGTCCTTGATCCATCACATCTAACTATAAACATTTTATATAGAATGAATGACCCTGCAATCAACAATATATCATACAACATGCACATTACAGCTATTATACAGCATTTCCCTCCATCCTAAAGGTGTTATTGTGACAAAGGCATTGTGTAAAGGCATAAAGAAAAACCATCAAAAACTCATTAGAGCAGCTTAGTAGGATGTGATAGACTAAATTAATTTCTTTTTGGTATTTCAGAGCATCACATGCAGATGTTTAGGTAGGAATAAAATAAAAGGCCTTCGAAAATGTTGTAAACAGTACTTAAAATTAAAAGAAAATCTTTTACAAAAACATATGGGCCATGCTAACATTTTGTAATGGTAGATCTTAAAAAATATATATATATATAGTTTAATGCAAATTTATTTGTCAATTCAATATTTTGAATATTGTCAACTGAATATTTTGCTTTAAAAAAGACAAAGGAATTTGCTCTGTTGATCACTTAGTATGTAAATCAATATACAATTCATGGAAACATAAAGGCATAACATAAGCCATACAAAATTGTCTTAGTTTCACTTCCTTTCATGGACCAACTTCATTTGTTAGTCATGCAAAAATAAGGTTTTGAACTGCAGTCTTTCCAGTACTTCCCAGTCAACAGACCTGGACAGTCTCAACATTTCTTGCACCGTTATTTTTCGGTGCCATTACTGTAAAATTACAGCTAAACATATTGATGTAATCCAGGCAAAAGCAAATGTGCAAAATAAGTGCAAGAGTTAGCAGCCTGTTTGGGTATATAACAGTACATTCATGTGAGAAGCCATGACTGTGACAGTACCAGAAACATATACAGAAACCAAGTCATTTTTGAAATGTATAATTTATGTTCTAATACAATTTCAATATTCACTGACTGAAGATGCACAATTCAGAAAATTAATCATATAAAATTGCAGTATACACTTCAAAACTAACTTAAAGGTATCTAGTGGTGAGGTTACCAATTGCAATCAACAAAAGTTACGGTGGCCGACAGGAAAATATGTCATACAGTAAAACTATATGTTATTGCGAATATTAGTGTTTCTTGTTCATCATTGTGTCAGTGTTTTATTCGCTGAACTAAGCTTGCTTCCTTGCACGAAGAGCAACATAGTAACGAAACGCGTTTGTCCGTTTAGGGCTACTGTAGAAACATGTCGCCGCATTTCAATGTAAGGGGACCCGCGGTGTATGTAGATAGAAACTGCTCATTCTAAGGTAATACAAATATAACGGTTCATTAAGTAAGGTCTTTATACACCACTGAAAACTTCTTTTTCAAAGTAGTGACGAAACGCGCTCTGTAGCGCTGTTTGTTCGCTGTCGGCTACGGTAGAAACATGACGACACAATATGTCGACCTCCATGAAGGGGGTGCCCGCGGTTATGGAGATATAAAGGTCTCATTCTAAGGTAATAAAAACATAAAGGTTCATTATGCAAGGTCTTTATACACCACTGAAAACATAGTTATGGATCTTATATTGCATTTCTGTCAATAGATCCTCAGAAATATTACACAATGCACCTTTAAGTTGTATGCTTGCGTGAACAAATAACAGATTTTCAAATACACTTTTTCTGAATTCCCATGTTTCTGATATATTTAAAAACACTTCTTTTGCAACAAAAAATCTGTTTAATTTTTAGTCTTGTATTTAAAAAATATAATAAAAAAATTAAAAATCTAGAGAAAGTAATGGTTTTCTAAACAATTGATGACCACATCATTTTTCTTTTCTGACAAAAGTAAAGTATAAATACATTTTCCATCAACTTTCAAAATCCAGGCATGCATCTTATGTTATATTGCCAAAAGATCCCTGCCTGCTACAACAATAACACTGCAAGAGCCATTTAGCTTTCAAGCCTAGGTTGTTTAAAACAACTTAAGCCACCAACATCCATAAAATGAAGTTTATTCAACGAAGGTGCTATTTAATCACTAAATGTCTAATGTACATCATATTTTCTAGAATATGCCCTTATTTTCATTTCTTTTTTTCAGTATAAACACTAGTGGATTTTAATTGAGAAAATGACAATCTTGTACCCCTCAATTCAAAACCGCCGTTCACATCTTATTGCAATCAATCACATCGCCAAGGAAACAGCTATGGCTCCAATTCGGTGTCTTTTTTAAAGTGCAATAGTGAGAACAGTACACAAAAGACCCTACAGCAGTCTCAAACACATACATTTGCTACTCAATAACATACAACACAAAACTGTGCATCCAACCCAAGACTAACTAGGAGGTATTTAATGAGATATAATGCGTACACAGTGCATTCAAAGCTGTATGCACATAAATATATGATTAAATAAGATATGAAAGCTTTTATCTATACACCTTCCTAAACACGCAAAAAAAAGATGCTATTTAATTGAAACTGCTTTCACACACACACACAGACACATATATATATATATATA
This sequence comes from Gila orcuttii, assembly GCA_026230005.1. Lineage (NCBI taxonomy): Eukaryota > Metazoa > Chordata > Actinopteri > Cypriniformes > Leuciscidae > Gila > Gila orcuttii. Next base: position 30,616,448 of record JAPDVR010000022.1, on the reverse strand, counting down.
TATATATATATATATATATATATATATATATATGTTCTTTCATTTCCTGTATGACTGACACAACAGCTGACTCATTTATCTCATATTTCGTTTGTAAAAGATAACCAGACTCCAGCATGCCACTTCATTGGTTATAAAAGCATAGACATATTATTCCCTTTTGCTCCTATGGTTCCATTTTACATTTAAAACACTTTCATTCAACTTGCATAACATCTCCTTTGTGAGGCAAAAGCACCTTTAGAGCACAGAAAAAAAAAAAATTGTAAAATTAAAAGCCTGTGTAGGTAAGGAACATTATGTACTATGGATGATGGCTTAGAACGTGTTTGATAACTTAAATTATAATACTAAAAATATTAAAAGAAGACAAAAAAAAACACCAAGTTTTTCATGTTTTTTTGCATGGAAGACAATGAAATAACTTGCATATTAAAGGCAGCGGTATGTTTCAGGTTGACCACAGCTGCAAATGCAACACATGCAACTGAGGTACATGAATAGCCACTGCAGATAATGAATAATATCTTTTTTAGTCGCTATATCTATTGTGATTTTTTACTCACAGAGTGATAAAAATGGCTAAAGCGTTTGTTCATAACAGGCAGAAAGTGCGAGATATGAACAGCGTGTGTAAAAGCATGGCATTCCCTTTAACACGTCATTACCTTCTTACAGCCATCTATAGTTTATTGCATCAGAAAAGACTTCATCTTTCCCCAAAAAATTATTCATCATCCTTTAAAAAAAACAAAAGTCTTTCACATCGTTGTGAGAAGAGACTACATCAGCTGTCCTCAGCTGTTTTTGTTCATCAGTTTGGCCAGCATCTGCTGAATCTGCACGCGGGACACGTTGAGCATGGAGTGCCTGCTGCGCGGACTTCCAGGAGGCTGCAGGGGAGCGTGACGCCTCGAGCCCGATCGGAGGTTACCGTGAGCTGGGCTGCTCTCGGCCGACCGGCTGCGCTGGATGAAGGATCCTCCGGCGTGAGGGTACTGCTCAGTCTCCAACGTCGAGGACGAGAAGACGTAGGAGGCGAGACGTCGCAGCTGGTTGGAGCGCGGGCCCGTGTGAGGCCTGTCATCATCCAGCTGAAATAAAACGAGAAAGAGCAAGCGTTGAAATTCACGAGCTTAACAGAGGATTTGTATTTGTAACATTTAAGCATCTCCCCAGTCGCATGCAGTGAGGAGAACGCCAGACACTCAGAGGAAAGAGAGAAACGGGCTCTCTTTACACAGACCTACAATGGGTTGCCTGGAAACAAGTTTTCACAAGAGACAAAGCTAAAGGGATAGATGTTTTTTTCTTTTTGGTTGGGCAGCCAACATTGAGAGCCTCTATTCCACAGAGGCTGTTCGTTTGATGCAGATCCACCTCTCAAAAATGTGCCACATGTGACCATGTATAAGACAATGAGCAGAGAGATTCCAGACAAAAAGTACTTTAACCATTTTACCGATCGGTCTCATCACACCGTCGTTGTAAATGCGGACAACTTAAGAAAAAGGAATGGTCAGGCATACAAACACAAACACACATGGATAAAAATGGGTAAATATGGATAAAATGATGACAAACAGAATTCAAATAAGAAAAAACAATGAGCAAGTTCATCAAACAGGTACAAAAGGGACTAGCCTAAACTGTGCTTACCGCAAACACCTCTTTCACTCTTCTTTTGTGGCTCCAGCGGCAGCCTTGGTATTTTCTCCGTGGGTGAAATCAACGTGTCATACGTGATTTTGAGCGAAAGGCCGAGCAAAAGGCAGTGGGCATTTAAAAGGTGAAGACTGCTGGGAAAATGAGCATCCTCATCTGTTTTGATTTGAGGTTTTGGCTATCATACAAAAGAGACAATCCAGCAATCTCAGTTCAGCTTGAAAAGGCTGTGACTGTGTTTACAGCGAAACAATGTAAGGGGCAAGTTATTCTAAACAGAATTTAGAAAAATGCCCCAGAATTTTTTTCTCTGCTATATTTCCTCATGGGTAAATGAGAAGAATAAACTAGCTATAAACTAGCTAACTTTTAAGATGAGCAAAACTTCTGGTCTACTATATGTTATTTGGCTCACCCTAGTGGTAAAGAGCGTCTGAAATCTTCTCACACATTTTGTTTTGGATTATGAGGGATGACAAACATTAAAATATGAAAATGAATAACTTTAATGTGAATTAGTGCAGAATTTTACTGAATGGTTTAGTGCTGAGCGTCCTAAAAAGACAAACAACAGTCAGGGTTGAAAAAATTTGTAGAAACGCTCAGCAGTAGACCCCTCATTTTGAACGCATTCAAAGACACGAACACAGTATCGAGGTTTAAAAAAAAAAAAAAAAAAAAAAAAAAGGTTTTCTGAAGGACAAGAAATACGCAGCCCCAAAATCCAATTAGCAAAGGTTTTTTGTTTTTTCTGAAAAACTGCTGAAAACAAACCCGGATATTTCTGAAGATTTAAGAAATCATCCAGTAATTTTATCTGGAAAGGAAAAAAGAATAAAAGAAAAGAAATTCGGGCCATGTACACACTGCAGCTACTTTTAATCCCATTCTGTTCATATTGAGTTCAATTATTTACAGGAGTGACAACCGAATTAAACAAGTGAAATAATTTCTAGAATATTAAATAGGATAGTTCAGCCAAAATATTATTATAATAATATTTAATAAATATTAAGATATAAAATAATATCATTATTTATTCATCCTCAAATCAAATCAATCAAACCTGTATGATTTTCTTTCTTCTGTGGAACATAAAAGACAATATTTTGAAGAATTTTGGTAACCAACCAGTTTTGGTTACCATTGACTTCCATTGTATGGACAAAAAATTTTTAAAAAATAAATAAATAAATAAATAAATAAATATATATATATATATATATATATACATGTTCCAGAAAAGAAATATAGTTTTGAAAGGACATTACGGTGTGTAAATTTTTGGGTGAACAATCCCTTTAAGGTTGTAGCAACTGAATTTGATTTAAATCCATGTAGTGCAATCAGAACTAAACTGAGCAGTTAATGCAATGAAATCAGCTTAATGAGCATAAATGATTTCATAACAAATGGCACGGTAATCAGTCATTAACACTGTTTGGTATCCATGTTTCTTTTTTACAATCGCAGGGTGTGAAAAAATCACTATGGTTACCTCCATATCACAAAACTGTAGTACGAAAGACTCCTTATTCTTTACATATGAAAATGATACCTGATCAAAGCTTTGTTTACCTGACCTTAGATCAGTTTGAATACCCCCTTAGTTACGGCTGAACTTCTGCATACAAAAGTTTTCCAAAATTACAAATCATGAACAAAGAAGAATCATTACATTGTAGCAAATCATGTGAAAACCAAATGTTTGATGGTCAGAAAAGAAGAGATGAGGCATGAGTCTGTGTGTCAGACAGTGAATTAAAGAGAGAGTGACAGATGGAGAGAGAAGAAAGGGAGAAAGAAATAGGCACACACCCTGTAAAAAGTGGAGACAATAGCACCGCCCAATCACAAAGCACTGGCTTTATATAGATTAAAGTTGGTTTTAAGACAGATATGCTATTTTAAAAATTGAAAAAGTGCTAAAACGGGACTTAAGCTAAACCAAGCCTCCTGCACATGTCTCTGGAACCAGTATTTCATGTTCGCTCTTGAACAAGTGGAAAGTGAACAAATTTCTAAAGGTACAAGAAATTCCTGAGGTCATTCTCTGTGTGGTGGCTGAAAAGATCAGGCTCTACATTTAAAATAAGATTGAAAGTGCTCCAAAGAGGATTATAGGTTGGTTTAGTTATATTTTTTACACAATTTATTACATACATTTACATACAGATAAATAACTAGGGATGTTACCGATATGAAAATTATGGCTGACGCGATGACCGATAATTCTTTATATTTGAAAGCAGATAACCGATACATTGGCCGATAAAATTTTTGAGAGCCTGATTACAAAAACAAAAGTCTCACCATTAAAAGCCATGTCCCAAGCACACAATTATAATGATTTTCTCATTATAATTTTATGTAGCCTATATGACAGACTTGTATTGCGCATGTTACACTCCTTTTTTGAAGTGATTGCAATCATATTTCAAGCAATTCAAAACCATCATGGTGAACAGTGGACATCTGAAGTGTCTCAGCTGAAGGAAATAACCCATTATTTACTTTAATATATTGGCAACATTTTCTTATCGAGCCGATAAAGATAACATTAAAAATAAACATGTATAGACCGATAGCGATATGGTGGCCAATTTATCGTGCATCCCTATACATAACTAGTGATCGACCGATATTGATTTTTTATAACCGGTACCGATACAGATTATTTGCATGTTTATGTGCCCGATAACCGATATGCAGAACCGATATTTATTTACTGTTATACTTCTGTTTTTGACACAATTATTACAACACAAATGAACTGAACAAACCATTTTATTTATAACAATCACTCCCTCCTTGCATACAAAAAAAACCCTTTATATTTATACACAAATAAATAGAGGGTCTGTGGAGTAAGTCCTTTGATTTTTCCTCCTTTCAGTCATCTTAAAAAACTAAACAAAAGTGTTGAAAGTTAACACTCTTTCATGTTAAATTAAATCTTCAAATCACAATAAAAACATTTATATTATTACATTATATAATTTATATCTAAATTATACATATAATTTATAAGCATCAGCAGCAACAATGTTAACAATAGGCAAGTAAATGTTAAAAGTCTAATATTTTCATATGGAGAAAATAATTGACAGGGGACAGAGTCATATCACCTTTGCAGAAATGTAATTAATTTTAAACGGTTTTAGAAGGTTTATGTGCCGTTTAATAGGTTTAAACTAGGAGTGAGGAATAATTCACTGGGTAATATTAATTCACTGAATAATATTAGCTGGGATATAACATTGTCAGGAAAGTAACAAACAAAACAGCATATACATCATTGCATTTTCCAACTAGTATGTTACTAATTATTAATAATGTTTTTGTCGGTCTAGATCATGAAATGCTTTCTAACAAAGTGCTGTTTATCTATGCATTTACACAGAATGATACTCAACCGCGATCGCGCGTGCAGATAATAAATAATTAATTTCCACAAAGCGGTATCATTTTAAAGCGAAATAATTGCAGTATATGTAGTAAATGATAATATAATCTAGGATGTTTAAACAAGATCATCTGGTCAAAAGTTTCATTCAGTGGCCGTGCTTGAGCATTGATCATCAACCCAGTGCTCAGCAATATGAGCGAACTTTTTTTTCGAGACTAATGGTGAGTAAATACAACAGATAGAGAATTAAATTCAGCGCTTTTATTTTCAACATGCACTCATTCATGTCTGTTTTATTTAATTCATGTAAAGTTACGCCTTTATTGGGGCACTACATGACGGATTACGCAACGTGACTCCATGAGTTCTTCTCAATTTTTTAGAACCAAGCTGCATAAATAAACTATCAGGCATTTATGTCTCAAAACTCATTTCTGCATGTCTGTTATGTTAAATAAAGTTAAATAATTAAAGCAAAGCAAGTAGAACATATAATTTACCTGTGCACAGAGTTGTTGTTGACTGATCTCCTCAGACGCGGGCTGCAATGGCGGAATTCTCAAAACGGCCACAAGATGGCGCCGTTTATCGGCGAATCCGATATTACAAAACCGATACCCGATTATGGGAAAATGCTTAAAAATCGGTAAAAATATCGGTAAACCGATACATCGGTCGATCACTATACATAACTGTCCAAAAATTTGGGATCAGTAAGAATTTTTTATGTTTCAGTCTTTTTATGCTTTTTATTTAAACAAAAATACAGTAAAAACAGCTGCACTGTGAAATATTGCTACAGTTTTAAATAAATGTTTTCTATTTTAATAGATTTCTCATAATCATCGATGTTGAAAACAGTTGTGCTGTTTAATATTTTTGTGGAAACCATGATACTTTTTTTTCAGGACTCTGATGAACAGAACAGGAGATCAAAAGAACAGGATTTATGTGAAATAGAAATCTTTAATATTATAAATATCTTTACTTTATTGATCAATTCCTTTCTGAATAAAAGTATTAATATCTTTCAAAAAAAATCTTACTGACTCCAAACATTTGAATGGTAGTGTATATATAAACATTTTTGTATTGAATTTGTATACAATTTTTGTAAAACATAAAATATTGTAATTAATATGTTTTTAAAATAATATCATTTTGAAAATATATGTTATTAATTTGCAAGCAGAGAAGTAACAAAATAGCAAGATGCAATATAATATAAAGAAATTACAGTAGTGTTCCTGCCATCTGATATTTCACTATCATTTATTTCATTATTAGCTGATAAAATCCAGTACTCAGCTGATAAAGCTGGTTTGTGAATAAGCATCCTTTTCCTGATCTAATTTAAAAAAAATTATCCAGACCATTTTTCTTCAGCATCTAATGAGCTCGAAAACACTGCACCCACACCGCATCCAAATAATGATACATGTATAAAATAAAAAAAAAATAAAAAAGTGTCTGTAAACAAACAAATTATTATAGCGCTGCTAACTGGACCTCATGATTTCTTTACCACCATCAAATATTTTCAGCCTCACTCACCTTAAACCCACCAATGCACTCCATCTTTAGGCTAAGAATGTCAGTGCAGGTTAGTCAGGATAATCTTACCTGTCTCTGAGGTCCGTTGGATTCTGACTCTCTCCGCCGTGGCCGTCCGGAGGGCAGCGAGTGACAGGGTGACTGCACAGGGCTCTCCGCTGAGGTTGACTGGCCTTTCCCGCTCCTCCTGGACGCCTCCTCCTCCGTAAGGGGCAGCATGCCTCGTGTCGTCCGGTCACCGTGTGACGTCTTGGGCCTGACTGACGGATCTGTCCCTCTATGTCTGCGCCGCTCTTCTCCTTCCTCCAGAGGGCGTAATTCCTCCGGCTCCTCATCCGTGGTACCGGATGTGGTGGGTTCGGCTCCTGGGAGGTGGTGGAAGTCTCTGAGTTCCGTTTCTTTGTCTATGATAACCCACTCCTTGCTGTCAAAGTCCTCCTCTTCAGCGAGTGGGACGGAGCGGATGAAGGCATTACTGTGGGCTTCCTGGTCCACTGATGCAGAGGCCTCATTACGACCACGGTCTCCACGACAACCGTCGATGGACAGCATCTGAGCAGGCTGGGAGGAGTAAACATGCCGAGACGGAGAACCCAGGATGTCCATTCGAGAGCTGAGAAAGGAATAAATAATGAATTTATGATGCTAAATGACGCAAAAATATGAAGAGTATGGATGGGCAGTATGAGCACAATATTATATTTTATTACAGGAACAATATATATATATATATATATACACACGTTATTTTTGCTGGAAAAATCGAAGAAAAAAATATGGTAGTATAAATATTTTTTCCTTTGATTTTCCAGAAAAACGGAGAAAAAAATATTTCTTACGGTAGTATAAATATTTTTTCCTTTGATTTTCCTGAAAAAAATTTATACACGTTATTTATAAAAAATATATACACGCTATTTTTGCTAAAAAAAAAAAAAAAAAAAAGATTACACTACCGTAAAACCAGTACAATTTTAAAATATTATTACAATTTAAAATACCTATTTTCTTTTTTATTATATTTTAAAATAAATGTAATTTATTCCTGTGATGACAAAGCTGAATTTTCAGCATCATTACTACAGTCTTCAGTGTCACATGATCCTTCAGAAATCATTCAAAAATGCTGATTTAGTACTCAAGAAACATTTTCTTATGAATATCACTGTTGAAAACAGCTTAATATTTTTGTGGAAACTGTGCTACTTTTTTGTCCAGGATGCTTTGATGATTAGAAAGTTCTTTTTTTTTTTTTAAATAGAAATCTTTTGTAACATTATAAATGTTTTACTGTCACTAAATAAAAGTATACATTTCTTTAAAAAAAAAAATCTTACTGACCACAAACTTTTTAACAGTAGTGTATATGAAATAATCATGTTGTAATGCCTTTATTTGAATAATGCAGTGAATTAAAATTTCATCAATGAAAATAGCCTACTCATTATATTATTATCTTTTTACATGTGGAACTCAATAGATAGAGGTAAGTGCAAAAACAGCATCACAAGATGTATTATGACTCAAAACAGTCAAGTTAATATTATAAAACAGATAGTTTGTTATCTAACTTCTGACTGGCTGAGTCAATACAAAAATTTCGACCCACCGTTGTCCGTAACCATCCCGTCCATCAGCGGCAGATATGCGATCAGATTCAGGGCTGTTGACCCGTCGGTACCTGAGTGAGTGCACCTGCATACCCGGAGAGTCCAACCCTCCCCTTTGTGGCGACACAGGACACACACCCCGGCTACCATCTTCCTCTTGACCTCCCTGCAACATAAAATCAAAGAAAATGAAATATAAAAAAAACGGACTTATAAAACTTCAAATGGATTATAATGTTTAATTGGTTTTAAAATAAACAAAATTGCTTTTTAAAATATGATCATGAAAAGTATTTGATTGGATTATATTCATTGGAGTGCTCTGCACCTTTCCAATGTTAATCCTGAGTTTGTTGCGATTAAAGTCTGTCTCCTCCCATCCATCTGCGTCAGTGGGTAACTGACTACCATCAGCTGGCCGGCCAGAGGGAATCGGAGGGGCGTTTTCTTGATCGCTTAGGTGCTCGTCCTGCACAACATCATCTGTATTTTCCCTCTGAAGGTCACCAGGCATCTGGGTCACATTTATGACCCTAAAGGTTCAAGAAAAGATCACAATCAATTTCAATTTAAAAAAAAACAAAAAAACAAGTTGACCCTGAATGACTTTAGAAAATTTTTTGGGAAACCTACTTGGGTTTGTTTAAAAAAATCTGTTTATGACATGCTTCACCTTTATAGAGTCATTTTCTGTAAATATCTCTCAGAGCTTTCAAGAAGAAGCATCAGAGGGGGAACTCCTTTAAAAGTCATCAGACGTTTTTCTATTTCATGGTAAAATGTTCTTCATGTCCTGGAGCAATACAACAACTCTGCCTTTCCAGAACTGCAATGGACTAAAATAAGTAAGTGACATTTCCATCAGAAGTGAGTGTTCTCCTCTCTGAACATATAAACCTACTGAAAACAAACCACAATGTTCAAAGAAGCATTGAATGTTTGTGACTAATAAATCAGTTTGCAAAATGTATCAGTATGCAAATAACAGTAATTAAGAAAAACAAATAAGACAACACATTCAAGCTTGTCCCTTGTTTTTTTCAGTTGCTTGAGTATTTCAAATGTTAATCATGCCTTTCATCCATCTGTACGGCTTTTATGTGACAATGTACGACAAGTAACAAAATCCCTCGAGAGGCTGCCTGTGAATTAGTGTGGGTTTTGTAAAGTTTGGTGCATTTGTGTGTTAGTGTACATGAGGATATTTGGATGGATGGCTGGATGGCTGGCTGGATGGATGGCTGGATGGATGGCTGGCTGGATGGATGGATGGATGGATGGATGGGGTCACATGTCCACAGGCATAAACACATGACGTGTGATGTGTTCACACATGTATGCGGTTCTTACCCAACTATTGCCGCTGTAGGCCGTGTGTTCTGCTGCGCTGCTGTCGGTGTGGTGGCAGACATCATGGAGTCCGTCCCACTTTTCTCCCAATCATATGGCTCATTCTCTGTGATGATGCGTTCTTTCATGCTGTTCTCAAACACTGACATCAGGAGCTGACACAGAAAAGACACCTTAGTAAAGACTACTCATATCTGTATGATGAAATGTATCCATGTAATTCTTTTACATTGTTATATAATGTGAGATATAGTAGATGTACAATATATAAAATAAATGTAATAAATAAACAGTCAAACAAGAAAAACTTTTTTTTAAATATTGAAATAACAATATAAAAATCTATTTTAGTATTCTATTTGGTACACATCTATTTAGTAAACATAATAAGATATATAGATAGTTAGATTTTCAATTCTAGGTACCTGATAGTCTGGTTTGGTGTAGTAGTCAAGTGCTAAAACATGCTCCAGGAAGACATTAAACTCTGATGGCATGTGTTTAAGCAGCATCCTATGGTCATAGCGCTCCTTTATCTGACCCACCTGCTCCTAAATGATGCAGATGACAACAGTACATTTCAACAATGGTGGTCTGATACAAAATATAACTTTCTTTCAAGTAAAAAAAGATATAACAAACACTGATTTTCAAATCAGGCAAGGAAAGTCAGAGCACCTTGTCTTTAATTTTTCTCCACGGCAGCTGCCCAGCAGCAAATTCAACCAGCATGTAAAACAATGACCATAAGTCATCATGGCGACCCATTTCCTGTAATTAAAAAAAAACACACAAGAACTCCATTAAAATGAATAGGTAAATAACATAAGATTATTGTATATCCTGTAAAATACATTGTTTGATATAAATACATAAATAGACAGACTAAGCACTTACTTTGTTTTTATGTGCATTCACAGATGCATATCTAACAGTCCCTCGAAATCCTGCAACAGTTCTGGGCTAAAAGCAGAAATGTATTAGGAACATTTTATTTTTGCATTTTATTTTCGTCATCTGTAATACTTAGAATTTTCTACATATATTTAGGTACATCAGAACAAACCAGACAAAAATATTCCTGTGTATATTTTATGCATTATTAATTTAATTTCTGTTTTAGTGGTATTGTAGCAACAGTAGACGGATACACACTGCACAACACACACTCTACTGAACATAATGTTCCATTCTTCCAGAACATTGAACAAGCAACGCAAAAGGTAAACACCTTCCGTCACTTAAATTTACCTGTGTGTCTGTGTGTGCATTAGTGTGTATTAGTCCCAATGGGACTTTCTTACAAACCAAATCAACTAATTTATTTTTGATTAACTAAATGACATGACAAGTAGCATCTGTTTTGCAGAACAAATTACATTTAATTTGGATGCAGTTCATTTTATCTTACCGTGTTCACTCTTTTACTGACAATTATAGAAACTGCACTTTTGCTGAACTTAAATGCCAAACTCTCCTAATGGATTTATTTATATATATATATATAAGCTATAAATGAAAAAATATGAGGTCAGATATAAAGCAAAGATGAGAACTCCATGAAGTCACTCACAATGAAAGTCTTTCCATTGGTGAGTGTGGGGAGAAGGGAACAGATGGAGAAATACGTCAGACATGCACGTCATAACTTAAAACCCCAAACGAAAACTGCAAAAATAAGACAAGATGGTCAAACAAAAGAAAAAGCTGAAATAATGTCCACCAGGCAAAATTATACAAATGACCCCATGCAATGTCCTTCAAATGCTGTCAATAAGAAAATGTTAGTGTAACAAATAAGTAGCTATATTTAAAAAATGGGGTACAATTTAAAACATTTATAAACATCAACAAATATTAACAAACATGCATGGCAGCATATGACTCTGGACCTTCATTGTCCTGTTTATACTGTATGCATTTTAAAAAAAGGTAACATATACAGTTCTGAGGACACCAAAACTATTTATAATCCTAAAAATGATTTTTTTAGGATCTCATAAATATGAATGGATACCACAGATTGGATAAAAAAAACATGCTGCAATTGCATTTAAAGTGAAGAATTTTCTTCACAGTAAAGTTACAGTCTGGTTTTAAACCTGTTTTGTTATTTGTTCAACATTATAAAGTTATTAATTGATCTGGAGAGGTAGTTTTGGATCAGCCTAAGCAAAACGTTCAATCTGCTGCAGGAACAGACAACAACTCCTGAAGGTTGTAGGAGAAAAACAGAGCCAAACCACTTCAGTGCTGCAGCACTGCATTGCCCAGGTGAGTGAGTGAGTGAGGGAGTGAGTGAGGGAGGATAGATAGATAGATAGATAGATAGATAGATAGATAGATAGATAGATAGATAGATAGATAGATAGATAGATAGATAGATAGATAGATAGATAGATAGATAGATAGATAGATAGATAGATAGATAGATAGATAGATAGATAGATAGATAGACTAAAGGATGACACTCGGTTTCCTGCCTGAATCAATAAGTGCAGCTGACTCAGCTGTGCAGAAAGTAACGGCGAAAAAGAAAGAGGGAGAAATAGAAATAGAGAGAGCCAGAGAGAGAGAGAGAGAGAGAGAGAGAGAGAGAGAGAGAGAGAGATGAAAATATTAAACTCTCTCAGGCTGAACCTGGGGGGCATTGCTCACTGATGCATGCAGTCTTATTAAATATTCATACCGCTGCATTAAAACCTGCACGCACAGAGAAATAGAGAGATAGTGTGAAGGATGGAGAAGAGAGGAACATGTGCGAATGAAGAGCTCTTTGTGATGAGCTAAAAGAGGAAACAGCCCAGTGCCTGATTCAGAGAGCTCTGTAAACCTCTCATGAGCTTTCAAGCTCATCTCTCTGCCAGCCTGCACTGTTACAGTGAATATTGCTTTTTATTGCTCAAATAAATCTCAGGCGCTTCTTAATAAAACCAGACCTTTGGGGTCAATCAAAAGACAACTTAATATCATGGTTGGATTGTAACCAATAATATTGATTGACAGAAATGTCATATTTCATTGCAATGCAAGAAAGCACATACAACAAATGAGCATAATTAACCAGTAAATATTTAAATTAACAATGAATAATACTGAAAAGGAATTAAACTGTGACATACCGGTCGGACTTCTCCATTGGTGTTTGTATACTGTCGTGCGAGCCCAAAATCGAGCATGTAACATTTCCTGTATGTTGAAGGCAGCCTTCCCATGGCAAAATTTGACTGGAAAGAAAATCCATACATCCTTGATAAATAAAATCACTTCTGGAAATCAAATGACAGTGTTGCATTATCTTATTTTTAGACACATGATTACAAGGCAATTACATTTTCAGGAAAGCTATTAGATATTACCGGTTTGATGTCTCGATGGAGAAAGCCAACAGAGTGAATGGCTTCAATGGATTCTAGAATCTGTTTTCCCAAGCGGAGGGTTGTGCTCATGGTAAAGGTGCCACGTGGCTGACTTCGCCGGAGATCTGCCAGGTTTCTACCCTGAGAGTGATAATGAAGTGTAAGTGAAGCCCTCACACCTCCATAACACCAGTAAAAGACCGCTTCAGTATTTGAGAGAAACCAGCATGTGATGGTTATCTATGATGTACTATAAAATGTTCCACGGACTCTCATCGATCAGTGATGATTTTTCAAATGAAGGATTACTTATTTTCATTGCTGTGTATGAGCTTTGGTTTTATATGCGCCAACTATAATTATGAAAGGGAGTCGTTTACCTGCAGCTGCATGACGACATAGTTGAATTTATCATTTCGCCCACAGCCTATGAACTTGCACACATGGTTTTTACCTAAAAAAGAAAATAACATTAACATGTGCAAGTAATTTATATATATAAAAAATGAAAGAATAGCATTGTTAGTCAGGCTGATTAAATGTCCACTTGGCCAATCAACAATTTCTTTATATGCCATTACATGACAACTTGTACTTCTTTTTTGTTTGTTTTTTGCTTCTTTCTGATGACTAATGGCTGAACTGAATCATCAGAATGTGTGTGTGTGTGTGTGCGCGTATAGCTTCACATGTTCGCAGTCACGTAGGCTGTGTTACTGCCGCTTCATTCACAGTGCTAAATATACAACGTGCCACGCACATGGTCCACTCTGATGGGATGGTCAGTCTTTACAGCTTTTAATAAATGCCTCAGTCATGATGATGTCAACAGTACTGTATAAAATTATACAATGCGACTAGCATACAACTTAATCTATAAAGCCTTTGAAACACAGCAGGGCTCGATTCCAACATGTTTTCTTGGGAATACTGTCTTAATTGTGGAAAAAATGATAAGTTAATTTACTTTTCATTCTATGTGTCCTCTACGTGTTTTAACTAACCAAATCATCCTCTAGGATGTTACATAATGATGGGAAAACAAGTTAACAGCCCAAACATCAGTAAATATTAGCAATGGATATGATACATTTGCAGGAAGTCAGTATGGTAATTTAAGAATGGTTTTAAAAGGTGGTTAAAAATATACATTACCATTCAAAGGTTTGGGGTTGGTGAGATTTTAAAAAATGTTATATTTCTCTTATGCTCAACAAGGCTACATTTATTTGATCGAAATACAGTCAAAACAGTAACATTGTGAAATATTATTCCATTACAGCAGCCATTACTCCAGTCTTCAGGGTTACATGATCCTTCAGAAATCATTCTAATCTGATGATATATGAAGTCATTTCTTATTATCATTAATGATGAAATCAGTTGTAGAAAACCATGATATACTTTTTCTTAGGATTCTTTGATGAATAGAAGGTTCAAAAATCAGCATTTATCTGAAAAAGAAATCTTTTGTAACATTATAATGTTAATGTTGTTTTAAATGATAGTGTATACAAATGTATTTGATTTAACATATTCTAAATTGGTATGCAATTTGTAGACAAACTTCCTTAAATTACAACACAAGAATACAGTTTTTAGGAGATCAAAGGGTACTGTATAACATGAATGACCCTGTGCATTTCTTTAGGGAATTTGTCTTCAGTAATCGGACAACGTGATATCTTGTCAATGTCAAAGTGATGTCGATGCTGTACCAAAAACCAAGACCTAATGATGACCATGTCTTACCTTGCAGTTTCTTCAGAACTGCCACCTCCATCTTCAGGACTTGTTTGGGCTGTTGAGCTGACTCCACTTTTAACGCCACATTCTCCCGAGTCAGCAGGTCCAACGCCTCGTAGATTTCCCCGAACCCCCCTCCTCCTATCTTCTTCAGCTGTATATCAAAAAGGAACACAACAAGATGTTATCAGATTTTTTTCTGTTTAATTTGGTATTGATTTCAAGTACGAGCTGGGAAACCTAAAGTCAGAGAAACAGTTGTGATTTCCTCCCAATGTAAAAGTTGTCAATATTCAATGATCTTATAAAAATGCACGCAGCCTTGCAAAGTGTCTTTTAGAAGAAGCATCTGGGAAACATCAAAAAGCACTTCGTAATATTTACATTTCAAAGTGCGTCAATAGTACCTTTATTTTACTCTCCTGAGATATTGATTTCAATTCAGACTAAAACAACAAGCTCGACAAATAATACTGTAACAGAATCTCTTCTACATCTGCATGTTATTGTAGATGTGAATAATCCTTGTTTCATTGATAACCAATCTAGAGGGCACATCTATTGATCAGGGATACACAATAGTGCAGCAGTCCCACTGCAGAACAAACATTAGTCAGCTTTGCATAAATTTGTTGCAAATTTCATATCCGCACCATACAGAGTAATACATTTCCATAAGACAAAGGAGAAAGCAAGCAGAAGATTTGTGATTTCAAATGACTCATAAATCATCATGTCTATTTGATGGTCTAGTTCTCTGGTGGTTCTTGAGCCCATTTACTTGGACTTGAAGTGATCAGTCATGTGAGAAGATTTTCTTCTCCCTTGTACTGGGAATTGTGGAATTTTATCTCTTTGTGATGTCTTTTGACAAGACAGTCCCAGTGATTGGGGTCAAAAGAGCTTTACTGTTACATAATCTACTAAGAGCATAGGAGTAAAGATGGGAAGCTTTATCTATTCTATATGTACCCGCATACTTTTTTTGAGAAACCAATATCATTTTACTGAAAATCTGCAACTTACATGATAAAAAAAATTCCAGGACAGTTTGATCAATAAAAATGTAAAAGAAGAGCATTTATTTGCAACTTTTTTTACTGTCTTTACTGTCACTTTTATTTTCTACTTTTAATTTCTTTAAAACTGATTTTTTTTATCTCCCAAACTCATTAATTAAAGTTATGTATTTTTTATTTATTATGTTAAAAATAGTTAAACAGTCCAAATGTCCAAAAAAAATCTTGCAATATGGGATTCAAAATTTTATGTAAACATGAAAGTAAACAAAACATACAAGGTTTTGAGAAATTTATAACAAAGAAACATTTTTAGACACATTTTTAATGTTAAACATTTAACATGTTTAACATTTCTTAACATTTGAATGTTAAGAAACATTTTTAAACACTATATTTAGGTCAAGTTAGTGAAAGCAAAATGAATGTTTTATTTTGACCATTACACCTGCACTTTAAAAAAAAAAGTTATATAAAAAGAAAATAATATAAAGAAAATTCTATATCACGTTTAATTCAATGTATTAATTTCTTTGTAAAAGCTTGTGAAATTAATTTGCAATTTCTGAGTGAAAATTGTTTCTACACCCAAAACAATTCAGTGTGTGTGTGTGTGTGTGTGTGCAAATGTCATGTATTGATCTTTTGAAAACCTACCACTTTCCATCGTTCTTTGACCATGCAATTTGGGGGCAGAATGTCCTGCTGCTCTGCAGTGCCGTTCATGTTGGCGTTGTCCTGCAGAGCTGGTGCTAGGCACTGCAACCCTGAGAGCACTCTGGCAGCCCCCAGCTTAAACGAGCCATTTATCTGTGAAAAGCCACCAAAATGTGTTAAATCACCTATTCATCATCGCTATTGCCATTTTGCCGACGTGCTATTGGTCAGTTGAGCTGGCTTCTACATGCAATTACCATCAAACTTCAACAAATGATAACATTCCAAAGATAAGCTTTGGAATGCCTGATTTTAAAAAGAAGTTATGGGATAGAACACCAATTTATTCCTGCGGTTATTTACTGATACATATTCAAGAGGCAAAACGCTGACATTAAAGTCTGCTTTGAGCGTTATAATGTTACTATGCTGTTAGCAGACAAAGAAAAGTCTACTAGGCACATCCATTGACCCACATACTTTTTGACCCAAATACCTGCGCAAATAAAATGGCCACAAACAGTGGAGGGAATGCCTAGAAAACAAAAAAAGTAATGACACCCCATAAACAAACTGAGGATATTTCTAACAGCACATACTATTATACATAGGCCTATGATGTGCACTAACAGGGGATACTAAAACAGTTCCATTAAGTCTGCTGGGCATTTCTGATAAGATTTAAAAAAGAAACCATTATGAACGCATCTAAAATATTCATTAACAACCTTACAAATAACACATTGAGCTTTTTTTTTTTCAAAAAAAGGGGGTACATTGATATTAAAATTCTGGCTAATATGGGTAAGCCAATAATTACGTTCATGTTATGGCCGATAAGTGTTAAATGGTTGATATTAAAATTCTATACCATTTTGTGTAAATTAATAAAAAATAAAACAGTAAAAAATGGGTCATTTTTAAATGTTACGTCAATTCATTTTGAGACTGGCTAAAGATTGCATTTAAGTGTCATTAAGTTATTAGTGTAACTAATTTTAAAGGTTAACTTTGAGTGTTAAATGACAGTTCATTACGATATTACAAAAAGGGGAACAAACATGCACAATTACTGTAAATATCCAGAATCAGCTAATAACCGATATATTGTGCATATCTAAAATAAATTAATTTGTTAATTATTTAATTATTTAGTTTACAGAGTGCAACAGAATCTGGTAAGTTGTCAAAAATAGTATCCAACAATGAATCTGTGTGTGTTCAAAAGCAAACAAACTTCACACATAAAGTAATTGCATAAATTATATGACATATAAGTATTGAGTCAAAAAGCACAAATATAACAATTATAGATTATATAATAACAATTATAAAAATAATCAGTATCGGTGAAAAAAAAAAAATAAAAAAAAAAAAACTATATCGGTCGATCTATAATTCTAAAACGAGGTGATTGACAGTAAACTGTTTTGGTCATTGGATTTTTAAACACCACTGTCCCGCTACTTTTAAATTAAACACCAGCCTCTTAACACAAATGAAATTCAGCACTAAAATGAGAGTCTCTAAATGTTTAATGCAGTATAGAAACTTTACTCCAAGGTTCAATTTTGGAGTTACCTTCTTTTAAACTTAGGTTAAGAAAGATGCATATAAGAACCCAATAACATGCTATTTGGCATGCAGCACTGTTGTTTTGTTGGTTAAACATGCAGGGCCTAGCTCGGCTCAGATTCAGTAGCTCAATCGCTAACTCATGCCCAGCCCAGCATCCGTCAAGAGCTGCAGTCTCTAGTGCAGCATCTTAGAGAAGTGCTCTATGGACAATCTAGGAACAAACTGCACTATGATTCATTCAGGTAGACAAAGTTCAGCCAAGAACAGTGACAGAGCGTAATATTGCCAACTCATGTGCCAAGTTACTGACACCTGCACTGATGTACCCTTGGCCTTGATAGTTGCAAACAAGGAGATTTGTAGAAAACAACTGGAAGATGGCAGTCTGAATGTTATACAGGCAGTGACAGGGATGAATGATGCTGTTTACGAAAATATAATACATTGAAATCATGTTTGGTTCGAATTCACATGAGTTGGCAAAAGAATGTGAGCAGTGAAGAGTTTAATCACTATGTGTTGGTTTTTGAACACTGAGATACAACTGAAGTTCATCAAGCCAGCATTTCCACACCCTTCAGTGGCTGGTTATCAATGGGCTCTTTAATAGCTGCAGTATATTGTTGTGACTATAACAGCCATTGTAGAAGCATGAAGCTATTCAACTTGTTTAGTCCATTATAGCCTTACTTTCAAATCTCTTCAATTACAGCCAATCGACAATTTCCATAGAGTGCAACAGTGCCCGCCCACTTTTTCAGCGACATTGGTTCCGGAAGTATTTTTGCCATCAATAGGGATTTATAAAAAGTCTAATTTAAAGAGTTATAAGCCATGAACCAAATCAACCAGCTACGAGGTGAATGACAACATCGGACAAAAAGACCAAACCGTTTTTAATGTTTAATGAAGGAAAGAACTACAATCCCATGAAGTAATACGAATGACATAATCAAATAAAAACATGAGAAATATCAAACTAGGGATTTATAGATGTTGATTATACTGTAGAAATAATATATTTTATTTCAAAATTTGAGAGCATAAAGAGATCGACTCTTTACATCATTTGCAGTGCTTAATGGGAGTAGGCAGGCACTAAAAATATATTTTGGCAGGATTTGCTGTTTCAATTCTCTGATCGGTGGAGATTTCTTTGAAGAATCATGGGTAGTGTAGTTTTTCACCCGGGAATGTTATATGTGATTATTCAACAAATGCTGTTATACGTGATTATTCAACAAAATCAGTTGAAATAATGTGGGCTGATGGCTTTAAAAAAGGCATATACCATTGATTAGCAATCTCATAACTCACATTAGATCTTTCTTTAAAGGTTTATAAGTGATCATTAAAAATATATTCCCCTTTGGAGAAAATGAATGAGATTTTTACTTCCGGAACCTGATTATTGCACTATTTTGTGACTATATTTTGAGATGATGTCAAATTTTATATTGCATGAGAAACCTCAATGTGTGGAAATGCTATTGCTTCATTCCCATAATAAAGGGAATCCACTTTAGGCCAAAGGACAGATGGATATTCTTGATAGTTTCTACATTTGCTGTTATCTACCCTCTCCCTTATGAGCGACTATCTAAAAAGCAGGTTCCGAACAGTCTTACGGGTGTTGTTCGCGCACAGGCCGTAATGCTGGCGAAAAAGCTGGAGCATTCAAATCGCGCAGCTTGTATTCCCACTAATCTGCGTGAGGGTTTTTTTTTTTTTTACAGTTTCGTTCCAGGGGACCCATGGGATGTGAGGTTACGGTGAGCGAAAAGCAGAGGGGGTTTCATTCAGGTCACCTCAATTAGCAAAGAATAATCATTTAAATTCCTCTGAATCCCAGGGAAGGGAAGCGTCAACAGCCATTTTGTGATCAAACTCTGAAAAGTGAAGTGCAGCCACATGTCCAGGAAGGGAAAGGGGGGAACTATGAAGGACGGTGTAACTCTCTCACCATGTTCACAAATCTCTTCAATAACCTTACGTCTCTGACAAAAATCTTGCAACTGACCAATTTAGTCGACACCAAAACCCTCCTTTGCCAGCCTACAAGCCAGAAAAACAAGAGAAGAGATGGATTATACTTAGCAAGCAATTGGTTTTGAGCACTTTGAACTGATAAAGTGCTTGAAATGACGTTCCGGCTGTTTTGTTTTCCTTCTCTGTGCTAGTTATCAAGGATTTGGCACATTGGTCAGTATTGATACAGTCTCACTCAGCTGTTCCTCTTTTGACTATTATGACACTCACCATCCATCTTAAGGCAAGCATGGGTCAGACAGAAACTGAATCCTTAAGAATGTCACAAAGGTCAGTTTGCACTCAATGTCCCAGAGAAAGGTGATACATGCATAATTGAATCATTAGCTGATGCGCAAAAGGAAAAATATGTCTTTGACTTGACATTACGAAAAGACATCGCCGTTACGAAAGCCCTGTGAACTGAAGAAAACACAAAACACACTGATGTGCAACACAGTGGAATGGACACAGATACATACACAAATTACAACACACCAGGACACATATGGGCCAGTGAGAAAAACAAGACAGTAAATACATATAATGCTTTTATAAATGCATAAATGTTGTGTTCAAAAGCATAGGGGAGAGTGGGGGTAAGCTGTGCCACTTTTGTTTTAGGTTTTCTGAATAAGATGAGAAGCATCATCTATATTACAAGGCCAAAGAAATATGAATTCACAAACAAAACAGTCATGTATTCAACATAAATAATTTATTATCAATTTTGTTTTGTTTTTTAATAATGTACAATCCCTTTCCAAACTCTTTACTTCACATTATTCACAGTTTTTAAAGAAAAGTTTAATATTCTGTACATTTTTTTTTACATAAAAACATAAAAGTAATTTGACCGGCCTTGTAGACAATGTACTTTGACATGCAAATACTGATTTATAATAAATAAAATCATCACTTTTCTTTCAATCACAGGAAGACGTATATGATGGACCCTTTCAAAATATCGGAATACAAAAAAAATGTGAGGGTGACATATCTTACCCCATTCTCCCTTATGCCAGAAAGGTGGAGTAAAGTTTGTAAGAAATGTACAATGTAAGTTTTTTTGTTGTTGTTGTTTTCATTTTTTTTCACAAAAGACGATTAAACATTTGTTTTACTTAAGACTAACATTTCATTGCAAGCCTTACTCCAGATTATTTCACATGCTTTAGTAAAACAGTAAAAAGCAAATGCCATATTTTAACATATATTTGGAAGTCTCTCTCCCTACCTGGCACACAGACTACGAAAAGTCAGTCTTTTCCGTCGTTTTGAAATCTTCATTTGGGACCTCACAGTGACACAAACCATCAGCTGGGACCTTTCCTAAAACCATAAACCGCCTGATTCCTGCATTTTATTAGTGATATTCCATCTATCAAAAATTCTATCTACGTGCTAAAATTAATAGCTGTTTTACTAAGAAAAACGCGAATGTACAGTAACTTAATACATTCTTCAATAACACTGACAATGCACTGCAAGCCAGTGGACAACCATTAAAACACCTACTGGAAGCGTAGTTGGTTATCTAATCGTAAACATCACGCCTATAAAATAAAAACCATGCATATTAATGACACAAAAAGTCCAAGGTTAAAGCAAATATACAAATCTGGCACGAGACAGGTGCTCTAATTCGCCGTATAAACAAGCTCTATGAAGCATCATATTGCAATCCTCCTAACGACAGAAAATTAAAAGAGTATATAGATGAATGCTATTCTATCCAGATATTCGAGACATCCAATGAATTTTGATAAACAAACGGCACAGCTCTCACAGAACGCAACTGTCCGCAACATCCTTTGCGCTGGTCCGCACTGCAGCGCGTCAAACACCCATGCAGTGACTCTTCGCAATCTGTAGAGGACGCTTTGTGGATAAATATTCATTGCGTTGCGTTACGTTCGTCTAGTACAGCTACGTGATTGGGTAATAGGCAGACGCTGCGCTAGTGAACTAACGAATCGTGCTTGGAGGAATGCTTGACTCATGAATATTAATTACGTCCCAGCCAGCAACGACAGCATGACTTAATTATTATTCATAAGCTAGGTCTTCGCCGTAGTAGGATTTGCTATTTCGCCTCCCTGCTACACCCGTTGTCAATGTTCATTTTGTATAGTTACATAAACTAGCCTACTCAACAAAACAAAATTAGAGAGAAATCTCTAGATTAAAAAACCCTTAATTATTCAGGCTGAATAGTTAACTAGGCCAAAAGTAAAGATACCAATCCAAACAGAAAAGCATCCAAACAGAACTACACATCTCAAACTGAAGCCGATAAACAACACCGGGGGTTCAATAGGCCTGTGTTATTTCAGCAAACGCATATAATAAGCTTTTCCCCCTTTTTTTTCTCCTAGAAATGCAAAAATTATTGGCAGACATATGGATGCAGTTGGTATTCCTACGGGGGCTGTTTTAAAATGACAGCGGTTCTCTAATAGGTCATGGCCTGGCATCACAGAACCAGCCATATTGCGCCACAGCGAAATTGAAATATAAGGCGCTTATTACCTGCTCATTTTCTTATGTCGGAGGCTCATAACCTCTTTCCCCGCATCAGGATACTCTTTAAACCTCTCTCCACCATTGCTAAGGATGCTGGATGCTCCTTGCTTTGCTCCCCACCCGTCTGGATCCCAGCATCAGCACCACACATCACTCTTCCTCTCCGACCTCCACCACAGCGATGCTGATGCTCCACACACGGTATTCCGCTCTCTGCTGGTGAGCTCTTGACAGCACATTATAAGCCCGTGAATAGTGATGTTTAGTTCTTATGGAACACGTTAGGATATCAACGATTCTCTCTCGTATATTATTATTACAATAATTTTTTATTTCAATTGTTATGTGTCCAAACTTTTACTCTGGGGCAATCTTTATTGGTCATGTAGTGCACTTTTCCCAAAACGATTATAAAAACACAAACACTATTTTAAGCATATATATATATAATATTATGACACACATTTGATTACAAAAACTCTTTGATGTTTGAAAAATCAATATTAGTGGTCCACATAGCAAAGTATATATAATAAATCTTATCAAATATTGCATACATATAAAAAATCTTTGATACAAACTGTATTTATATATTTACAAGTTTTAGGGGAGTTTTTAGTTTCATGTCAGTTATACTGAGTCAAAGACAGGGTTTGAGAAGTTGATGTTTTCTGGCTCTTCCTCCTCATTGAAGTCTTCAGGACGAAGATCTCTTTCAAACATCCGCTGCAAAAGTCCATCCACAGTTCTGGATCCTGGAAAAATAAACCAAATATATATATATATATATATATATATATATATATATATATATATATATATATATATATATATATATATATATATATATATATATATATATATAACATAATGCAGAGTTTATTTACCATCCTTCAATACTTACTCTAACAATACTAAAAATGCATTTGACAAGACTAGACTAAAATTAAATTATAATAATTAATAATAAAACAAACAATTAATAACAATAAAATAATAAAATACTTCTTGAAGCAATCTTGAACATGAGGGAGGGCTTCTGTTTGCCAGCTTCAGTAGAACCCAGGTCATTTTCATTGCTTTCCATTGCATCTACAAGACCTGTGTCCATATCATCCCTAACAAACACAAAACCACACAAACCTCCATTAAAACCCAAAATCAACAGCAACAGGATACTACGCTGACACACATGCAGGAAACATTTTTTATACATCAAATAACAAGATATCAGGTCTAAATGGCACATACTGTTGGACATTAAGCTCCAGCTCCTCTATCTTTTTCTCCAGAGAAGTCTGCAGGTCACTTTTGTCAATTGTGTATTCCACCAAGAAGGCCTCCAAAATAAATGCTACAAAAATACTGGGGGGGAAATAAAAATCTCACATTATGCATATCTTTCCTTCAAAGTAAAACACAACAATAATATTCTAGTAGACTCCATTCTTACTTGATTATAATAATGACGACCACAATGTGAAAAAGGACAAAGAATATTCTGGCTGAAACGTGTGTGACTGCTGTGAATCCGCTGGCCAACAGTGCAGCTGAGTTAAGGGAAAAGCAATGCATGAAACTTATGCTACTAGAAATTTCAAAGACCTCAGTCTACAGTTTCACACACTTGATTAAGTATTATACTTGGAGCAAAAATACATTTTGATCTGTAGTTGTAAAGGATATCATGCCACTGATTAACCACAGTGAGTTCCAGCAAGACGATGAAGGAAGAGATCACATTATTGAAGTTGTTCTTGCAGTAGTTGAGTTTAGCAAAAGCGGTTCCTTTAAGGAGAGGGTTTCCACAGTACTCTTGATCAGGACTTGTAGAGTTAGGTTCAAAAAAACGAACTTTTCCTTTAAATAATTCCATGCCAACCATAGCAAATATGTAATAGACCACCTGTAGGGGGACAGCAGTGGATTTATAATAAATACACAGGTATATTGATTATGATGATGTTTCTCATCACATATCACAGTTTAACATTTGGCACGAAGGGTCTGCTGCCCTTCTAATGATAACCGGTGTGTCCCTGTCCCTGTATCTAAATGTAACCAAAAATCAAGCACTGCATCTTCCCCCCACTTTTTTGTACAAGGTGACCTTGAGGCCAGGTATGGTGCAGTACATGAATCACCAATGAGACGGTGACAGCAACCACACTGCTTCCTCAGGAACACTTTAATAAATTTGTATTATTATTTTAAAGTAAAGTCCGTCTAATGCATGCGATAGATATACACATTATCGAAAGTTTGGCGTCAGTAAGAATTGTTTCAATGTTTTTGAAATAACTCTATACGCTCATCAAGGCTGCATTAATTTGATCAAACCTACAGTAAAACAGTAATATTATGAGATATCATTATAAGTTAAAATTGAAAAAACAGTTTAGAAAAGGTTTCTGTTGTAATATATTTTAAAATGTAATTTAAGAAGAAAAAACATTTACAAAATAAATCTTTTGTAACATTTGTAATATTATCTTTGTCAAGTTTGACTCATTTTAATGCATCCTTGCTGAATAAATCTTATTACTTTATAAAAAAAAAAAAAGAAGCTTACTGACCCCAGATTTTTTATTCGGTATTGTAAGTATATACAGTATATACATATTATAAATATTATTGAAACATAGTTTTGATATTTCTCAGTGTATGCCTATTACCTTTTACTCACTAAGTACACAAAGATACATTGAAGAATGTTTTTGTTCCATGAAATAAATGTGGTCCAAAACAACAGATAACCCCACTGTATTTATTGTATAGACAAAACCACAAAGAAGAACGTCGTACAGGTTTAGAATGACATGAGGCAGAGTACATTTTGACAATTTAGAGTTTTGGGTGAACTAATCCATAACAATCTGTAAATACTCACCACTATAAGTTGGCCAAAGGTAAGAATAGTTGGTCCAATTTTAAT
Source organism: Gila orcuttii (assembly GCA_026230005.1). Classification (NCBI taxonomy): domain Eukaryota; kingdom Metazoa; phylum Chordata; class Actinopteri; order Cypriniformes; family Leuciscidae; genus Gila; species Gila orcuttii. The sequence continues at coordinate 30,591,012 of JAPDVR010000022.1, read as the reverse complement.
AAGTGTGTTGATGATGGCTCGAAATCTACGAAAGAAAGTTTTCAGTTTGGAAAACGAATAAAAGGTATTTTCAAGCACAGAAATCCCTTGTTTTTTTTTTGCATTTGGCTGAAACTCTCTCACCTCTTTATGGAATCCACCAAACGTATGAGTCGAAGGACTCGCAAGATAAAAACTATGTCCAAGATCTGACGACTTGTGTAACCTCCAGCTGCAAACATAAAGATAAAGCCAACAAGACTTCTTAAAGGTATGTTTATATCAAACTTAACAGCTCTGATATAACACTTAGAGAATGCAGAAATGTGTCGATCTTCTAATATGTCAAATACAGTGTAACAGTGATACAAAAATATATACATAATAACCCTCCTAGTGCTTTATTTAGTTATATCCACATGTGCACTTACAGTGTTTGAGTGCTGAGTTAATGATGGTGCCAAAGAGTGCAGACACAACAATGATAGTGTCAAACCTGTAAGAGATAGAGTTGATTAAATTTGGTTTCATGTTCATTGGTTACAGGTGATGTTATGTGATCAAATTCAGTGAGCCATACAAAACACAAAGTGTTCCTCACCAGTTCCAGAAATGATGCCGGGCGAAGAACGCCCGTGGGTCGGTAGAGTACAGTTTGAGAATGATCTCCAACATATAAAGAGCCAGAAAACCCCACTCAGCATTTGATACCACAGGGTTCTCCTCATCCAGACCAATGAACACAGCATTCACCAGAATAATCAGGTCATAGACATACACAAACATTCTGAAACACAATTCAAATAGCGTTGTTGTCCAAAAAAAATATGTGAATATATTAGTGTCAATGCAAGATTCACATTTTGGGCTAGATTTACTAAACGGGGCCAGTGTGATAAAATAAAAGTGTGAAGGGAGAGGAAGGTTCTGTGGGTGATCTAACATGGATGCAGCCAGCAAATTTCCATAATGACCAATGCAATCTAGCAAGATTGGTGCAAATTAAAAATATCATGGCTTGGCAAATGATACGTTCAGAAAAAAAGTATTTTTCTGACATTCCAAATAAATGAACAGGAGTAGATAAAATTATCTTCCTCTTCCTTCTTTCTGTTCTCCACGGTGCCTCCTCCTAGCAGCAGCTATAGCTGCTTTTCCACCATCCGCACAAACCGCTTAATGCTTAACCATGCCATTGTACGGATATGATTTCATTTTCCGCTGTGGGACTGATAACGGAGCTCTTTAGAATGTAATACAAATACGTCAGTCGTTGCCTTGGTAAAGTTTACAGACGATATGAGATGTTTTAATTTTATTATTAACTTCGCTCAAATAGCGCGATTGGCCAGCTTCAGAGAAACTGGCAGCCAGGAAACAGATAATTGACCAATCCTGAATGGTGACGTCCCTACACGCGTTCTACCAGCACGGATCAGCACCCACACACTACAAGATAATCAGGCCAAATCATTTCCCCGAAATAAAAATGAAACTATACGGTCAGACTCTTGAACAAGGTAAAGTTATAATATATCTAGAGTTATGGATTCCAGGCTCACTTTCAAGACACATATCCAGAAATTGTTTAATATTACGAATATATTAAGATGGAATGGGGAGAGGAATGAAAGGAATGGAATGGGGAGCTGGTCAAAAATATTTAGACCGTATATATAGTGCATTGATCAGGTCAGTAATCAATTATGTATGTATAATTTAGGGATATCCATCAAAATCCTTGATTAAGAAGGTCGAAACAGTTCAGGCACAATCATTAAGAATATGCCATGGGGCGTTTAGATCCTCTCCAATATCAGCGTTACAGGTGGAGGTAAAAGAAATGTCCATAAGTATAAGTAATTTGAAATTAACAATGAATTATTGGATTAATATGAAAGGGCACACATCCAGTTCAGGAAATACTAAAAGAGTGCTGGGAGAAACAAGAGAGAAATGTCCCCCTGTAGTCAATAATTTTCTCTCATCTTTGATCAACAACATTATATATTTAAACGTTTTTTTGCTTGCAAAAAAAAAATCTTCATGCCTTAAAATAGCTTAAATGTAACTACACCCTTGCCTCATTTAGTATATGCGGTTCTATGAATATGCACTCACACACACTCGGGCTGCGTTCCAGTCCAAAATTGACATGCCCTTCACTTGCTAACTTCCCTCCGTCTCGTTCACTCGGATGTGCGTCATTGCTTACGTTGCACGAGTGTCCACTTCTGGCGGAAACTGCAATGGGCTGAACTGGAACGTCCTAAGCCCTTGATCACTTGAAATCAGCTATGGAGTTGATTTATTATTTACAATTTTTTTCCCTTTAAGAATTTGTTTAATGCAGCATCCAAATATATATAGGTGTGTTTGGGTTGTTTTATATATAAAAAAAATCTAATTAATATATCAGAGTTGTTTGTGGTGGTGGTGATTAGACGAGAACGGCGGCGACGTCACAATCGTGTTGCATTGTGGTATATGGAACTGCCTGAAGTGTATATATGAAGTAGACTCGCTCCCTCGGTCAAAATCGAGGGAACGAGTGTCTGTCCATATAAACTTCCCTCGTCCACTTCACGAAGTGGAACGCACTTCAAAATGGCGACAGGGATTCCCCCGAGGGGAAGTGCTCAGGGAAGTTCGCAAGTGCGTGTCTAAGAGTGGATTGGAACGCAGCACAACTCAGAGATCCACTCGTTGATGATCACACCTTGATATGATTGGTTACAAGGTAGTTTGTGACATAAGAAACATCAGCGATTTCAAACCGCGTTTTTGAGACCGTCTTTGGTTCACTGCAGATTTAAGGAGAAAATACTCAGCAATGGTGTTTGCACATGGTTTGTCTTAACGCATATTAAAAACACCACATAGACATATAAACAAATGGCCTACATTATTTTAAATAAATCTAGTCAGTGACAGAGTGCAAGCATATTCTTCTAAAATAATTCTGTATTTTAAGCTTCAGAATCATGAATATTTTTATTGTATTAATACCACATTTTGCACTTTAATCAACAGTACATTTTTTGTTAACCTTTTGCCATATGTCTTGGAGCATCGCAATAATATCATATCGTGAGTTCAGTATTGTGTGATATATATCGAATCGTGACATGAGGGTATCGTTATGCCCCTATTTTTTGGTTTTGGTTTTCCTTTCCATTGATGCTTTACACTCCACTCCAGTTGGTGAAAAAAGTGAAAAAGCCACAGTCACAGTCATGTCAAGCGCAAAATGGGTTAAGACCTGCTTTTTTGGGCATTAAATAAAGGCACAAATACCAGTAAATTGACTACTGCAAATCATCTGAAAGAGAATCTCTTACAAATGCATGTTCAATAAGTTCATAGTCCACGCAAAAATAACTGTCCACGCCTTTTCATCGCTAATTTTTTACTGTGCGTCTTTATTAAATATCCTGACAGTAGTTTTTTAATCCCAAAAGAGAGTTTGTGCTGATGCAAGCTGTTAGTAAACCTGGCCCTTTGTGTCCACATACCTGTGATGAACCATTTGGCGAATGAATCTGCTGGCTGAGGAATTATACAGTGAGGGGAAACAGATTTGAATGGGGTGCGTCTGTGACTTTACTGTGATCACCTGGATACTTAGAAGATCAGCCAGCTGGACAAATGCAAACTTTCCTGCTCAGAAAAAAAGATCAGATGGGGAAAAAGGAGAAAAAGTCAATAAAACTGAAGTCAAATAAGAAATAGGAAAGAAAAACCTCTCTGACCTATGTGTCCTTTATTCTGATCATCTAAGACGCTCCAGAGCAGTTCCCGGTGAGCAATACTGATTTTCGGCTTGGCGAGTTTAACCAGAAGGTTCCATTTGGCCTGGGTCACCACAGGCTCCCCACCTTCACCCCGGGTCTCCTGAAGCAAAGAAAACGCCCGACACATCTTATATCTTCTGGCCTTCACCAGCTGCCGCACTTCCTCCTAGAAAACAAGAAAGAAATCAAGTCAGTGTTCCACTAGATAGATAAGATAGATAAGATAGATAAGATAGATAAGATAGATAAGATAGATAAGATAGATAAGATAGATAGATAGATAGATAGATAGATAGATAGATAGATAGATAGATAGATAGATAGATAGATAGATAGATAGATAGATAGATAGATAGATTCGAGAGGATCTATTGTGCTCTTTTACAAAGTCTTGATTTTGTTTTTGGGGTCTACTAGAATAAAAATTCATGCTTGAAATGTTCAAATAACAATTAATTTTTCACATATTTAAAAAAGCATAATCTGTGGTATTTAATTAAAAAATTAAATGACCAATAATATTAATTTTAATATGATTTTATTATGATATTTTAATTATTTAATTTGAATAAAATGCATTTTAATTTAAGAGTATTTTATTCTAAGATACATAACTTCTTTAAAATGTGCATGTTGACGGAAATTTTTTTCAATACCTTCAGGTACTTTTTGTAGTTATTGTAAACGACAGCCAGAAAGAAGGACATGAAGGTATAGATGTTGATAACAATATATAAAATGAAGAAAATAGTGAAGAAAACACTGTAGTTGTATGCCGGCATCCTACAAAGAAAACATAAAAACATCAATATTACAGAAGCATTTGTGTTGTGTACAATGCATGCGTAAAGCATATTATGGGTGACTGATATCTTTTATACTGCTGAATATACAATTGCACACAACAAAGATTCACAAAAGAGAAAAAAGCTTAAAAGGAGAGAAAGAAAATGCAATAGCTCAAGACTTACATGACATCAGGGCTATTAGCAGTCGTCACCAAAACATACAGATCGAAAACAATATCCAAATAGTTTGTGAAATATGGAGAACCATCAATGGTAAGAAGGCCCCTGAGAAAAAAAGATATGACAAGCAGTTTAAAAGGTTGTGTAACTATTTTTTAGACATGACATACACAATTGAGATTAATGGAAAAACAGAGGAATAAATGGATGATACTTTATTTAGGTTTACCTTTTCCCAAATAATTTAAGAGCCATGAGAGAAAAGACCAACACGCTGAACATGAATAAGAGAAAAACATAGGAGATCTGAGGCAGCGCATTCCGAATACTCCTGAACGCCCTCCGCAGCTACAGACACAAACAGAAGGATAAAAAGAAAGAAAGAAATGGGTGTGGAGGAGAGACATTTGTGCCCAATAAACATACACTATCATTCAAACTTTGGGGTCGGTAAGATTTTTAAATGTTTTTAAGTCTCTCATGCTCACCAAGGCTGAATTTATTTGATCAAAAATACTGTAAAAACAGTAATATTGTGAAATATTATTACAATTTAAAATAACAGTTTTCAATTCTTATATGTTTTAAAATGTAATTTATTAATGTGATAGCAAAGCTACGAATTCAGCATCATTACTCCAGTGTCACATGATCCGTCAGAAATCATTCTAATATGCTGATTTATGCTAAAGAAACACTTATTATAGAATTTTTGAAAACAGGTGTGCTGCATAATATTTTTGTGGAAGCCATTGTTTTGAGGATTCTTTGATGAATAGCTTTTTTTTTATTATTATAATTTTTGTAACATTATAAATAAGAATGTCTTCACTGTCATTTTTGATCCATTTAATGCAACCTTGCTGAAAATAAATTATTTTTTCCCCTTTTTTTAAACATTTTTTTTTTTTTAAATCTTACTGACCCGAAACTTTCAAACGGTAGTGTATGCTTTCGCCAACTTTGGGACTAGAGTAACTAACAGGAAAATTAAAATTACTGACAGCATTTCATCTTAATTAAATACAAATCAAATACACAAAGTATAAACCATAAGAAAATATATAAAATGTATGCGTTTAATGTGCTTTGATTGTGGTTTTCTTACTTGTCTTCCCTCTGTAACATTGACTAACAGAAGTGGTCTCAAGACCCTTGACCATCGGATGGAAAAATAGCCTGATGTTTTCAGTGCCCCATATATAGTCAAATCTATGAAAGAGAGCTGTGAGGTGGGAAGGGTAAAGAAAGATAATGAAACAAGAATACAGTGACATTTAAAATCTCTCAAAATGTCCAGTTATGCAACAGACACATAAACCCTCTCCCTGACTTCACTAAATGTCTACTCATAGTCATTGAACGCCACATTTCCTGGAGATCCTGCAGAACTGCTGAGAATGACAAAACACGGGCTAAAGTTCATTTCACAACATTGTTACGAGCACATTCTCAGCATTTTCACATGTTTGCACAGACAGAATACTTTATGGGTATATATATATATTATATTATATAAATAATGTATTATAAATGTACATTAAGTGATTATGTACCTGTAAATAAGATCCAATCCAAAACTATGTATTAGAGGCCTACCGTTACAACGATTATGATGCAGATATTTTTGGGATCCTTCCAGAATTTATCCTTTGGAATGACTTTGGCATAGTGTACCATCCGCACAGTAAATGCAGAGAGACATATGATTTCAATTGTAGAAGTCGCCTATAGAACACACATACACACACAATGTGTTATGTTTAATTGGGACATTCCTTTTACTTAATGATTTTTATACTGTACAAACTGCATATTATATCCCCTAACCCGAACCATCTCAGAAAACTTTCTGTATTTTTAGATTTTCAAAAAACATCATTTAGAATTATTTATAAGCCGTTTAAATAAACACAAGTCTCCAGGAAATATCCCATTGTGTCATATGGACGGTTGGCATGGATTCCAGGATGTCATAAAAGTAGTAAGCAAGGATAAAAAAAAGGTTCAATGTAGTTCTATGGTAATCAGCTAGAGATACAGAGCATTCAAGAAATATTCAACCACCCATTCACAAATCTACACAAGGTCTGAAATGAATTACAATTGTGGTCAATGATTATTCCACTGCTTTGCTAAACAATTTGTAAATGCAAGTTATATTTCCATACATACCCATATAGGAATTGGAACAACAGCAGGATCCTCAAAGAGAGCCAGAGAAAGATTTATGATGATGAAAACATATACAAGTGTTTGCATGAACCAGTGATTGTACAGCAGGTACAGCCTGTGGAATATTTTACAGATTTTATAATATACAACCTAGTCAAAGATAAATGATTGTTGGAAAGTCATCTCTTACCTCACAGCTTGTGATGAAGTGTCAAAAAAGATGTTCCTGTTATACTGGGCATCTGACACATAGACAGTGGCAAGGTCGAATTTCTAAAGCACACAACAAACATCAGAGAAAAAGAAGAGAGAAAATTTTGTTTGATTGGCCAATTTTAATCACTTTCCACCTTTTCTTTTTCATTTTAAATGAGAAGCACATGGTGTGACATTATTGTAGTTTGCATGTCAATTAACATATGATGTCATAAAATCTGTATATAACAATAAACAGATCAAATACTTTGCAAAAGCTGTGAAAAGCTGGTACAGAGTAGGACATATCAACTAACCAAAACTATTTGATGCTATAACCTCCCTCCCACACTACACCCTTCACTCAAAAACCCTTTGAAATGTGACTGATATGTGCATGTTTATTTATCTAAACAATTACTCAATGCATAATTTAATTTGTATGGCAACAGACACTCATAACAATCAATTTCTTAACAAACCAGAAACAATTAATTGGTAAATAACTTCTAATATGTTTGCCAAATATTTCCAGTACTTCATTTGACACTTTTTTCAAGGGGGCACAATTTTCCACTGCTTTCTTGACAAACAGGATACCAGATGTTTCTCTTATTCCATAAACGTTCCAGATTTAATGTTGTGATAAGTAAAAAAAAACTTTCTATACCAATAAACCAAACAATCAGAGTGTCATCTATTAACTTTTTTTTTTTAACCACAATTGTAATTTTTTTAACCATCCGTTTTAGATTGTACATTTTGCGGCACATTGATGAGTAAAGGTTTCCAAGAGCACCATCCACGCACGCAACATACCTCTGTCATCTCATCTGAAACGTTACTGGAAACATTATTTCCTCCATTGGGTAAACCTTCATTCTTTGATAAAGAATACTTTGGGTTTTCGGTCTCGGACATTTTCTCTATCCCTCAACTTTTCCCTGTCCTTACGCAGCAGATCCCGTCTCGAAAAAGTTGATCTTGCTAAACGAAGCAAATTTCCTAATCATAGTATGGCGAAGGCCTCTCTATTAACAATTCATGACCCACGCCTTCGTATGTTAAAAATGACCGAGCATGACCAAGTTAATATTTAGTAGACAAGCCATCTCACCAATCAACCTGAGCATGGCCCAATTAACCCGAAGAAGTCCCGCCTTCCATTGGAAAGAAGCCTTGCGTTGATAGGATGAACGCTCTAACTAATTAATATTCATAAGATAAGGCCTCGCCATAGTAGGATTCGATTGGTTAAATCCCGCATATTACACAGGACACGTATGTGTGGTACTCTAATCTCCGAATAAACAGTTCTTGGGCGAATAAGATAAATTGTATGAAACATCAAGAGCACACACACACATATATATATATATATATATATGTGTATACTGTTTCTTTAAACAGAGTTTGCAATGCGGTGTATTTTTTGACGGTCATGTGATTGAAGCCAGCGGAAATAGCGGAGAGAACAGCCACAGGCTGAGTTTTGTAGGGACATCTGGAAGACAACACCCCAACGACTGTCTTATACAACACAGAAATTTACTCTGAGACCTCAACAGAGGAGGAACATCACAGCATCGTATAATTTAGTGTTAACTGAACGTTTTCAGTAGGCTGCCTATAACTATTACCTTAAAAAAAACAGTGAAAGAGCCTGTACCACAAAAAAGAAACCAACCACTGTAAAACTTTGTATAATATTTATTCTATTTTACCAAAAGTGATTTTTATAAACGCCATAGAGTGAAAGATCAATACAAATCTATATAAATAATCTCTGAGGATAATCCTTTAGTGCTTATGTTGAATATAAAGAGACATAAATGATTAATTAAATTGGAATAATTACAAATTTTTAGCTACATTTCAAAGTGTTTTGGCAATCATTTACAGTTTTATATATATATATATATATATATATATATATATACATAGGCCTATATAAATTTACATAACCCTATGAATTCACTCCCAATGATTAAATCCATTGTGCCATTATGCATTGTAAACTGACAAATGTTGATTAAAAAGTTTAAAAGACAAGCATAGTGATCAGGAAACGGTTTCAAAACTTCACAAACGTTTTTTGACAAACGGCCAGCTATGATTTCTAAAAAGATATTTATATTTCATCCACAAAATTGAAACATTTATTGATAAACAGTGCCTAAAATGGGTTTCATATTCAACCTCTGTAAGAAAACATTATGTCAAATTAATCTGGGTAGAGGAGGGTTCGTCCTGATGGAGGAGTAAGCTCCGATGTGCTTGATGATATTGGGTTCAACGCTGTGTGCATTCTCACCTGGCGTCGACCTGGCTATCTTGTACAGCACCATGTCTTTTGCATTACCCCTAGCACAGACGGCCTGGTCCAGGTATTGGGCAGCTCGGATGGAGGCATTACCTGGGTATAGCATAGCAGGGGTGCAGCATTCAGTGGCAGGAGACACAGCATACAGCTGGGGTGAGAGCCGTCTGATCTCCAGCAGATAGTGCCTCCCTGCCAGCTCAGACACAGCCATTATGTAGAGAGTTAAGAAGAGAAGATGAAGAGGTGAGAAGGTAAAAGAAAGAGGTGTATAGTAAGATAACAAGAGGAGGAGGATTGTAGCCCCAAACAGGCCGAGACCCAGCCATTCTAGAATGCGATAAGGCTCCGGATTCCAGTATCCCTGAAGACGTTCCGGGTGGTAGAGCTTTATGTATAAAGTATTGAGGGCAAATCTCCGCGAGAGTATGTTTTTAATCAATGGAAAGAAATCGGTCATCGGAAGCGCATCATCCTCCAGGACGACAACGTTTTTTGGCCTCATCAGGTCCCATCCTTTCCGCAGGCAGAAAACGTAATCTCTTTTCTCCTTCTCGAAGATGTTGGTCACATATTTGCTGTTCCATTTCTCATCTGGTGAACGTCTAACAACCAGGAACTCTTTCTCCAGAAGCAAAGCATCCTCGTTCAAAGTGGGACCACTTTCGACATCACAGAGCATGACCTCGGCACATGGTGTATCGCCACATGCCTTAAGGAGCGATTTGAGCTGTTGTGCCACCTGTAACAGGTAGTGATAGTCCCTCCCCTCTGTTCTTCTGGATGTCACTATGGTGATCAGGAGATCTGGTTTCTTAGCATCCGTTTCCAAAGGGTCCTTCAGGCTTTTCGTAGAGGCAGCACTCTCCCAGAAATGCAGGGCTTCCTGACCTCTGGCGTGGCTTTTTTGTAGTGATGCCTCGCTTAGTGAATCAAGATAAACACTCTTTAAAAAATAATGTGAGTAAAGTAGACGATGGCAGCATATAGGCAATATCACTCCAAAGGTTAAAACACACAAAACTAGCCCTTGAGCTACTGGGCTTGACCAACGAAAATGCTGGTACATGTCCCCCATCGAGGCATCTGTGTCTGTTTAACCCCTTAACTGTCACCGTCCCGTATACGGGACGCCTAACTTTACTTCGCGATATAACTATTAAATCCTAATCTAATTATAACAAACTATATATCGTTGGAAAGGTCTAAGACTCCTAAATAGATATTTGACTGCTGTTTTTTGCTACAAATTATGTAGGAAGAGTAATCGATGAATTTTTGACAAGAGTGCACCTCAAAAAAATCTGCATCATAACAGGAGTTCTGACCTTTGTCACAAAAAGTCGATGGATCAACTTTTAATCATTGCAACTTCTGTTTTTATGCTAAAAATTCATAATAAAACATATATTCTAGTATTTGTCCATAAAAATTTACAAAATTATGTTATAAAAATAGAGAATATCCATCTAAATAGAGAATATCCATCTATATATGAACATAGTTCATGTATATTGTCTTGAATGAGACTAATATTTGTATATATATATTTATAATAATTAGTATAATTATAATGTTCATTTTGTAATAAAATATTTGTTTGTGTGTGGATTTGCTATAATATACTAATTGCTATATTGGTAGAGTCTTCTGACCAGCAACAGCCCACCTTCACACTGTTATGTCCAATAACAGCAAGCCAAGACAGGCTCAGTAGCCAAACAGAGCTGTCATAGCTGTTACTAAGGCTCATTTGCTTTGAAAGCAACAGGTTATCCAATAGAAACTTAGTTTAGGTCTAATTGCAAACACGTGCCAATCACAATCAACCTCCTGTTTGTAAATGCTGCTGAACGTTTATAAACGTGCAGAGCAGAAAGCAGGAGCACACAAACTGCACTCTCATTCTCCACTGCCACACTCACAAAATGGATCCACAGAGGCCTAAAAAGTGTTTTACACTGCTAGAAGTAGTTGAAGAGCTTTGTAAGTCGAGTGATGACGAGCAAAATCATCCTTCCAACAATGATGAGCCTAATCTTCATTCGAGTGATGATGAACCAGACGTGCTTTTGCCAGAGGAAATGTCCGATTCAACCCTAGAACGGTGAGTTATATTTTTTTCTCTATATTCTATTACACAATCTTTACTAATTTTACTGGGTTATGTATAAATGTGATGTAAACATATAATTGTATAGGTATACATTTATATATACTGTATGTATATATATATAATTGAATTATGCATGCATGTACCATGTTAGTTTTATGCTTTATTCGGTTTGCACAATAGTTGCATGTACTGTATTAGTTGAATGCTTTATTCAATTAGTACTATATTGTTGCATGTACCATATTAGCTGTTTTTACTATATTCAGTTTGTACCATATTTTTGCAAATTCTTTGTAAGTTTTATACTATATTCAGTTTGTATATTGTTGCAATAGGTATTCAGATGATGATGGTGAGGACTCATCTGCATCAGCTACTACATCCACTTTCAGTGGGTTTAGTGAAGAAGGCAGAAGGAGAAGCAGAGGAAGAGGGCAAAGCAGAGGAAGAGGACAAAGCAGAGGAAGAGGGCAAAGCAGAGGAAGAGGGCAAAGCAGAGGAAGAGGGCAAAGCAGAGGAAGAGGGCAAAGCAGAGGAAGAGGGCAAAGCAGAGGAAGAGGGCAAAGCAGAGGAAGAGGGCAAAGCAGAGGAAGAGGGCAAAGCAGAGGAAGAGGACAAAGCAGAGGAAGAGGGCAAAGCAGAGGAAGAGGGCAAAGCAGAGGAAGAGGGCAAAGCAGAGGAAGAGGGCAAAGCAGAGGAAGAGGGCAAAGCAGAGGAAGAGGGCAAAGCAGAGGAAGAGGGCAAAGCAGAGGAAGAGGGCAAAGCAGAGGAAGAGGGCAAAGCAGAGGAAGAGGGGCTGTTTCTTCGGGTACCACAGAGGCAAGATGGCACAGCTCAGATGAACCCGACATCCCACGACCTGAAGTTGTGTTTCGACCAGCTCGAATTCCTGGCCCTCAGCTTCTGACTACAGAGTCGTATAGCGCTCTGGAACTGTTTCGGCAGTTCTTTTCTTCAACAGTGTGTCAAACAATCATTCGCAACTCAAATGCTTACGCAGCTGAGCACCAAGACACAACCAGGAAGCCATGGCAGGACATGTCCCTGAAGGATCTATACTCATACCTGTCAGTGGTCATCTACATGGGTCTGGTAAAAGTACCACAAATTTCAAATTACTGGAGTGGGTCCAGGCTTTACAAATTTGGCTTTCCTGCCACTGTCATGTCTGGCAGGAAATTTCAGGCCATTTCTGGAGCACTGCATCTCAGCGATCCTAAGATGGATGCTGAGAATGCAAAAATGAAGGGGACTCCGGCCTATGATCGCCTGGGTAAATTGAAGCCAGTATACCAGGAGATAAGAGATGCTTGCAAGACCTATTTTCACCCTCATCAACACATCGCAGTAGATGAGAGGATGGTGGCCTCCAAAGCAAGGATTGGGCTGAAACAGTACCAAAAAGAGAAGCCAACAAAGTGGGGGTACAAACTTTTCGTTTTAGCTGATTCAGCCCATGGATACACATGGGATTTTTTTATTTATGAAGGCAAATCCCCTGAAGGCCAAAATGGACAAAGTAAGGGGCTGAGTTATGAATCTGTGATGGCACTAGTGGATGAGAGGATGCTGGGAACAGGCTACAAGCTGTTTGTAGACAATTTCTACACCAGCCCATCACTTTTCAGAGACCTCCTCAAGAAGGGCATCTGGGCCTGTGGGACCATTCGAAGCAACCGGGTCGGCTTCCCAAAAACTCTGGAAAACAAGTTGCCCAGAAATGCTCCCCGTGGGAGTATGCGGTGGATTCGTGATGACCGACTCCTCTTTCTCGAATGGAAGGACACCAGGGAGGTGCTCATGTGCTCCTCCTTCCATTCAGCAGGAGGAGATCACACAGTACGGAGGAGGGTGAAGACGAGAGCTGGAGGATGGACAGAACTCACTGTACCTATACCTACTGCAGTGCACGACTATAACAAGTGAGTCGAATTTATTCAGTGGTGTTGTGTACAAAAATTGTACAAATGAGTTAATTTTATTTACTTTGTTACATTTGTATTTAGATTTGAAATATATTCTATTATTTCCACACAGGTACATGGGAGGAGTTGATCTCTCTGATGCCCTTGTTGGGTATTACAAAATACTCAGAAAGACCAGGAAGTGGTACCGCTCGATTTTTTACCACTTCATCGACATTGCAGTGGTAAATGCCTTCCTCCTGCACCAGCAGTTGGCTGCTGCTCATAATCAAAGAGCAAGAACACAGCGGGAATTCCGTGAGGATTTGGTAATGGAGCTTGCAGACTGGATGCCTCCATGTGAGCCTGCTCCTCCTGCTCCTCCTGCTCCTCCAGCTCCTCCAGCTCCTCCTGCTCCTCCTGCTCCTCCAGCATCTCACTTGACAGGAGAACCCTCAGGCCATGTCTGCCACCGGCCAATGTACATCACTAATAAAAGTGATGACTCCAGGAGAAGATGCCAAGTGTGCCATCGCAAAACGCTTGTGTTCTGTCAGGGATGTGGATCATACTTGTGTTTCCAAGCAACACGGGATTGCTTCAATTACTGGCATGATGTAAATAGTTTGTAGTTTTCAGAAGTTGTGAAAATTTGAATAAAGTTGTATATAGTTTGTAAATAGTTAAAAAATTGGAAATAGTTTGATATTTATTTTCCCAGTATTTTTATTTCATTATTATTTTATTTTATGATTTACTAAGTCTTATTCAAGTTTCAGTTGCAATTTGTATAGTAAAGTGAAAATATTTGTGAAAAGTTTGGATAAAAGTTTTTAAAAAATCTCTCTCTCTCTCTCTATGTTTGTGCTGTGGTGTCAGATGTAAGTTCAAGCAACTAAGTGACCTTTGGGAATCACCAATGAACAGGGGTGTCACCTAGTGGCCATTTGTGGTGTGCCAACTAAAAGTCTTGCAGAAACCTCATTTTTTAAAATATCAAGCTGAAAATTTAAACACAACTCATTTAGACTTGCAGCTTTTACTTTTTTGAATTTTTAGGCTAAAAACTATATTTATTAATATTTATATATTTAATTTAATAAAAATAATATTACAGCACATTTTCATAACAATAAACTCAAACTTTAATAACTTTTAGAAACATTAATATTTTTTAATTATTCCACTTCAACAATAATCTTCCATGTGTCTTCTTTCAAAAAAGACCAACCTTTTGTCTGTACTCCAAAGCATTCATGAATTACAGCTGTTTAAGTTTGTATAGTGTAATATCATGTCTATGCCCAAATATGGGGGTGACAGTTAAGGGGTTAAACGGACCACAATTCACTTCTGTGACAGTTCACTTCAGTGCCAAGGTGACGATACGTTGCACAGGAGGAGGATCCAGATTTGAGCCAACGTCCAGAAAAAAAATCACTGAAGGACACACATATGAGATTATAAACTTCTGAGATATTTCCAACTTGTATCTATAGACAAAAGAGATATAGAGAGTCATAATCTTATTTTTCTTAATAAACCATTAAACATGATTTAGAAAAATCTGGGTGATTCCATACATTCAATATTGAAATGATGATTTTTTTTTAGGTACAGAAAATTACAGTAAAGCCTTAGGCCTACGCCTTAAACACATAGCCTACGTTTTTTTATATTCTGCCAAAACATATTTAATATTAAATAATAATAGCCTAAATACTGTCAAAATATTATGTACAGTATATGACTATAAACATACTTCATGTGATTCATGTACTTGACTTTTTGATGTGTTATATGGACTTTTTATAATAACATATTATAAAAGTTAGTGTCAGTATTTCATATTATGAACATATAGTCTTGCGACACTCAGGAGCCACTCTTAAAAACAAATAAAAAAGCCACTCTTTTCATGAAATGGCCCATCTTTCTGTGAAAAACAAGACAGGCAGTTTATGTGGTAGAAAGCAAGATAAAACAATATGAGTCAGCTTATCATGAAAACAAACCCGGAAGAATCTTATTTTTCAGTCTATAAATGGCCCGAAAAGTTAAATAATAAGAAATGGAACAAAGAATAAAGTATTTCAGCATTTCTACCTCTAAGAATGTGGATGTTTAGCACACAGAGCGACTAGACGTCTTCAACCGAAATAAAAAAGCATGTCAAAACATCACTCGAGTCAAGATGACCTACGTACTACGTGCTGCTACGCGCGTCAAGTCAGGTCCACATATCGATTACGCCGAATACGTATTACTGTAACACATGGACAAAATGCGCATTTAAATGGGGAAGCAATGTTAACAGTTTCTTAAGGGGTAGAAGAACATTGAATGGATCATAAAGCTGAATCTTTTATTGATTCAATTCACATTCAGGGCGGGTTTTTATGTTTGTGTGTGTATTTGAAAAATCGTAGCTAGAGCTAAAAAAAGGACTGTGTTTGGTTCATCATAGCCAGCGCTGAGCAGAGCCATTTAAAGAAATGCTGCGTCTCAATTCGCCTACTTATACTACGCCCTAAAAGTATGTAGGCCTACTCTTTTTGTGAAAAAAATGCATACTTTTGAGTGTGTAGCAGAAGTCTGGGACATATTATTACGTCATGCATGTCTTTGACAGTTGCTCTCTGTCGCTTAGCTACACGCATCCTGTCAGGCAAACTGACCTGTCAATCATCTTGTCAAGGATAAAGTCCTCCATATTTAATTCCCTACCATATCGGAGAGAAATGCAAAAGCACGTGAGTTACGACAACGGAAGTTCAAAATGCTTGGTCGTCACGTGATTCGCGTAGATCTCACCTCAGATAGTAACAGGAAGTGCGTCGGCGCCCATTCAAATCAATGAATAAGGAAGACGGGCTCTGGTAGAACTGTGATTTTTGGAAATTTGTAGTCAATGAATGCATTGATTTACAACATGTATATAATACACTGACATGTGAAAGTAGTATGCAGTTACACCAATGTTGTTTGTTCTTTGTTAACATATTTCTGGCTAACGTTACCTTGGTTGAAGACTATGGAGTGAAAACAGTCTCAAATCCTTCCACAAATGCATGCGAGAGATCCACAAATGCACGCGAGAGATCCGCATGCGCGCACACCAATCCACAAATGCACGCGAGAGATCCACACACGCAAACCAATCCACAAATGCACACCAGAGATCCATGCAAACCAATCCACAGATGCAGGCGACAGATCCACACACACACACACAGCAATCCACAAATGCACGCAACCAGTGGCGTAACTTTGTTTTAAAAAGTGGGTGGGACAGGTGTGTGTACATAGAATACAATAGTACATTGTGTTTAATTTGTCGTTTAATGAGATCTAATACATGTGGTTATGCATCCTACATATGTACTTTCATGCTCCAGTGGCAGAACTTTTGCCAGGCGTGTCCGAGGTTCTGGGTTCTAATCCGCACTAAGTAGTATAGTTTTTTTTCTTCATCAAAACCGATTGTTTATTAGTGGTTGTTTATCAAGCAGGGACACGCTTTTTGTGCATTATGTTTTGTGATTTCACAGTAACGAATAGAGAGTCTCTCCGCAAAGGATTGAAGAGCGCGTCCGTGTGAAGACTGTGCGTGAGTCACAACAGAACACTGTATCCGCGCCACTGATAGCAGCGGCAACGAGCACTTTGGTCACTTGATTTCAAAAACAACACATTTTAGATCGCCTCTTATTTAACAAACGAACTAAATGAATGCTCTACTAGAGTTCACTGGAGATGTTTTATTTATTTGTATTGGTACATCCGTGCCGCGAGATGTTTCAAAAGTGGTGGGGACACAATCGACCCTGGCAAAAAGTGGTGGGGACATGTCCCACCCGTCCCACCCGCAAATTACACCTATGCACGCAACTGACGCAAGAGATCCACACACACAGCAATCATGCATTGTTTTCCTTACTCACATTGCTTTGCTCACAATCCACAAATGCTTTATCTGTACCTGTAATTTGATGCACAGCAAATCACGTGACTTTTGAGACCGTTGTTCCAGCCTATCAGACCCGGCGCCAGACACAAATTCACAGACGGGCATTCATTTTTTTTTCAGGGGGGCACAAATGAAAACAACCTCATTGTATCATAACAGAATCGATTATGATACTATGCAATGATCGATATAGCATAATTATATAATAGGCTACTGACGCTAAAGGTTCGATCTTGCAGTCCAAAATTCTCACATATAAAATAGGCTACGACCTCAAGTTGTGTCAATCACGTTTACACACTGCCTCCGCAAATTTCGTCCGTCATAAACAATTTTTTTAAGTAGGTTTGAGAGGTGTTTTCAGGGCTGCTGGAAGTAATTGTGATCAGTGGGTGCTGTGAATTATTATTTTTTTTAAAATTCTCCCCCGCAAGAAAATTTTGTACATTTTAAGTTTAAATGCATCAATCTGGTGCACATTGAGAGCTCAAAATTAAGAGCTTCAACCGGCTTCGACCCATGAACTGTGCACATTGAACAAAGAAAAAGCATTGACTTGTACCTAAAGAGAGGGCTCAAACATCTTGTTAATTATAGTCTCAATCTACATTACATTGTATTTTATATTAAGTTATAGAATAGGAAAATTACACTACTTTTGTTCTAATTTCTTCACTTGTAAGAAATAAACCCTTGAGCTTTTATTTAGGAGAAAACACAAGATCACCATGCTGATCGTGTGAGCAAGAGCGCACTTTTCTTTAAATCACGCAGCACAAACAGAATGGCTAACGTTACTTAATTAAAGTCTTGTGCTGTTTAGCCAAAAAACTAAATATAATACCGAAAACACTCGACATGTCAACAAAACATAAAAATCTTCCCAAACACATATCAAGCTTATTTAAAAACCTCAAAGCATAAACACTCATTCAAAGTAATACAACGTTATTCAGAATACAAATTATGAGTAGGCTAACAGTAGTCTCCACAGAGCATAAAATATTCATTTCATTTTATTTTTCGTGTTCGCATTTATGAGGAAAAAACAATGTTAGCGCTCTGAAAGCGGCACTAAAAGATGCTTTAAAACTTTCACAGAGACATCAAACAGAAAGCAAAACCTTTCTTTAAAGTGAATTTCGTTTTGTATTAATTGTACCTTAATTTTAATCAATGTTTCATCAACCAATTGACTGGATTTAATAAATAAGAAGTAAATATAGCAGACGATAATGACGAACCGGAGGCGCCAGCGCGTGAACTGGAGCTCGTCGCAATTGAACCGAAACTCAGTGTAGGCCTATAAGGTAGCCTACTCGCCTCACAGACATGTCTACTTTTAAACAGAACAATTCAAAACGAAAGAAAACAGACTATAGACTGCTCCCTGCTCATGTAATCCGTATGAAATGTGCATTTCTCTATGGCGTTTGAACGAAACGTTTGAATTAATGACTCAAAGACTCGCTTAATAAGACCGCTATCACATGCGTTTCCGCGCTCACTATCGACAAACCAATCAATCCGTTTACAATTTTAAAAAAATCAGACCAAACACATTTTTATTTTTATTCAGGAGTTATGTATATTCAAAAGGATAACTTTTGATAACAGTAGCCTATTGATAAAAAAAGATATTGTGCAAGGACTGGTGGGACTTGAAGTGGAGTTGGTGAAGGGAGAGACTCGCTCAGGGCGGGCACTAGTGACTCACAGGGCGGGCCAGGCCCCCCAATGCCCGCCCATGGCGCCGGGACTGCAGCCTATCTGTATCTGTCCACATGAGAAGCACCTGGCTGCAGCCTGCAGATTTGGGCGGGGGTGCACCTAACGCGTCTCATTGGTTAGTGGCAAAGTCATGACGTCGATCGAGGCGGGGCCGCACCTGGGGCGGGGCTGCACGTCTCTACCCGCCAACATCTCTTCTCATTGGTTACTGACGTGAACTCATGACGTTGATTCTAGCATGTTTTCATTTCCGTTGTTCATCTCTGCATGGTGAGTACAGGCAAGCTACTCTTCTTTTCTCTAATTTTATTTACATTTTTTAATTCTGAAGTGGCGTTTAGTGTGATGATAAAATGAAGTGATGTAAAAATAAGATTGTGTAACTTTACTCACCATATCGCACAAATTACTAGGGCAGCGTTTCCCAAAAGCATCGTAGGTGTGTGTGTGTGTGTGTTTAGATAAGGATATAGTGTTAAAACAAGGCCCTTAAAAAGAAATACAGTGGCAAAACTGAACCAGGAAAATAGGATTTAAGAGTTAATAGTAACAATATACAAAGTTATATTGTAGGCCTTTTTTTTCTATGAATAAATGTATTAAATGTAAACTATTTTGATATTATTGTTATTAATAAGTATACATTTATTTAATTGAACATGAAACTACATTCAATAGTAATACAAATTCAACAAAACTCCTTGTAAAGTAGGGCTTGTTTTATATATTGCATATTGTTACTTATACTTATGCTGCTATACAGTATATGCACTGTCCAATCCTTCTGCGGGAGGGCCACTGTCCTGTAGAGTTTCCAACCCCAGTTAAACACACTTGAACCAGCCAATCAAGGTCTTACTAGACATACTAGAAGATTCCAGGCAGGTGTGTGGAGGCAGGTGTGTGTGTGGAAGCAGGTGTGTGTGGAGTCAGCTGTGTGTGGAAGCAGGTGTGTGTGGAAGCAGGTGTGTGTGTGGAGTCAGGTGTGTGTGGAGTCAGGTGTGTGTGGAGTCAGGTGTGTGTGGAAGCAGGTGTGTGGAGTCAAGCCGGAGCTAAACTCTGCAGGACAGTGGCCCTCCAGGAGTAACTTTGGACACCCCTGCACTAGAGTAATAAAATAATAAAACATTTTATGCTAATTCTGATGCTCTATACTTCCTTCTCTTTGCAGATCCTTGGCATTGTCATCCCCATTTATATTCCCTGGGTACCACTTTTGCTATTTTACTTCATATTATTTTTGTGGTAACACTTTACAATAAGGTTCATTAGTTAACATTATTTAATGCATTAACTAATATGAACTAACGATGAGGAATACATTTGTTACAGTATTAGTTAATCTTTGTTAATGTTAGTTAATAAAAATACAGCTGTTCATTGTTTGTTCATGTTAGTTCACAGTGCATTGACAAATGTTAACAAATACAACCTTTGATTTTAATAATGTATTAGTAAATGTTGAAGTTAATATTAACTAAGATTAATAAATGCTGTAAAAGTATTGTTCATTCTTAGTTGATGTTAACTAAGGTAGTTAATTAATGTTAACTAATGAACCTTATTGTAAAGTGTTAACATTTTTGTTTTGCTGTGTTAATTATTCTCTAACTCTTACTCTAGTCCTCCATCTCTCTCACCTATTTTTTGTTGTTGTTTACTTTATAACTCAAAGGCTCTTTTAAGAGCACCCCCCCCCCCCCCCCCCGCAAAAAAGCACACAACTGTGTTAAGCAAGGGGGAGTGTGAGCAGTATTATGACTGCAGTAGTAAGTGCCCATTCTGTCAGTACACCAGCATGCCACAGCTGATGTATTACCACATCAAAAATCATTTTCTATCCTATCCTAATCTATCTATCCTTCTATCTCTGTCTGTCTATCTATCTTTAACTATCTGTCATGTCTATCTGTCTGTCTGTGTCTGATAAACTGTATTGCCTTCAAAACATTCAGCTTCAAAACTACTTTGATATTCAAACTGAAAACCTTCAAACTTCAAGCTTTTAAAACTATTTCAAACTTTTAGGATAGGCTTTCTCAAGCCAAATTAACGTTTGTCTTGACAAACTTTTTTAACTAGTTTATGTTGTTCATAAAGTAAGTCTCTTAGGTACTTTACAGACAAAGCTAATAGCACTCAAGTATATCTTGTTTAACATTTTCCTATAATATGTTTAAAATGTATAAAAAAGAAATTCCTTGTATGACTCTGTACTATGTTAATGCCTTTATTCAAAATGATTCAATATTGTTTGTTCTGTATTTTATCTAAATTAGGTGTTATGAACTGGAGTGCATTTTCCAGAGAATATAGGCAAGAGTTCCGGGTGCCGTACTCGATGACTCTGTGCTTGCACTGAAATACACAAGGACTGCCCACCTGGGTCTGTGGTGATGTCAGAAGAGGAGTCCTGCGTGTGTGTGTGATGGCAGAAGACGAGTCCTGCGTGTGTGTGTGTGTGTTTGTGATGGCAGAAGAGGAATCCTGTGTGGATTTTTTTCCGAGAAGGAGGTTGAGGGCTATTGCTCGGTTGATTGTTTTTTCAATGATGGAGGGGAATTTCAGGCTGAGTAGATTGTGTGTGAGTGTACGTGTGTGTGAGTGTACGTGTGTGTGAGTGTGACTGTACATGTGTGTGTGTGTGTGTGTGTGTGAGTGAGTGTACGTGTGTGTGTGTGAGTGTACGTACGTGTGTGAGTGTACGTGTGTGTGTGTACGTGATTATTTGTATGTGTGCATATCTCTTTACACAATTATTCTTGTTTTGAAATAAAAGTTATCACTGGTATGAGTTTGGTTTTTTGAGTGGGCATGCATACTATGGGATAAAGAGATTGACAATGTACTTTATGTAGTTGGTTTAACTTCAAACTACTTTATTGGCATAAATGTTTTATAATAACCTATATAATGCACAAAAATAAACAAGAACTATTACAGAGGAATGATTAAAATAAGAAATATATAAGGTGCCATTAATGTTTACAGTAATTTTGTAATTTACACAGTGAAGTGCAACAGAATGTGAAAAACTTTTAAAATACTACACAGATATTACACAATATATACTCTGTAATTCCTTATAAGTTTACCTTAGATCAGACATAGTTAAAACTATGGATATGCGTTCTACTCCTTTTTGCTGCTTTCATTATTACTTTAGAGTTTTTTTAATACTTAATCATTTTATGAAAGTATTTCAAATTTGCGCATGCGTTTTGAAGACGCGTCGACGTCATTACTGAACCACTTAACGCAAATACGATGCATGCGCTATCAGCGCGATATTGCGCATGAGTTTTAAAGACTGCATTGTTTTCAAACACATTTCCTGTTTACCGTGGCGTCGACGTCATTACGGTGCCACTCAACCAGAGAAGCGTTGGTGCGGCCCCGCCTCGATCGACGTCATAACTTTGCCACTAACCAATGAGACGCGTTATGGGCGGGGCTGCACCCCGATCTGCAGGCTGCAGCCAGGTGTACTTGGTCCACATTACCTGCAAGAATGCGATATAGTGTCTTCCTCCAGAGGGCGCTAACCGGCCTTCGAGGTGAATCTTTCAAAGGGCTGGATTCATTTCGTTGTCGGACTTGCGAGACAACTGAAGTCTAAATATTTTTCACTAAATATCATATACATAAATGCAAATATAGAGTAAAACTAAACCTATTTTTTTATTTTTCAACGTATAATCAGAATATATAGCCTATTAAGAAAACCATTCGGATAACAGGACAGCTTTAAAGTCTTTAAATTATCTTATAAATTATTTTCTTTTTTATATTATTGTAATTCTGAATGTACTTTGTGATAGGCCTAATGTAATAACCCCTCCCCCCACAGAAATATTAAATGGAAAATAATATATTTTCAGCAATTACCTATATGTTTTGCTTTCCTTAGTTTTAAAGAAAGGATGAATGCTTTCACATAATTTAACCAACAAAGTAAAAGATTTCTTTCAAAAGAATCCACAAGCGCAGCCTGTTGACAGGCTTAAACATAACAATATTGCTGGCCAAAAAAGTGCGCGTCCGGTGTGCGATACCTCGAGTTGTCCTACACGCGACATGGTGTGGCGCTGCGCTTCTCATCCGGTGTGCGACCTGTTATGGCGTTCCGATCGGCTCTTTAATATGACTATGGCGTTCCGATTTATGAGGTGTGATTTGTGCATTTACTTTGCAAACTAAGCAATCATCGTGTCGATCGTCACCTACCTTGCCGTGACCAATGACGTGTGATAACATACGCGTGGATAAACGCCTGGATAACGTACGCGTGGATAAACGCCTGGATAACGTACGCGTGGATAAACGCCTGGATTAATACTTAGGCTAATTTCTATTATCTTTACCAGGGCTCGACATTAAACCTTTTCATGTGCTTATTAAGTAAATCTGTCATTCACTTGTCCGTGTAAAAAAGTTGATTTGTCCGGATTTTTGTTTTGTTTTTTGTGTGTGTTAATTTATTCTGAAGCAATATTCTCATCAGTGTTCAATCAGCTTTGATATTTAAAATCGGCATATTGTAATATCTGCATCTTTAAAGGGCATCCTCTTCCCTAATCTTAATAAATGTATGCTTCATCTTTCATTTTAAATCCCTAAATTTGATCAATAAATTCAATTATTTAGAATAGTAAGACATATCTGTTACCTTAGGTAGAGCTGATCAAATTAAATCATTTACACTGAGAAATTACAATTGCATAAAATAATGTTATGAAATTGATTTAAACATACAAATAAGAAACGTTGAAAAGAATGATAGTCTACTACTTTTAAACATAACACTAAACCGCCAGTAGGTGGTGGCAGGCGACCGTCTTAATGAGTGAGTCATTGATTCATTCATTCAAACGATTCGTTCAAACGGCTGATTCATTCAAGAATGAGACAGATGTTTATGAATAGGTCATTGAATCTTTGACTCAAACGATTCGTTCAAAATGCTGAATCGTTCAGTAATGAAAACAGGCCGAGTGTTCCTGTGAGATGCGCCGTGGTTCTGCTGTGATTTTTGTTTGGAACTATTTTCGCTGCTGAAAGTGAAACAGAACAAAAACAGCCAACATATATTGTCTGTTTTTGTTCTGTTTCACTTTCAGCAGTGAAAGTATTGCAATATTGCATCTAAAATGTAAGTGACTTAATTTTAACTGTTTATTGAACTGTTGTAACTTGTAGGAAATCAATGTCAGATTTTCAATCGTGATAGTATTCAGGAAAAATAATTGAGGTTGCTTAACATATGTTAGTTTGACTTGTTCTCAAGATATAGGCATTTTGTTGAGGAATGACCAGAGCAGGCAAACAAAAACCAGATAAATAAATAAGCAAATGAACAAATCATTTGGACAATTCAACTCTTCACAATTTTGGGCTATTTTTTTATTTATTTATTTTTTTGCCATGAAGGTCTGTGGATTATAAATATGCCAAATTATGTGCGAATTTCAGGAACAGGATGACTTCATAAAGATTTGGCTTTACTGAGAACAATAACTGACAAACACTAAAACGAAATATTGTCGATGCTTAGGCTACAGCAAGGATTCAAAAGAAACAATTTTGATTATATTATGCATTCCCGTGGAGTTATTAGCAAAATACAAGGTGACTTATTTATGCGCCACCTTGTGGCTGTTCACCAAATTCAGTACACTTGATTTGACACAACACATGACTACTGGCTCTCATAACCGTTCGGATTACACATCATTATGTTACAAAATGATTAACTGCTGGCTGCAAAATAAAAAATAGAAAGAAGTGGGGGAAAATGTAAAAGAAAATCAAATACGACTTGGTTCAATGATTCAGGGGAACAATTATTTTGTTTCTATCCCTTGTTTTTCAAGGGTTATTAACATACAAATACTTGAGAGAGTGCAAAATCTTACACAAATATTGTACACTTACACTACACTTACAGTAGGCCTACTTTACACTAAGGGTTACTTGATGTAAGATGAGAGAAGTACATATTGTACATACAGTAAACTATCACATTGCACTCCCTTCATGATTGTCATATTTATTTGCAGAGATTTTTAGGGACTGAATTTTACCATATAAAAAAGGCTGTTTCCCAACCCTGTTCCTGGAGGCACACCACACACAACACATTTTCCAACTTTCCATCATAATCACATCTCAATCAACTCATCAGCTCTTCAGTGGATACAGCAGTCACAGGAGGGAGACTTCATCAACAATGTGCAGTGCTGTTGTGTTCAGGGTTAGGAAACACTGGACTATGTCTAAGTGAGCTTCAGAAAGAGTTTGGTGACAAGACCAAGAAAATGTTTCTTATTTTTAGAAGAGGTGAAAAATTATACATTCACAGTACATTCAAACACAGTGTTGTACATTACCCTGCATATTTATCCCCAGACTATATGCTTGTTGGGCCGGTGCAGAACAGGAGTCCTGAAGTCTCCCCAGCACCACACACTGCACATGTCTCTTCTGTATAAAGCCCCTGTTAATGACCTGATCTGAATCAGATGCTTTTGATTGAGGAGACAATGCAGAATAAACAGAACAGACAAAGAAACCCACAAAACATTATACCTATACATTAACCATCTCCTTATAGTGAACGGACTCCATGCTTATGGCTATTGTCTGGTATATTTGCTTCTTATTTATTAAAGGCAATTGGTTGATGAAAAATTGATTAAAATTAAGATACAATTTATACAAAACGAAATTCACTTTAAAGAAAGGCTTTCTACAAAACAAAACTTAATGAAGTGGTCAAAATCATCTCTGTTGACCCACGTCTCTCGATATATTGGCTACTTTTCATAATCACAGATGGAAAAAAATAACATTATAACAAATATGAAACTAAATGCGTTTATTTAATGGCTACAACACATATAGTAGGCTTACAGACTCTTTATTTGTAGAAAAGGCTGCACATTCATTTAATTCTGAAGTTTGCACACATAAGTTGAAAGGCATTCGTTTGTAAATCATATCTGCAACATTTATCAAGTACACGGATAATTGTGCATGCATTTATTAATCATTATGATACTAAAATCATAATAAAGTAAGCTACACTGTATACAAAAAAATCAGATTAGCCCAGAATATGAACGCAACGCGTTTAATTACACGTTATTAAGCATTTTTCCCCCATAGAAAATCATTACAAGAACGCTTAAAGTGGTTTAATGCAGATTAGACTGTCCCGTTATTACGTCAAATAACTATGTCGAAATAACAATTATGTTGAAATAATGACTCAATATCTCGAAATAGAAAGTTTTCTTTTTTCCCTGCACCATTTGTTTCAGGGCTGCATAGAACACAGCCTGAATATAGGCTAATTGATTCCAGAAATAATATTTGGCGGTGCTTTGGTCTTTATTGGGGGTGCTGAAGCACTGCTAGCCCGCCCTAGCGCCGCCCATGATGACCAATATTAAACACACACATAAATATATATAAATGAGATATATAATAGTGTTGTAAACCCCCAAAAACATGAAAACAGTGTGTGTTATGATCATATCCCAAATTAAAAAGGTACAATACAGTGAGATGATATAATTCAGCCTAACTATTAGGCTAATAGCCAGACGTTGATCCAGACGTTTATTGATCAAATTTAAAATGAAAGATGAAGCATACATTTATTAAGATTAGGGAAGAGGATGCCCTTTAAAGATGCAGATATTACAATATGCAGATTTTAAATATCAAAGCTGATTGAACACTGATGAGAATATTGCTTCAGAATAAATAACACACACAAAAAACAAAACAAAAATCCGGACAAATCAACTTTTTTACACGGACAAGTGAATGACAGATTTACTTAATAAGCACATGAAAAGGTTTAATGTCGAGCCCTGGTAAAGATAATAGAAATTAGCCTAAGTATTAATCCAGGCGTTTATCCACGCGTACGTTATCCAGGCGTTTATCCACGCGTACGTTATCCAGGCGTTTATCCACGCGTATGTTATCACACGTCATTGGTCACGGCAAGGTAGGTGACGATCGACACGATGATTGCTTAGTTTGCAAAGTAAATGCACAAATCACACCTCATACAGAACGCCGGCCGCTGACACACTTCACTGAGCCGTGTTGTACTGTGAATAGCGTGTTAACGAAAAAAAACATTAAATAACTTCACTGCCACACGTGAATGACGCGTGACGTCTGACTCGACACTTCACTGCCACGCGTGATTTGCGTGACGTCTGCGTCACGTCAGCGTCTTAAATTGAATAGAAATAAATAGCAGAATAAAAAAAAATAAGACGTTGAGTGAGACGTTCATTGAGACGCATGTTGCAAAGTTATAATAAAGAGCCGATCGGAACGCCATAATAGTCAACCGGCTGCGCTCCAGACTAACCCCACTTACGTTGACATGTTGCTTTTTTTAAATAAAAATTTGACAAGATGTGGATTGGGGTAGGCCTGCTATAGGGCTTGGGCGTCGTGACGTCATTACTTGGCGTGGCCGCCATGTTGACAGCTTCGCGAATGTAAACATACAGCAAGTCGAACGAGGAGAAGCAGCCGAGTTGGGAGAAAGAAAAGGGAAAAAAGATGTTAAAATCCCTAGAAGGATGTGGAATTTACCAGGATAAGTTAAATAGGGAAACCAGGGACTGGTATGTGGACAAAATCTGCACTTTTAACGGTTTGGATCTATATGAAATTACCAACAAAGAGTCGGCAAACAGTGGGAACACAGTAATCCGGACAAAAAATAACTTTAAGATGTGCTCCAACTAGCTGCTAGTTTAGTAACCGTTAGTGCCAACAACCATTCACAAATGTACTTTTAACTATGTGTTTCAAATCTGTAGTTAGTAACGTTAGCTGTCAACCCTCCCGTTTTTTCCGGATTTCTCACGTATTTGAGCTCTTTTCCCACTGTCTTCCCGTTTTAGTATTTTCCTGTAAAATATCCCATATTTTAATACTCTCATAACATTAACGTTAGCCCTTCCATCTGACCTGTCAGTCTCTGTACTATTGTCCTGTTGCTACCCCCTTGCCCTAAGCATCGTTTTGCTTACTAACTTAAGTTTTGCTTAAAACAGCTACTAACTACACTTTTGAAACACATAGTTATAAGTACGTTACATGTGTGAATGGTTGTTAGCACTAACTGTTACTAAACTAGCAGCTAGGTGGAGCGCACCTTACCTTTGTCCGGATTACTGCATTGCAGGTGTTCACTGCGGTCACGCCATCTGTGCTTCGGAGAAATGCGGTCGCGCCATCTACGCTTAAAAATATATTGCGCGTCTACACGAGGTTGCGTGGTAGACGAAAGGTTTATGCGCTTGGTGTCGGCAGACCTTTAAAAAATAAATAAAATCATATTGTTTTCTGCAAACTCCACCAGATTCTTGTTCTACATCTCACTGACTACCAATGTGGGGATTTTCATGTTGTTATACTGTTTTATTATTTAATAATTGCCTGCCAAAGTCATGAACATACATTGCAATACAGTAATATTTTATAAATTCTTAAAAATGTGAAATCAAATTGTTTTCTGCAAACTCCAACAGATTATTGTTCTTCATCTCACTGTCTACCACTGTGGTGATTTTCATGTTGATTTACTGTTTTATTCTTTAATAATTCCCTGCCAAAGTAATGAATATTTACATTGCTATACAGTAATATTTGATAAATTCATAAAAATGTGAAATCTAACTGTTTTCTGCAAATTCCAACAGATTATTGTTCTTCATCTCACCGTCTACCACTGTGGTGATTTTCATGTTGATTTACTGTTTTATTATTTAATAATTCCTTGCCAAAGTAATGAATATTTACATTGCTATACAGTAATATTTTATAAATTCATAAAAATGTGAAATCAAATTGTTTTCTGCAAATTCCAACACATTATTGTTCTTCATCTCACTGACTAGCACTGTGGCGATTTTCATGTTGATTTACTGTTTTATTATTTAATAATTGCCTGCAAAATTTATCAACATTTACATTGTAATACAGTAATATTTTATAAATTCTTAAAAATGTGAAATCAAATTGTTTTCTGCAAACTCCAACAGATTATTGTTCTTCATCTCACTGTCTACCACTGTGGCGATTTTCATGTTGATTTACTGTTTTATTATTTAATAATTCCCTGCCAAAGTCATGAACATTTACATTGCAATACAGTAATATTTGAAAAATTCATAAAAAAATAAAATAAAATTGTTTACTGCAAACTCCAACAGATTAATGTTCTTTATATTACTGACTATCAATGTGGTGATTTTCATGTTGATTTACTGTTTTATTATTTAATAATTCCCTGCCAAAGTCATGAATATTTACATTGCAATACAGTAATATTTTATAAATTCATAAAAATGTGAAATCAAATAGTTTTCTGCAAATTCCAACACATTATTTTTCTTCATCTCACTGTCTACCACTGTGGTGATTTTCATGTTGATTTACTATTTTATTATTTAATAATTGCCTGCAAAAGTTATCAACATTTACATTGCAATACAGTAATATTTGATAAATTCATAAAAAAATCTAATTAAATTGTTTTCTGCAAACTCCAACAGATTAATGTTCTTCATCTCACTGTCTACCACTGTAGTGATTTTCATGTTGATTTACTGTTTTATTATTTAATAATTCCCTGCCAAAGTCATGAATATTTACATTGCTATACAGGAATATTTGATAAATTCATAAAAAAATTAAATCAAATTGTTTTCTGCAAACTCCAACAGATTAATGTTCTTTATCTCACTGACTACCACTGTGGTGATTTTCATGTTGATTTACTGTTTTATTATTTAATAATTGGCAGGCCAAAGTCATGCATATTTACATTGCTATACAGTAATATTTTCTAAATTCATAAAAATGTGAAATCAAATTGTTTTCTGCAATCTCCAACAGATTATTGTTCTTCATCTCACTGTCTACCACTGTGGTGATTTTCATGTTGATTTACTGTTTTATTATTTAATAATTCCCTGCCAAAGTCATGAACATTTACATTGCTATACAGTAATATTTTATAAATTTGATTTGATTTTTTATGAATGTATCAAATATTACTGTATAGCAATGTAAATATTCATGAATTTGGCAGGGAATTATTAAAGAATAAAAAGTAAATCAACATGAAAATCACCACATTGATAGTCAGTGAGATGAAGAATAATAATCTGTTGAAGTTTGCAGAAAACAATTTGATTTCACATTTTTATGAATTTATAAAATATTACTGTATAGCAATGTAAATATTCATTACTTTGGCAGGGAAATATTAAATAATAAAACAGTAAATCAACAAGAAAATCACCACATTGATAGTCAGTGAGATAAAGAACATTAATCTGTTGGAGTTTGCAGAAAACAATTTGATTTCACATTTTTATGAATTTATAAAATATTACTGTATTGCAATGTAAATGTTCATGACTTTGGCAGGGAATTATTAAATAATAAAACAGTAAATCAACATGAAAATCACCACAGTGGTAGACAGTGAGATGAAGAACAACAATCTGGTGGAATTTGCAGAAAACAATTTGATTTATTTTTTTTACGAATTTATAAAATATTACTGTATAGCAATGTAAATATTCATGACTTTGGCAGGGAATTATTAAATAATAAAAAAGTAAATCAACATGAAAATCACCACAGTGGTAGACAGTGAGATGAAGAACAATAATCTGTTGGAGATTGCAGAAAACAATTTGATTTCACATTTTTATGAATTTATAAAATATTACTGTATAGCAATGTAAATATTCATGACTTTGGCAGGGAATTATTAAATAATAAAACAGTAAATCAACATGAAAATCACCACAGTGGTAGACAGTGAGATGAAGAACATTAATCTGTTGGAGTTTGCAGAAAACAATTTGATTAGATTTTTTTATGAATTTATCAAATATTACTGTATTGCAATGTAAATGTTGATAAATTTTGCAGGCAATTATTAAATAAAAAAACAGTAAATCAACAAGAAAATCACCACATTGATAGTCAGTGAGATAAAGAACATTAATCTGTTGGAGTTTGCAGAAAACAATTTGATTATATTTTTTTTATGAATTTATCAAATATTACTGTACTGTAATGTAAATGTTCATGACTTTGGCAGGGAATTATTAAATAATAAAACAGTAAATCAACATGAAAATCACCACAGTGGTAGTCAGTGAGATGAAGAACAATAATGTGTTGGAATTTGCAGAAAACAATTTGATTTCACATTTTTAAGAATTTATAAAATATTACTGTATTGCAATGTAAATGTTCATGACTTTGGCAGGGAATTATTAAATAATAAAACAGTAAATCAACATGAAAATCACCACAGTGGTAGACAGTGAGATGAAGAACTTTAATCTGTTGGAGTTTGCAGAAAACAATTTGATTTCACATTTTTAAGAATTTATAAAATATTACTGTATTGCAATGTAAATATTCATGACTTTGGCAGCCAATTATTAAATAATAAAACAGTAAATCAACATGAAAATCACCACAGTGGTAGTCAGTGAGATGAAGAACAATAATCTGTTGGAGTTTGCAGAAAACAATTTGATTTCACATTTTTAAGAATTTATAAAATATTACTGTATTGCAATGTAAATGTTCATGACTTTGGCAGGGAATTATTAAATAATAAAACAGTAAATCAACATGAAAATCACCACAGTGGTAGACAGTGAGATGAAGAACATTAATCTGTTGGAGTTTGCAGAAAACAATTTGATTTCACATTTTTAAGAATTTATAAAATATTACTGTATAGCAATGTAAATATTCATTACTTTGGCAAGGAATTATTAAATAATAAAACAGTAAATAAAACAGTAAATCAACATGAAAATCACCACAGTGGTAGTCAGTGAGATGAAGAACAATAATCTGTTGGAGTTTGCAGAAAACAATTTGATTTCACATTTTTAAGAATTTATAAAATATTACTGTATTGCAATGTAAATGTTCATGACTTTGGCAGGGAATTATTAAATAATAAAACAGTAAATCAACATGAAAATCACCACAGTGGTAGACAGTGAGATGAAGAACATTAATCTGTTGGAGTTTGCAAAAAACAATTTGATTTCACATTTTTAAGAATTTATAAAATATTACTGTATTGCAATGTAAATATTCATGACTTTGGCAGCCAATTATTAAATAATAAAACAGTAAATCAACATGAAAATCACCACAGTTGTAGACAGTGAGATGAAGAACAATAATCTGTTGGAGATTGCAGAAAACAATTTGATTTCACATTTTTATAAATTTATAAAATATTACTGTATAGCAATGTAAATATTCATGACTTTGGCAGGGAATTATTAAATAATAAAACAGTAAATCAACATGAAAATCACCACAGTGGTAGACAGTGAGATGAAGAACATTAATCTGTTGGAGTTTGCAGAAAACAATTTGATTAGATTTTTTTTATGAATTTATCAAATATTACTGTATTGCAATGTAAATGTTGATAAATTTTGCAGGCAATTATTAAATAATAAAACAGTAAATCAACATGAAAATCACCACAGTGCAAGTCAGTGAGATGAAGAACAATAATGTGTTAGAATTTGCAGAAAACAATTTGATTTCACATTTTTATGAATTTATAAAATATTACTGTATAGCAATGTAAATATTCATTACTTTGGCAAGGAATTATTAAATAATAAAACAGTAAATCAACATGAAAATCACCACAGTGGTAGTCAGTGAGATGAAGAACAATAATCTGTTGGAGATTGCAGAAAACAATTTGATTTAATTTTTTTATGAATTTATCAAATATTACTGTATCGCAATGTAAATATTCATGACTTTGGCAGGGAATTATTAAATAATAAAACAGTAAATCAACATGAAAATCACCACAGTGGTAGACAGTGAGATGAAGAACAATAATCTGTTGGAGATTGCAGAAAACAATTTGATTTAATTTTTTTATGAATTTATAAATTATTACTGTATAGCAATGTAAATGTTCATGACTTTGGCAGGGAATTATTAAATAATAAAACAGTAAATCAACATGAAAATCACCACAGTGGTAGACAGTGAGATGAAGAACATTAATCTGTTGGAGTTTGCAGAAAACAATTTGATTTCACATTTTTAAGAATTTATAAAATATTACTGTATAGCAATGTAAATATTCATTACTTTGGCAAGGAATTATTAAATAATAAAACAGTAAATCAACATGAAAATCACCACAGTGGTAGTCAGTGAGATGAAGAACAATAATCTGTTGGAGTTTGCAGAAAACAATTTGATTTCACATTTTTAAGAATTTATAAAATATTACTGTATTGCAATGTAAATGTTCATGACTTTGGCAGGGAATTATTAAATAATAAAACAGTAAATCAACATGAAAACCACCACAGTGGTAGACGGTGAGATGAAGAACATTAATCTGTTGGAGTTTGCAGAAAACAATTTGATTTCACATTTTTAAGAATTTATAAAATATTACTGTATTGCAATGTAAATATTCATGACTTTGGCAGCCAATTATTAAATAATAAAACAGTAAATCAACATGAAAATCACCACAGTTGTAGACAGTGAGATGAAGAACAATAATCTGTTGGAGATTGCAGAAAACAATTTGATTTCACATTTTTATGAATTTATAAAATATTACTGTATTGCAATATAAATATTCATGACTTTGGCAGGGAATTATTAAATAATAAAACAGTAGGCCTAAATCAACATGAAAATCACCACAGTGGTAGTCAGTGAGATGAAGAACAATAATCTGTTGGAGTTTGCAGAAAACAATTTGATTAGATTTTTTTTATGAATTTATCAAATATTACTGTATTGCAATGTAAATGTTGATACATTTTGCAGGCAATTATTAAATAATAAAACAGTAAATCAACATGAAAATCACCACAGTGCTAGTCAGTGAGATGAAGAACAATAATGTGTTAGAATTTGCAGAAAACAATTTGATTTCACATTTTTATGAATTTATAAAATATTACTGTATAGCAATGTAAATATTCATTACTTTGGCAAGGAATTATTAAATAATAAAACAGTAAATCAACATGAAAATCACCACAGTGGTAGTCAGTGAGATGAAGAACAATAATCTGTTGGAGATTGCAGAAAACAATTTGATTTAATTTTTTTATGAATTTATCAAATATTACTGTATCGCAATGTAAATATTCAAGACTTTGGCAGGCAATTATTAAATAATAAAACAGTAAATCAACATGAAAATCACCACAGTGGTAGACAGTGAGATAAAGAACAATAATCTGTTGGAGTTTGCAGAAAACAATTTGATTTCACATTTTTAAGAATTTATAAAATATTACTTTATTGCAATGTAAATGTTCATGACTTTGGCAGGCAATTATTAAATAATAAAACAGTATAACAACATGAAAATCCCCACATTGGTAGTCAGTGAGGTGTAGAACACGAATCTGGTGGAGTTTGCAGAAAACAATATGATTTTTTTTATTTTTTAAAGGTCTGCCGACACCAAGCGCATAAACCTTTCGTCTACCACGCAACCTCGTGTAGACGCGCAATATATTTTTAAGCGTAGATGGCGCGACCGCACTTCTCCGAAGCACAGATGGCGTGACCGCAGGCACTGACTGTTATGATGATCTGCAGCTCCTGAACCCATCCATTAGTGAACTGAACATGCGACTCCAATGCCTTGTAGCTTCGGAACTGTTCAGAGGTGTAGGCGCTCACACCACAAACAAGGTAGCTGAATATGTCGTTTATACAAAACTGCGGCAGCAAGTCCTCGTCGGTGCTCCACTCTTTATGTGAAATTTCATAAGGATCCAAACCGTTTATAATGGCGATTTTGTCCACATATTGGTCACTGGCTTCCCTAGATAACCTATCGCGGTAAATTGCACATCCTTTTAGGTGTTTTAACATATTTATTTTCTTTTCTTTCTCTCAACTCTGCTTCTCCTCGTTCGGCTTGCTGTATGTTTACATTCGTATAGCTGTCAAGATGGCCGCCACGTCCCAGAATGCAACGAGGCGCCCAAGCCCTATTTTTATTTAACGAAAAATCTTAGTCGAATGGAAAAAGATAGCCGGTTTTTGAAAGCTTCGTTCAAACGGATTCAGTGTTTTATTTGTCATCTTAATTTGTTAATTATTTCAGTTAAAATATATATATTTAGTGTAGGCCTATTTTATGTTTTTTATTTGTATTATTTTATTCTGTTTTTCTCTGTTGTCACTGTCAGAAATGAATCCAGGTTCTGTTGTTGATCTGTATGCTGCTGTTTGCACGTTAAAATAAACCCTTTGATAAATAAAATAAAATGTTTGTATTTTTAACTGGTCACAGATACGAGTCAATTTTATTTTTATTTAATGCCAATCCAATATTATAATCTTATTAGTTAACGGTTAATAATCGATCAACGAGCGGCGTTGTCGATTGGGAAAATTTACCGAAATGAGCATCCTTAATTTGTGTATTTATTTAATTTGTATTATTTCTTCCCCAAACTCATAAAATAAATTTGGGTCGCACATAAATTGACAGGGTCGGTCGGAAACCGGAACCAAAGTAAATGTTTTTTTATGCCTTACCAACCTATTTACACAGATTGAAAAAACATGTTGTTTTGAACCATTAAATTTAAAGTGCTTTTCGTGTTGTGGTTGGTTTGTAATAAATATTGCCTTGAATTGAGTATATCATTCAGTCTCATTATTTAGTTGGTTGAAATAATATACCCCCCCCCCCCCCCCACACACTTTTACTATTTAACTCTTAATAAACTTATAAATATTTTACCAAAGCTTTTTAGACAGATTTAACAACTGGTTAATCTGATTCACCACAAAAGGAGCAACTGAGGCAAATCTCAAACTTTTGCACGTAATGGTTTGCTTGAGAATTGTTTACTTGAGGCTAATACTTGTGGATTCTTTTGAAAGAAATCTTTTACTTTGTTGGTTAAATTATGTGAAAGCATTCATCCTTTCTTTAAAAATAAGGAAAGCAAAACATATAGGTAATTGCTGAAAATATATTATTTTCCATTTAATATTTCTGTGGGGGGAGGG
Source organism: Gila orcuttii (assembly GCA_026230005.1). Taxonomy (NCBI): domain Eukaryota; kingdom Metazoa; phylum Chordata; class Actinopteri; order Cypriniformes; family Leuciscidae; genus Gila; species Gila orcuttii. The sequence continues at coordinate 30,554,727 of JAPDVR010000022.1, read as the reverse complement.
GTTATTACATTACCACAAAGTACATTCAGAATTACAATAATATAAAAAAAGAAAATCATTTATAAGATAATTTAAAGACTTTAAAGCTGTCCTGTTATCCAAATGGTTTTCTTAATAGGCTATATCTTCTGATTATACGTTGAAAAATAAAAAAATAGGTTTGGTTTTACTCTATATTTGCATTTATGTATATGATATTTAGTGAAAATGTTTAGACTTGAAATGAATCCAGCCCTTTGAAAGATTCAGCTCGAAGGCCGGTTAGCGCATTCTGGAGGAAGACACCCTATCGCATTCTTGCAGGTAATGTGGACAGATACAGATAGGCTTGTGTGCATTTGTGAATCAAGGCCGTGAACAACAGTCTCAAAAGTCACGTGATTTGCTGTGCATCAAATTACTGGTACAGATAAAGCATTTGTGGATTGTGAGCAAAGCAATGTGAGTAAGGAAAACAATGCATGATTGCTGTGTGTGTGGATCTCTTGCGTGCATTTGTGGATTGCTATGTGTGTGTGTGTGGATCTGTCGCCTGCATCTGTGGATTGCTTTGTGTGTGTGGATCTCTCGCGTGCATTTGTGGATCGCTGTGTTTGAGTGGATATGTGGCATGCATTTGTGGATTGATTTGCTTGTGTGGATCTCTCCTGTGCATCTGTGGATTGGTTTGCATGTGTGGATCTCTGGTGTGCATTTGTGGATTGGTTTGCGTGTGTGGATCTCTGGTGTGCATTTGTGGATTGGTTTGCGTGTGTGGATCTCTCGCGTGCATTTGTGGATTGGTGCGCGTGCATGCGCGCTCTTGTGGATCTCTCGCGTGCATTTGTGGATCGCTGTGTTTGAGTGGATCTGTCGCATGCATTTGTGGATTGATTTGCATGTGTGGAGCTCTCCCGTGCATCTGTGGATTGCTTTGTGTGTGTGTGGATCTCCCGCGTGCATCTGTGGATTGGTTTGCATGTGTGGATCTCTGGTGTGCATTTGTGGATTGGTTTGCGTCTGTGGATCTCTCGCGTGCATTTGTGGATTGGTGCGCGTGCATGCGCGCTCTTGTGGATCTCTCGCGTGCATTTGTGGATAGCTGTGTTTGAGTGGATCTGTCGCATGCATTTGTGGATTGATTTGCATGTGTGGATCTCTCCCGTGCATCTGTGGATTGCTTTGTGTGTGTGTGGATCTCCCGCCTGCATCTGTGGATTGGTTTGCATGTGTGGATCTCTCCCGTGCATCTGTGGATTGCTTTGTGTGTGTGTGGATCTCCCGCGTGCATCTGTGGATTGGTTTGCATGTGTGGATCTCTGGTGTGCATCTGTGGATTGGTTTGCATGTGTGGATCTCTGGTGTGCATTTGTGGATTGGTTTGCGTGTGTGGATCTCTGGTGTGCATTTGTGGATTGGTTTGCGTGTGTGGATCTCTCGCGTGCATTTGTGGATTGGTGTGCGCGCATGCGGATCTCTCGCGTGCATTTGTGGATCGGTGCGCGCGCATGTGGATCTCTCGCGTGCATTTGTGGAAGGATTTGAGACTGTTTTCACTCCATACAATTGTCATTTCATTGTTTTTATTGGTTGTTGCGTTAAATCTTACCCAGATAAAATAGTGCTATTTTCTGATTGGCTATTATGTAGCTCGACTAAGAACAACAACAGGGGAGACGCGCTTGAATTCCTGCCGGGTCCATAGTAAGCGCGGCGCGGCCAGAGGAATTTTGGGCGCTGCAGCATATTAAATATGTTATAAATGTATTATAAAGTTTTTCCGCGTGGGAAATACAATGTGTGGCGGGAGTGCTCAATGCGTGACACTTGAGAGCCCTGCATAAAGAGATAGAATTGCGACAACGGAAGTTCAAAATGTATCTCTGGCGCTGAGTACAGAAACAGAACCCACGTGACAAGTGCTGTAATCACCACACCAGACACTAGATGGGAGTGTAAGGTAAAATACGCTATGATGTGACCCAACCATCTTATGCGTGATAAATATTAAAGAGTTTTTTTTTGGTATGTTTGTTGAGTTTCATTATATGCATATGAAAAATAGGGAAGCTTACAGGTAAAGCTTGACACTTCTGATTAGTGAAGTTGTAAACGTAGGCTATTACCATACATAGGCCTACTACAACTTAATAAAACATACTAAAGCCTGGAATTTTCCTCAAAACCACCCGGTAATAAAATAAGACATTGAAAAGAATTAAGTCTCACTTGGATATCGTAAGAAATATCTCATTTATCACTCAAAAAAGGGTGAAACTGAAATCTATTAAATCAAAAAAATCTATGAAACTGAATCCTGAGTCACGCTTTGACAAAATCTAAACCACCCTTTAATCAGATCGATGACTTCTTAGGAAACATGTTTCAACAACGTATTTTTAAATGTTTCATTTTGCTAATAGTCTTCGTCATGGGTGCTTGACTGTCAACGTGTCAAATGTTGAGATAAAAATCTTTCATTTTAAAATAACGAATTTTGCTCAGTTTATTGTTCCCATATTTTGCATTGGCATAGGCCTATTGATCACCACCATGAATTGATAAATTGGTTGTATTAGAATATACAGTAAGATATTGTTGTTGCTGTTATATCTACAGTATGTTGTTGTAGGCCTTTGGCCTGTCAAAAAACAATAAAGAAAGTTGCCATGGTCGTTTGAAAAACAACAACCAACAACAATGCATGTCAAAAATGAATTTGCACAAATGTCTGGCAAGAAAAAAGCAGCCATTGGTGATTGGTGTGCACAGGGTGGGTCTTCATGGTGTGCATCAAGATGAACAGGTCTGTCCAGCGTCTGTCAGCCTCTTAAATAAATAAGCATTTCCTCAGCATTTCTGCACATTCATTTACCTTTGTAGTGAGGACACTCAGGAGAACAAACATGGCATCCAATACAGGGCAAGCGGGCTTCCTACCCAGCGGAGCGTCCTTATTCTCCACTATACCCGACATCTTCTACCTAGTAGAGCTTGTGAGTTGATTTTAATCAATTACTTTCATTAATCTGAACTAGGCTACATAAATTATCTTGGTTGATTTTACAAAATAAAAATGTTTTGATAACAAAAATTTTTTTTTTTTTTTACAGTATACCGTATTTATTTGACAGCCATCACTGTGAGAATTCATCCTGGACAATCTAGCCTCCTGATTTATTTTAATTAACGGTCATTTAAAAAAAAACAAATATTAACAGAAAATGTATACAATTATTTAAATGATCAAAAAATACAATTTGTTTATCCAAAGACTATACTGTTAACGTACATCCAAGTTATTTAAAATGATTTGGTTCATTATTGTAAGTGAATACATATTTAAAAACTAAGCAAATCTGTAATCTTCAAAAAATTTCAATAGGCCAAATAAATGTCAAAATGTTTTTTTATTCTATTTTATTTCAATATCATTATTTTCTCTTATATCCAATTTAGATGTTTACTGTTTGATATTCATGTACCATTTCAGGAAAAGTTTTAAAACAATTCATAAGCAAATATGTCCACAGGGGAAAGAGAGTTCTAAGTTTTCATCTATTTAAAAATATATTGGTAACACTTTACAATAATGTTCATTAGTTAACATTAGTTAACTACCTTAGTTAACATGAACTAAGAATGAAAAATACTTCTACAGCATTTATTAATCTTAGTTAATATTAATTCCAACATTTACTAATACATTATTAAAATCAAAGGTTGTATTTGTTAACAAGTTAATGCACTGTTAACTAACATGAACAAACAGTGAACAGCTATATTTTTATTATCTAACATTAACAAAGATTAACTAATACAGTAACAAATGTAGGCCTATTGATTATTGTTAGTTCATGTTAGTTAATGCATTAACTAATGTTAACCAATGAACCTTATTGTAAAGTGTTACGAATATATTTTCTTACAAAAAGTACAACTCTGGAATCTAATTGTTTCATTATGTTTATCTCTTAGGTCTTTGGCGGTCTGGTATTGTGTCTAGTAGCATCTACAAAGCTCGAGCCTAACAACCCCCAGGCGTATGTGATTTTTGTGACAATTTTCTGTTTCATCATGACATTCATCTGGTTGATAGTCTTTGCCTCTGGGTCTCATCGTAACAGAAGCTCTTGGGCAAGCGCGGTAGGTTCATAATCTCTCTCTTTCTCTCTTACTTCCTCTCTCCTCATGAAGACGTTTTCATATGTTAATATACATTTTTCTAAATTTCTCTCCATAGGATGTTGCATACCATGGATTTGCATCACTCCTCTATTTCAGTGCTTCTGTGCTTTTAGCTTATATAACCATTCAGTTTGGTCTTCTAAACAACAATTTAAATGATTTTGCAAACAACATTTTTAATCTTCTTCCAAGCAATTTCGATTTTTCAAGAAGCCAACTGAATTACAAGCTGGATATAGCTGCCGTGGTGAGTCCCTCTAGCCTAAATCAAAGTTCCAAATCTAACGCTGTTTTACCTGTTAATACTAATATAGTAAGAAGATATTGGTGAAATCTGTGAACAAAAATGACAAAGCTGATGTTCTGAATAATCTTGAATATTTAAAGTACTAAACCTGTAACCTCATTCAGGTTAACCTATAGCTTCATGTGTATAACAAATAACTTATTTAACATGAAATGAATTTGACTACATTAGATTAAACCAATGAAAGCCATGTTAAAAAAGCAACTGTACATTTTTACCATTGAAGTGTATAGTGATTATTTGTCTCTTTATTTTCAGGTGTTTTCCTTTTTCACCACTTTACTGTATGTCATCCACACCATTTTCTCAGCCGTCAGATGGAAATCCTTCTAAAGCATCAGCACACACCCTGATTTACTCATATGATTGTCTGCCTCATTAAGCAAAGTTAATACAAATGTCATATAATGCATCAGTAATTAATCAAGTGATAATAGATTTACTGTCCAGGCTTCTTGTGTTCTATAAAATGTATACAGACTATTTTTTAAAACCACTTTTTACTTTTTTTGTAAACTAGTCTCACCTTAGGTATAAATTATTGTAATTCCTGTATGACTTAACTAATAAAGGAGATTATGAACGATCTGTGGGGTATGATCTATTGGTGTGTCACACTGGATACTCTCTATAGGGCTTCAAATTGCCCTTTATTTTTAAATATAAGAAAAGGAAGATTTTCTGGAATTAATCACCTGCTTTTACAACATTCTGCCAGTGTGATGAACCCTATGGATGAACCATAAAACATTTTTTTTACATTTTAACAAAAAAAAAACGTAACCTTTGTTTTTAAGTGACTTTGCAGTTGCTAAGGTTTTTGGTCTTTAGCATGATCCTATATAGACCTTCTGTAGCCCCGCCCCTTGTTCAGGACTACGCTTGTTGTGTTCTGTCTTCTGGTTTGTATTTCAACAACATGAAGTTAAGATCTTACAGATTTATGAATGAACCGCTCATTTTGAAATCTTTCCAGTCTGACATTTGTAATGACATCCGCTTCAAACGTTATGCTCATGAAAACATTCATTAACTTCACAATTAGTAAATCCACTTTACTTTCCGCTCTATACTTTCCATTTCAAAAGAGGTTCTTTTATTAAAATGTTCTTTACAATAAGGGAAAAATTGTTCTTCTATATGGCATCACTTAAAAAAAAATCAGACCAATGAACACAGCATTCACCAGAATAATCAGGTCATAGACATACACAAACATTCTGAAACACACAATTCAAATAGCGTTGTTGTCCAAAAAAAAAAATGTGAATGTATTAGTGTCAATGCAAGATCAACATTTTGGGCTAGATTTACTAAACGGGGCCAGTGTGATGAAATAAAAGTGTGATGGGAGAGGAAGGTTCTGTGGCTGATCTACTCACAGTAAATAATCACACGGATGCAGCCAGTACATTTCCATAATGACCAATGCAATCTAGCAAGATTGGTGCAAATTAAAAATATCATGGCTTGGCAAATGATACGTTCAGAAAAAAAAGTATTTTTCTGACATTCCAAATAAATGAACAGGAGTAGATAAAATTATCTTCCTCTTCCTTCTTTCTGTTCTCCACGGTGCCTCCTCCTAGCAGCAGCTATAGCTGCTTTTCCACCATCCGCACAAACCGCTTACTGCTTAACCATGCCATTGTACGGATATGATTTCATTTTCCGCTGTGGGACTGATAACGGAGCTCTTTAGAATGTAATACAAATACGTCAGTTGTTGCCTTGATAAAGTTTACAGACGATATGAGATGTTTTAATTTTATTATTAACTTCGCTCAAATAGCGCGATTGGCCAGCTTCAGAGAAACTGGCAGCCAGGAAACAGATAAGTGAACAATCCTGAATGGCGACGTTCCTACACGCTTTCTACCAGCACGGATCAGCACCCACACACTACAAGATAATCAGGCCAAATCATTTCCCCGAAATAAAAATGAAACTATACGATCAGAAACTTGAACAAGGTAAAGTTATAATATATCTAGAGTTATGGATTCCCGGCTCACTTTCAAGACACATATACAGAAATTGTTAGATAAGTACAAAAATATTACTAATATATTAAGATGGAATGGGGAGAGGAATGGAAGGAATGGGGAGCTAGTCAAAAATATTTAGACCAAATATATAGTCCATTGATCAGGTCAGTAATTTTGAATATCAAAATCCTTGATTAAGAAAGTCAAAACAGTTCAGGCACAATCATTAAGAATATGTCATGGGGCGTTTAGATCCTCTCCAATATCAGCGTTACAGGTGGAGGTAAAAGAAATGTCCATAAGTATAAGTAAATTGAAATTAACAATGAATTATTGGATTAATATGTAAGTGCACACATCCAGTTCAGGAAATACTAAAAGAGTGCTGGGAGAAACAGAGATAAATGCTTAATTTCCCCCTGCAGTCAATTTTATCTCATCTTTGATCACCAAAATTACATATTTAAATGTTTTTTTGCTTGAAAAAAAAAATTCTTCATGCCTTAAAATAGCTTAAATGTAACTACACCCTTGCCTCATTTAGTATACGCGGTTCTATGAATATGCAAATTAGCCCCGTCTCTACTCACACCAACTCAGAGATCCACTCGTTGATGATCACACCTTGACATGATTGGTTACAAGGTAGTTTGTGACGTAAGAAACATCAGCGATTTCAAACCTCGTTTTTGAGACCGTCTTTGGTTCACTGCAGATTTAAGGAGAAAATACTCAGAAATGGTGTTGACATGAATTTGCACATGGTTTGTCTTAACGCATATTAAAAACATCACATAGACATATAAACAAATGGCCTACATTATTTTAAATACATCTAGTCAGTGACAGAGTGCAAGCATATTCTTTGTAGGGTATGGACCAATCAGACACACACTAATTATTCATTATATACAAAGGTTTATGAAACTCCAAAACTAACAGCCCAAATGAACGAACACAAGGGCAGAAACAGTGTCATGTTACAGAGCTGATAAGGAGATTTTACGACCTCCACAGGAATGTGGCCACGTGCACCGGAGAGAGACAATGGGGAAGACAGAAACCCTCTTTAAAACAGACTTTGCTGCATTAATCATAGACCAACTGATCTATAAATGAACATGCATAAAACTGTGAAAGAAACCGTGTAAATGGTTTTACTGTCTCGTGTACTATTATGTATATATTAGGGTATGTACCCTGGTATACAACCAACTAACGATCAATGTAACCTCACCTGTATCATGCCTCCTACCTAATTAATTTAATGACTCACACTTTGATGTACATCACCTTCTTCTAGCAGGGTATCTGCACACTTTTTAAAGTCAAATTTAAGGCTTTTTAAGACCTTTTTAAGACGTGAAGAAATCAAAATTAATACCTTACATTAGCGGTGCACAATATTGACAAAAATATGTCTCAATATTTTCAAAGTTTTGTTGATGATAATTAGATGATATTTTACCAGTGGTGTAGTCTACGTGATACGCAGGTATACGCCATATACCCACTAGAAAATGTCAAGGATTTCCGTATGCCCACTAGAAAATGTCAGGTTGGGGTCTATGGGGGGGTGTGCTGGTATATCACAGTATACCCACTACAAAAAACTAGACTACACCACTGTATTTTACTGATTGTGTTTGTGTACTGGTACCATGGCTGGTTTAGGCCTGTTGTTGACAGCTGACTCACGAAGATATTCATATTTTTCATATTCTATGCAGTGGTCAGTTCACAGCAGTGAAAGAAATTAAAATTTTTTATTAAAGGACAATATTTGCAACCTTAAATTGAGTTCCAGGGGCATTTTCACCCATATATGGACTTTTTTACTTTTTTTTTTACTTAGAGGTATGCATCAATTTTATGTAAAATTCTAACAATCAAATTAAATTATATTAGAATAATAACTATGAAGGTAAAATGATGCCGCCGTCTGCCGCCGCTTCCGCCATTGAGGTCGACGAAACAGCCCCGAGCCTTCTCCAGCCAGTGATAGCTTGCCGGTTCGCCCGCCAGCTTCACTCGAGTCGCTCGCTGACGGACAACGGCCGCCACGCACCTCCGCTTCCGCCATTAATGACGACGAGATAGCTGCATCTGTAGAGAAGGCCAGCTTCAAAACCGCGGCTAGCTTTCTTTATGTTATAAGAAAGCTACCCCGCCCCCCGTGGGCATGCGTCACCGGCGAAATGAGGAAAGAGTGTGTTTTTAGTCCCGCCGAAGCCGGACCAATCTCCATTTCTCAAACATTTCTCAGCTCCTCTTAGTTTGAGCGGCTGAAAATGTCAATATTGCAGCGGTGAGCCTGTTGTATTACACGCACGCCTGCAAACAAACGCCGACACACACAAAACTGTGATGATAATCTTTATACGCTCGGGCTGTTTTAAGCTTTTGTCGTTTTCCCCTGTGGCTCAGTGGCGAAACCCAAAGCCTTTGCACGGGAGACCCGTGTTCGAGCCCAGCTCTCGCAGCAGATAAAAATTTAGTCTCGCCGCAGCCAGACTTACACCCAAACTTTTCACTCGTTCAGTTCGGAGAAAATGCGACTGTTCCAGTGTATTTTGCAGTAAACAAGCCGGTACCATGGCGACCCAGAAAAATCATGTAAGCAGTGTATTTTCTGATATTCCGGCCACAGCCGATGGTGTTATGAGTGTATTAAAAATGCCACAGCCCAGTGTTCATTTCTACACACAAACACAGCCCGCCAAAGTGCAGGGCTCGCACAAATGAGTTCGACTCATGTCAATTGTGCATTAATTATAGTGAATGTGCCCACAACCCAGTGCCCACAAACACTACACACTGCATGTGCCACGTTTTCTGTAAAAGAAACCAACACACATACAGTCAGCTAAGGCCCACGGTGTTTAAGTCTCGCCGCGGCCAGACTCTACCGAAACTTCTCGCTCGTTCAGTTCCAAACAATGTGACTGTTCCAGTGTATTTTGCAGTAAACAAGCTGGTACCACAGCCTGCTTGCCTGCACACAAACGCCAGTTTTACGGCGACCCAGATAAATCCCAAAAAGAGTAAAAACGAAACCAACACATTCTCAGTCGGCGCGAGCCGACAGTGTTCCCAGTGCAGTGAGTGTGCCCGCTATCCCGCGCCCACATTCCCTCACAGACATGCCGAACCCTACGGGGCTCGTCCCGCTCGCATTCTCTCCACAACCTGTCAGAGAGAAGCTGAGCGCGGCCGGGCTGCCCGCTGTGATCAGCGCACCCCCCGCCTCGCTCACTGCAAACACAGTGTTTATTTCCCAGCACACCGGAGCTCTCCGGCCGCCGTTATGCCACGACCAGAGCCCAGATTTTCATTCTACCTCTAGCTATTCACGCAGATGCGTGGGCGAAGCTTCCCGGGGTATCAGAATGGGTGCTGAAGACTATAAAAAGAGGCTATTCGCTGCAGTTCGCTCGATGCCCCCGCCGTTGCGCGGCGCGAGTCGAAACGATAGTAAAAAACGGAGTATCTCATCTACTTCGAGCCGAGATAGCGAAACTACTGAGCAAAGGGGCTATAGAACCTTTATCTCAGGCTCAGAGCAAAGGGGGTCTTTACAGCAGGTATTTTCTGGTACCGAAAAAAGACGGGGGTCTCAGACCCATTCTAGATCTGCGACAGCTGAACAGAGCGCTCACGAAGCGCCAGTTCAGAATGATAACAACCAGGAAAATCCTCGCGCAAGTTCGCCTGGAGGACTGGTTTATGTCAATAGATCTGAAAGACGCCTATTTTCAAATACAAATAGCGTCGCGTCACAGGCGATTCTTGAGATTCGCCTACGAGGGCCAGGCATACCAATACAAAGTCCTGCCGTTTGGCCTGTCCCTGGCACCCCGTACATTTACGAAGTGCATGGACACGGCTCTCGCACCCCTGAGTCTCCAGGGCATGCGAATTTTGAATTACTTGGACGATTGGCTGATTCTAGCTCGATACGATCAGAGCTCATAGAACACAGGACCACATTACTCGAGCATCTCGAGAACCTGGGTCTCACAGTCAATTGGGCGAAAAGTTCGCTGTCTCCCAGCCAGAAAATTTCTTTTCTGGGAACAGTGCTGGACTCGCTATCCATGACAGCGCGTCTGTCGCCAGAGCGCGAGCTGGACATTCAGCGCGCCGTGAAATCCTTCCGCCGCGGCTCGATAGTCCAGCTCAAAAGGTTTCAGAAAATTCTGGGCCTCATGGCCTCAGCAGCTTCAGTACTCCAGCTGGGTCTGCTTCGCATGCGCCCACTGCAGCTGTGGCTGAAAGCGCGAGTTCCGCCCCGGGCATGGACCGCTGGCCGGTTTCGCCTCCGGGTCGATCTAGAATGCGTTTTAGCTCTGGAACCTTGGAAAGTAACCGACTGGTATCAGTCAGGTGTGAGTCTGGGGACTCCCTCGAGTGTGAAGGTGGTGTCCACGGACGCCTCCACCTCGGGATGGGGAACGCTGCAAGAGGGCAGACCGTTCTTTGGCCAGTGGTCAGAACGGGAAAAGCTCCTACATATAAACTGTCTGGAAATGATGGCAGTTGACAACGCGCTACGGCGCTTCTGTCCCCAGATAAAAAGTCACCATGTTTGGTCCGTTCGGACAACATGTCAGTGGTGGCATACATAAATCGCCAGGGCGGCATCAGGTCCCGAAACCTTTACAGGCTAACGGAACGCCTCCTGGTCTGGGCTCAGCACAACCTGCTTTCACTGAGAGCAGCGCATGTGCCTGGTCACCTGAATCTGGGACCAGACAGAATGTCCAGAAACAATGTCCCAGCAGGGGAATGGTCGCTGCACCCGCAGACGATCCAACTGCTGTGGGAGACATTCGGCAAAGCGCAGGTGGACCTGTTCGCGTCCCACGAGAACGCTCACTGTCCGAAATATTTCTCCAAGAGCGAGGATGCGCTGGCCCACGTCTGGCCCCGCTGTCCCCTCTATGCTTTTCCCCCCGTCTCGCTCCTGCCTCAAGTGCTGGAACGAATCAGGGAAAACAGATGCCCAGTGCTGCTTGTGGCTCCGCTCTGGCCGAACCAGACTTGGTTCCCAGTCCTGATGCGGCTGACCAGCACTGCCCCGTGGCCAATACCGTTGAGGAAAGACCTCCTCTCTCAGGCCAAGGGCTCGATTTGGCATCCTTGCCCGCAACTATGGTCCCTACTAGGGGTGGGAATCTCTAGGCACCTCACGATTCGATTCGATTACGATTCAGAGGGCTGCGATTCGATGCTAAAGCGATTATCGATTATCTGAATCTTTTTGTGTGTGTGTGTGAATATAAATACTTTGCTTTAAAAGTACAAAGTAATGACCAATAAAGAATTAACGTACAATATATTTTATTAACATTGCAAAGAACCAACAGGAAAATAAATGTGTGCCTGAACTAGCAGCATACTTGTAGTAAATTAATAATATAACAACGACCAGCGTTCTGACGATTCATGCTACCCATCGAGATGTGCTACTTACTGGTTATGCGTATGTGCAGACTCATTTTCCTTCTGCTTACCACGCCCATAAATCTATGCATCCTTGCTGTGGAGACTTGTAGGAAACTTTGACAGGTCAAAGATGAATATTTGATGATAATTTTTACTTTTCACACCGTTTTAAAAATGAAAACAGTACAGTATACTGTACACTTAACTTCAAATTTTATTATAATTGTATTTCATATAATAATGTCATTTTTACTTGTTATATCAAATGTGATAATTGCTAGTTCATTTAAAATATCAAAATATGCTCCTCATACACTTACCCTAATTTAAATGAAATAACGATGTCATAATATTGTGAGATTTACACCATTATGGAAACAATAGAGAATGAATCAACATTCTCTGTGATCGATTCGCGCTTGGGTAACGTTAGGATTTTTCGACAAGGCAGCACAAAGCCGAGTGTTTTTCCACAAAGCCGAGTTTTATTCTACAAAGCTTACAACTAGTATGGCTCTTGTCCACCTCATTTCCCCCTTCAACTTCACAGAAGCCAAAATATTTCCACACGTCAGCTTTTAACGAGGAGGGTGTTTGGATTTCGCGCTCAGCCTTCGCGTCTCTGTTATGTGCACACGCCACAGACGGTCCGGGCACTGCACTTTCGCGTTTCAGAGTTCCGTCTTTTGCGTTCCGTCAATATTACGTTATTATAAATATATATATAAAAAAAAAAATTTTTTTTTTGAAAATCGATTTTTGACATTTGTGAATCGATTCAGAATCGTCCACGTCCGCATCGCGATGCATCTAAGAATCGATTTTTTCCTCCACCCCTAGTCCCTACATGCATGGGCCATCAACGGGTACCCGCTAACCTCCCAGAGGGAGTGTTAAATACAATCAAGCAGGCTAGAGCCCCGTCTACTAGACGGCTCTATTCCTCAAAGTGGTCAGTGTTCTCTGCCTGGTGTCAAGCTCAGGGCTTTTCACCCGCAGACTGCGGGTTACGGAAGTGCTCTCCTTCCTTCGGGAGCTGCTGGATAAGGACAGAACCCCATCCATGCTCAAAGTATACGTGGCTGCCATAGCGGCGTTTGCAAAACCGCCGTCTGGCCAGTCACTGGGGAAAACGACCTGGTCGTGCGATTCCTCAGGGGAGCTCGGAGGCTGAATCGTCCCAGACCCCCCTCAGTCCCTGTGTGGGACCATTCTACGGTTTTGGAAGCCATGAAAGGTGCCCCATTCGAGCCAATCCATTTGTCAGACATGAAACATCTGTCTCTCAAAACGGTATTCCTTATGGCTCTCGCTTCAGTGAAGCGCGTAGGGGACTTGCAAGCGCTTTCGGTAAGCGCGTCATGCATGGAGTTTGGGCCTAATGACTCAAAAGTCATACTCAAACCAAGGCACGGGTACGTGCCCAAATCCCTCAACACACCGTTCAGGGCCCAGGTTATTTCCCTGTGCGCTCTCTCGGGTTCATAATGAGGAGGAGGATGCGAGTCTCCTTTGCCCTGTCAGGGCACTGAGAGCTTATGAGTCCTGCTCGTCTGCCTTCAGACAGACCGAGCAGCTCTTCGTTTTGTTTGGCGGACGATCCAAGGGACTGGCCGCATCAAAACAGAGCCTATCCAGATGGATAGCTGACGCCATAGCACTGGCTTACACTTCTAAGGGCCTGCAGTGTCCTTTGGGTGTCAGAGCGCACTCCAAGAGAGGCGTGGCCTCGTCGTGGGCGTGGTATAGTGGGGTTACCTTGCAAGATATCTGTACGGCCGCAGGCTGGGCCTCGCCGTCTACATTTATAAGGTTTTATAACCTAGAGGTTCCCGCCTTACAAGCCAAGCTTCTGTCGGTATAGAATTCAGTACTATCTGCCCCTCTGTGCCGGCCCAGATGCTGAGTTTTGCTTGTGCATCGCTCACTGAGCGATAACACGGCTCCATGGGTGTTGAATAACCTGTACTATTACCCAGTTCAGGCTGAACACGTTCACCCTGTCTGTGTGAAACACTATTAACATAACTAGCTCCTATAGGACGCTATTTCATGGGGAATGATGCTTGCAGCCTCTCTTCTCCGACTCTCTGTAAGTCTATGGTGATTATGCACTACATACCCGGGCTACTGCCCTTGGGACTTTGGTGTCGGATCCCCGTACGCACGGCGTTTTGCATTGTGTTCCCCATAGCTTAAGATATTACACAGTACGAGAGATACTCTCGTAAGAGAACGTACTCGGTTACTAACGTAACCTCGGTTCTCTCTAGAGAGGGAACGAGTACTGCGTATCTTGTCGTGCATACACAGCTCTGGTTCGCTTCGGCGATGAAAACCAGTGTACCAGCCTTATCGAGCTATATTTACAGGGCGAGACCACGCCCTTTCTGGCGGGACGTGACGAAATGGGCGCGAAATGCCCCCATTGGATATGTGTCACGCAGCGCCTCTCTCGATAGGCTGCTGCTGTTGCCGCAGGGCAGCCAATAGGCGCGCGAGCTGTCCTGCCTATGTCTGCATGCTGCTGCACAGCGTTTTACATTAATTCAAAATTAAGGATAATTTTTGGCTTCAATATCTCGTGGAAAAGAGAACCACGAGAGAGAACTCCCTCTCTAGAGAGAACGGAGGTTACGTTAGTAACGGAGTACGTTTCATGCGTAAGAGAAAAAAAACTGCAACATTTTGCTGGTTTTCGCAAGTGTAATTAATGTATTGTGAAACTGCAGCTTCACGTTAACGCAAAATAAACATTATCTGTACTCTTCTGACTTCCATTTTTCCGCGCTTACACTTTTTTGCCACGTTTATTTCGCCGAAATACGGCCAAAATCATTGCAAGCCTGTGAACAGTGATTTGCAACCGAAAACAACAGTTTAAAAAACTGCAAACCGGATTGAAAGTGTAAAACCAATCTGTAGGCGTAAAAAATAAAACGTTGCACTTGTCTAAACTACTTGTTGTGTGCGTAGGGTAAATGCTCCCGAAGTTACCTGGTTTGCACAGTTCCGAATTCTGCGCTGACAGTTTTGACACGATTCTCTCACTCACTAAGTTTTGCAAGCGCGAAGAGGAGGGCGGGTCCACCTTCATCATGTAGCCAATCAAACGAGCTTCTCGCTGACACTTGATTTACTCTGATCTGATTGGTTCAATAAACACGCCAGTCTCCAGAACACATCTTTATCTTGATTTGGCTCTGAAATGTTCTCATTGCTGAAATGGTACTTTTAATGCACACATACATGTTAAATAAATAAATAAATAAAGGAGCAAATAGCTAACTAACTAAATAAATAGATACATAAATACATCATGATTGCTTAATAGGCTGTGCACCATTAAGCTGACTATATGATCCAAAACTGAATTTCGAGCTGGTGTGTTAAGAAAGAAAATTACTGTGTATTCAGTGCATGTATCCTGCTCATCATCCTCCTGCTCTTCATCCTCCTGCTCATCAGGCCATACCAGTTTGTAATCTTGATGTTGCTGAATGTAGGCCTAGTATCTGCACTACTGCATGCATAATTTCACCCGACTACTGATCGAGGGGATTCCAGAATTATTATTATTATTTTACTAAAATGAGTTATAATCATATTTTTTCCCTTTAACATGTATTTTAATTTTAAAAATTATGCACAATTTATCACCTGCAATTCCATCGTGTAACCACTAGATGGCTGTATAGCCATATATAAACATATCTATGCTGTGTTTTCCCCGGTTTTCCCTGGTTGCTGGGTTTTTATTCCGACATAATTAGTCACTTTTTGTCAAAGTTGAGTTCATGTTGATTTAGTATCAGTTTTTCATTTGTCAAATCTGGACACGGAGAAAGCATTTTGTTATTCATACTAGCTAGCTACATATAATAGCTTGATCAGTCACACGGAAGTAATCAGAATCAATATTGACAGTGCAAGACAATATTTCTAAATATATAATTGAGTGTTAAATACCATGAACAGAGACATGATGTGAAAAACACTGCATCAGAATAGTATTATTACATAAAGAATGGGTATTAAATGTTTTGATTGTAAAGTTTAACTTCAGCTCAGTGGTGTAACAGATTATAAAATGTATAAAATTTAAATCCAATAACATTTACACCAGCTCGAAATTCAATATGAATGTCAGTCAGCCTGGTGCACAGCTTAAGCAATCATGATTAATTTATTTGTTCGTTTATTTATTTAGCCTATTTAACATGTATGTGTGCATTAAAAGTACCATTTCAGCAATGAGAACATTTCAGAGCCAAATCTATGAAGGTAAAGATGTGTTCTGGTGACTGGCGTGTTTATTGAACCAATCAGATCAGAGTAAATCAAGTGTCAGCGAGAAGCTCGTTTGATTGGCTACATGATGAAGGTGGACCCGCCCTCCTCTTCGCGCTTGCAAAACTTAGTGAGTGAGAGAATCGTGTCAAAACTGTCAGCGCAGAATTCGGAACTGTGCAAACCAGGTTACTTCGGGAGGATTTACCCTACGCACACAACAAGTAGTTTAGACAAGTGCAACGTTTTATTTTTTACGCCTACAGATTGGTTTTACACTTTCAATCCGGTTTGCAGTTCTTTAAACTGTTGTTTTCGGTTGCAAATCACTGTTCACAGGCTTGCAATGATTTTGGCCGTATTTCGGCGAAATAAACGTGGCAAAAGTGTAAGCGCGGAAAAATGGAAGTCAGAAGAGTACAGATAATGTTTATTTTGCGTTAACGTGAAGCTGCAGTTTCACAATACATTAATTACACTTGCGAAAACCAGCAAAATGTTGCAGTTTTTTTTCTTTTTACGCTTGAAACACAATTTACACCTTTACAAATCTTCTCTTGCACATGCAAATTTAATTTACGCTTGCAATCTTATGCACACTTTCACAAATCTTACCCTGCGCATGCGATTCTTTTAGACATCATTTTACCTTCATAAATAACACAATACATACCACTGTTACCAGTTAAATTAAATCATTAAATCAAAATCCATCTTTGCAGTGCAGAGGAGACACAGAAGCAGAATCAGAACTGGCATTAATATATTTACACTCCATTTACAATTGCATAAATAAAGCTATGAGATATTCAATTCTTAATTCAATATTTAAATATGAACTGATTTCTAATTGTATCATTTTAATTACAGGGTACTTTAAATGTGAAACTAAACCCGCCAGTAGGTGGCGGCAATCCACTGTCTCAGGGAGTCATTCATTCAACCGATTTGTTCAAACGGCTGATTCATTCCGGAAGTGCAAGTGATTGTTCATTGAATCGTTAAAATGATTCGTTCAAAACGCGGATTTCAGTCAAGAATCAAATCATCGCTGTCTTTTGCATTGAGACTCTGCTACGGTTTCATTTTGAAATTCTCGTCAGCAAAATAAAGGGAAAACAAACAATATTGACAACATTGTTTATAAAATGTAACTCACAATGTTAATTTAACTGTTATATAAAATAAATATCATATTTGCTATTGTGCACGGGAAAACAGCCCTCTTGCTGATGTAATATTGTTTGATAACATCTAGGGATGGCCCGATACCATTTTTTTTCAAACCGATACGAGTACGAGTATTTACATTTGTGTACTTGCCGATACCGAGTACCGATACCGATATTTCTACCGCAAAAGTAACTATAGGCTCCCAGAAAAGAAGACAGAAGACTATTTTAGAACACAGGTTAGAAGACTGTTTTTATTTTCTTCTCTGCTTGTTTTAACAAGTCTAAAAATAAATAATAATGAGTAAAATAATAAATGTATAAACACACAAACCACTGTTAATTTAACATAAAAGCAAGCAGGCTACTGCGTGCATGGTCTGGAATGACTGAATGCGCGCAAAGTGCGCTCCCTTAATAGCCTAATTCCTAAAAAGCTTACAGTTCATAGCGATCTCACACATCTCTGTTATTATCAATGAAGCTGACTGCACAATGAATCTTTCATAATATCCACACACTGTTATAATTAGAGGATTTGCCAGCATACAGAATTCAGCACTGAACAAAAATGTTGAGCGGTGAGGGGAGTCTATCTTAAATGCTTCTGATTGGCCATTGCGTTCAAGAAATCAACACACGTCTGTGATTGGCTACATCGCTCAACGCTGCAAACATGTTATGAATAGAAACTCTGGCCTGTAAATCGTTTCTATTTTGTTTTAGTTGTTATTCTTGCTTTTCTGCAACAGATGAATAAAAATCTATTAGTTTTAATATGTTTTATTCATAGATATTTCTAGTTTGCGGGAGTCCCGCGAATCGTTTTATTCTCCCGCAACCCGCACACACAGAGTGAGTGCATTACCGCCCGTGCCCGCGCTCGCACTCGGCCATCAGATCTAGTGCCGCGCCGCACTCTATTGTGTTGGGAGTGCACGTCCCTATGCCTCAGTTCACCTCGACAAAGCACTCGTGGCGGCCAGTTTCGTTTCGCAAAATGTACGTGGTATCGGCGAATTTTTATGAGTACGAGTACGAGTATATGAGGACAGTATCGACCCAATCCCCGATGCCAGTATCGGTATCGGGCCATCCCTAATAACATCATATGATATATAAAATACAAAAACTTTATACGTCTATTAGGGAACATACCTATAACTGCACTGACACGTCACGCAGTGAAAGCAGCATGAGAGACAAATGCGATGTCAGCTCGCAGTGCCTCGTACATAGTTAACGTTAAAGTAAAACAATGATTACAATATCATAATAGACAATACACATCGCACAACACTACGCACATAAAGAATGAACTTACAATTGAACTGAAATTAACCAGCTTTCTTCTCCTCTCCTGCTGTTTCGCGTGCAGGAGACAGACGTAATGCTGGCGCGAATGTGACGCGAAATGTCACGTGAACGAGCAAATCCACAAAGAACGAATAATAAATAAAAAAGTACGCTAATTAGATAGTTTTAATTTGGAAAACATTTAGATATGTCTAAGTCAAATTGCCATCGAACATTTAAGACCTTTCATAAGTAAAAATAAGACTTTAAGACTTTTTATGGCCTTAAATTTTTAAAATCTAATTTAAGACTTTTTAAGACTTTTTAAGACTTTTTAAGGACCCGCGGACACCCTGTCTAGAATGCAGTATGGATGTGTTATAGCTATCTGAGCATTAATGAAGGTATAACCACGCTTGGGACAAAGACTCGTAAATCAACTAAGGGCCACTTTCCCTCTCAGACATGTCACCTTTCTTATTGGTCGAGTTCAACCCCTAGGGGTGGATCTTTTCCAGGCTTTATTAGAGACAGTCCACATGTGACCTCCCTCTCTTAGTTCTTTCATCCAGCTGCAACACCGTTCTGGTGATACTGGGGAACCCCCTCCCCCTCCACGGGGGCCCCAGGGCCCAGCAGGCCTCGATCCAAACAGATATGGGCTCAGGCAGGAGAGAGAAGATTCTCTCACAAAGAACCAAGGACAATCTCAGGAGTTTTGGAACAAAGACTCCAACCAACAACGACTCCAATCACCCACTCTTCCGACTTCCTCACTTCTCCTGGGTGCTCGGCGTGGCCTCAACAGGGCCCCAGCCAAAACCAGCCATGTGTTCCCGGAGAAAGAGAACTCTCAACCAACTTCCACTTGGCACTGCCGGAACCATCAACGACTTCAATTTTCAACAACTTCAAGAATTGTTCCCACTACAAATGGAAGTATTCAATTCAATGAAATGTGAAAATGAAATTCTGATGGTTCTTCTCATAGTCCCTTTTTCCGGTTTCCAATTTTATCCTATCACTAACCTATTTCTGTATTTCTGTATATATGTGTGTTTAGTTTATTTATGTTTATGATTTAGTTAATAAAACTTATGCACTTTATGTATTTGGTTCTGATTTGCTTGCAATACGAAGTCCCTTTACGGTTTTTGATCTTGCTACATGCTCAAAACGCTGTACATGCTAAGAAATAATTATTCTTCTGTGGCCAGGGAAGATACCCTTTTCTTAGAATAAATTAATAATCAAAAGAGTTCGTTGGACGAACTGATTAATTGATTGTAATATTAATTTAGCCATGTCAAGTTAATCCAATTAACTGACCCAAATATTCATAATTAATCATAACAAGTTATTGATTATTAATATTTAATATAGCTAAGTTCCTCACATCTTCTAAAATAATTCTGTATTTTAAGCTTCATTATCATGAATATTTTTATTGTATTAATACTAGGGCTGCAACAACTAATCGATAAAATCGATTATAATCGATTATGAAAATCGTTGTCAACGAATGTCATTATCGATTAGTTGGTCTGCTTACGTCACGGGGAGCGTTTACTGGTACGTACACACACGCAAGGTCTCTCTCCCTCCGCCGCTCTGCCACGCGCGCGCTCTACACGGTTTGGAGCACAGTCTCTTCTGTCTCGCATGCGCGCTCTTACTTGCGCGCTCTAGATTCTGGGAGTTTGAACTAATTTGCGGACATCAGGGAGCCGCTATCAATATGCGGGTGACTGCCGGAACTTCCGGGAGACTTGGGATGTCTGTATTTTGTCTCGAGCATCAGGTTGCGCAATCATTTCGCTCGCAACGTAAGTGATGGATTAAAATAGCGCTACCGCAGAAATAGGTTCAATTAAAACGGTGTTTACAAAGTGAAGCACTAAATATAAAGGCAGTTATTAACAGCAGCAGTAAAAGATTGTTTTTTAGTCACTGTAGTCAGTGGTTTTCAGCGAATGCTTGTGCACTAATGCATCATTTTTCCTGTCCTTTTACTCAAGCCTGTTAGCTTGCTGCGTACCTCCATTCCGCTCTCTTTACAGTATTTGTCTACTATTAAGTTTTAATTGTTTTTCAAACGCGATCTACTGCGGCTCTACGTTCACACAATTGTTTTTAATCTTTCTATATTTATTTTATCAATGTATCCTTATAATTCAATTAATTTTAAATAAAAATTAAATGAATTATATATTTTAGATGCTTTTAGCTTGTTTTTAGTTCAGATATTCACATCTGAACAACATGTCTGTGTAAATTTGTTTTAACAAAAATTGTGTTAAAACATAATATGTTGGATATATATATATATATATATATATATATATATATATATATATATATTTTTTTTTTTTTTTTTTTTTACATTAATCATGGTTGTCAACTTGCCATCAGCAATTATCATTAAAAACAATGCAAATATTGATATTAGTAAAACTCAATGTGTGGCTTTTGCACTTTTTAAAGTACACTTCTACACATAAATACCCTGATTTACGGTTTTATTTAGTTATAATAAACAAAAAATCAAATAGAATTTTTATCCGATTAATCGATTAATCGAAAAAATAATCGTCCGATTAATCGATTATCAAAATAATCGTTAGTTGCAGCCATAATTAATACCACATTTTGCACTTTAATCAACAGTCAATTTTTTACACTTCTACACATAAATACCCTGATTTACGGTTTTATTTAGTTATAATAAACAAAAAATCAAATAGAATTTTTATCCGATTAATCGATTAATCGAAAAAATAATCGTCCGATTAATCGATTATCAAA
This sequence comes from Gila orcuttii, assembly GCA_026230005.1. Classification (NCBI taxonomy): domain Eukaryota; kingdom Metazoa; phylum Chordata; class Actinopteri; order Cypriniformes; family Leuciscidae; genus Gila; species Gila orcuttii. The sequence continues at coordinate 30,533,254 of JAPDVR010000022.1, read as the reverse complement.
ATAATCGTTAGTTGCAGCCATAATTAATACCACATTTTGCACTTTAATCAACAGTCAATTTTTTGTTAACCTTTTGCCATATGTCTTGGAGCATCGCAATAATATCATATCGTGAGTTCAGTATTGTGTGATATATATCGAATCGTGACATGAGGGTATCGTTATGCCCCTATTTTTTGGTTTTGGTTTTCCTTTCCATTGATGCTTTACACTCCACTCCAGTTGGTGAAAAAAGTGAAAAAGCCACAGTCACAGTCATGTCAAGTGCAAAATGGGTTAAGACCTGCTTTTTTGGGCATTAAATAAAGGCACAAATACCAGTAAATTGACTACTGCAAATCGTCTGAAAGAGGATCTCTTACAAATGCATATCCAATAAGTTCATAGTCAACGAAAAATAACTGTCCACGCCTTTTCATCGCTAATTTTTTACTGCGTGTCTTTATTAAATATCCTGACAGTAGCTTTTTAATGCCAAAAAAGGGTTTGTGCTGATGCAAGTTGTTAGTAAATCTGGCCCTTTGTGTCCACATACCTGTGATGAACCAATGAATCTGCTGGCTGAGGAATTATACAGTGAGGGGAAACAGATTTGAATGGGGTGCGTCTGTGACTTTACTGTGATAACCTGGATACTTAGAAGATCAGCCAGCTGGACAAATGCAAACTTTCCTGCTCAGAAAAAAAAGATCAGAGGGGGAAAAAGGAGAAAAAGTCAATAAAACTGAAGTCAAATAAGAAATAGGAAAGAAAAACCTCTCTGAACTATGTGTCCTTTATTCTGATCATCTAAGACGCTACAGAGCAGTTCCCGGTGAGCAATACTGATTTTCGGCTTGGCGAGTTTAACCAGAAGGTTCCATTTGGCCTGGGTCACCACAGGCTCCCCACCTTCACCCCAGGTCTCCTGAAGCAAAGAAAACGCCCGACACATCTTATATTTTCTGGTCTTCACCAGCTGCCGCACTTCCTCCTAGAAAACATGAAAGAAATCAAGTCAGTGTTCCACTACAGCTAGATAGATAGATAGATAGATAGATAGATAGATAGATAGATAGATAGATAGATAGATAGATAGATAGATAGATAGATAGATAGATAGATAGATAGATAGATAGATAGATAGATTTTTATTGGACAGAACAATAATATTAGAGAGGATCTATTATGCTCTTTTATAGTGCTGCACGATTAATCATATCGCAATCGTAATCGCGATGTCAAACCTATGCGATTATATGACGCAAAATGCTGCGATTTTATGTAAAATAAACAAATTAGGGCTGTTAACGCAGCATCTGTTATTTGTTGTCATCCTTTGGCTAGTGTTACATGATCCCGCTCTTATTCGTGCGAATGCTTTAAAGTTCAAACCATTAATGCGCGACAAGTCAAAAGAGAGCGCGCAGCCTGTGAATGTCCGACTGTGACTCACAGAACAGAAAGACGCGCGCCCATGCGCATGCACAGACCGGAATAGTCATCTTTCCGCTTGAACGAACAATAACACACACAATTATGCCAAAATGTCGTTTGTCGAGTATCTTCATAACATAAGAGCAGGGTTATGATGGACGTAAAGAGTTGTGAGAGAATGAGGCGCGTGTGAGATCCGCGTCTCTACAACGGCTGCTCTTAAAGGGCCAGCAGCCAAAGCTTTCTGTCAGTAAAGTTAATCAAAGAACAAAGAAAATTACTCACTGCTCTTGACTAAAGAACTTGTGTAGCTTTAATAAGGATTAGTCTATATATAATTTATAATTTATGCAGTGCAGACTGTTTGATAACTTAAATTTCTGTATATGTCCTACATGACAGGAAGGGCACAGGTAAATAATACTTTTTTATGGGTTAATGTGAGTATTATTAAGTTCACTTAAATTAAAAGCTGTTATATTTTTTGAAGCCTAATAAATGTTTTTGAAAAAATTATAGCTTTCAATTGTGGAATCACTGTAATGGTGGATGGCTATAATTAATGTTTTAAATGGGGGTGGATTCATTTTTATCCAGACCTCAATGGCTTATTGATCATTATAGATGTTATCAATTATTTAGTTGTTGTTGCCAGTTTGAGTTGAGAAATACACATTTCAGAATTATCACTAATCTGTGTGTGCATTTTGCTTTAGAATCAAGCAAGTTGACTCATGAAACCATTTGTTTATTAAATCGCAATCGCATATCGCAATCTTGACCTCAATAATCGCAATATGACATTTTCCCCAAATCGTGCAGCCCTACTCTTTTACAAAGTCTTGATTTAGTTTTTGGGGTCTACTAGAATAAATAGTCATGCTTGAATGTTCAAATAACAATTAATTCTTCACATATTTCACAGTAGTGCAGCACCTCTCTTCCCAGTCTGTCAGTAACTCTCTGTTTAGTTCCATTCTAGTATAAAGCCCCTCCTTCCAAAAAGCTCAATGTGCTCTGATTGGTCGGTTGGACCAGTGTGCTGTGATTGGGTAACCACTTCGAGCTTGTTTGAGAAATACCACGCCCCTTTCCATAACAGTGCTAGATCTGTGGTGGGAAAAAACAGTATCTCTTGGGCATGGGGACAACACACTACTAAACCAGTCCTTGCCCCCTTTATTTTGTGTATGTGTTGGGTAGGAATTACTTAAATGAGGAATATTGTAACGTGTATGTTCCCGGAACAAAACTCAAGACTACAATCGAGCCAGTGTTTACTGATATAGAGAATAACTCCCTTTCAAGTGGACTTTGTGCTTAGTAACTTTGCAGATCTTCTTCACGCAAACAGCAACGTTACACAATAAAGAAAGTTGAAAATGTAAAAAAGCATAATCAGTGGTATTTAATTAAATTAACTGATCAATAATATTAATTTTAATAATATTTAATTATGATATTGAAATTATTTAATTTTAATAAAATACATTTGAATTCAAGAGTATTTTATTCTAAGATACATAACATCTTTAAAATGTGAGAAATAAAAATGTGCATGTTGACGGAAAAATTTTTGAATACCTTCAGGTACTTTTTGTAGTTATTGTAAACGACAGCCAGAAAGAAGGACATGAAGGTAAAGATGTTGATAATATATAAAATGAAGAAAATGGTGAAGAAAACACTGTAGTTGTATGCCGGCATCCTACAAAGAAAACATAAAAACATCAAATATTATATTTGACTGATTTCTTTTATACTGCTAAATATACAATTGCACACAACAAAGATTCAAAAAAGAGAAAAAAGCTTAAAAGGAGAGAAAGAAAATGCAATAGCTCAAGACTTACATGACATCAGGGCTATTAGCAGTCGTCACCAAAACATACAGATCGAAAACAATATCCAAATAGTTTGTGAAATATGGAGAACCATCAATGGTAAGAAGGCCCCTGAGAAAAAAAGATATGACAAGCAGTTTAAAAGGTTGTGTAACTATTTTTTAGACATGACATACACAATTGAGATTAATGGAAAAACAGAGGTATAAATGGATGATACTTTATTTAGGTTTACCTTTTCCCAAATAATTTAAGAGCCATGAGAGAAAAGACCAACACGCTGAACATGAATAAGAGAAAAACATAGGAGATCTGAGGATTCCGAATACTCCTGAACGCCCTCCAAATAATTTCCACAGACACAAACAGAAGGATAAAAAGAAAGAAAGAAATGGGTGTGGAGGAGAGACATTTGTGCCCAATAAACATACACTATCATTCAAACTTTGGGGTCGGTAAGATTTTTAAATGTTTTTAAGTCACTCATGCTCACCAAGGCTGCATTTATTTGATCAAAAATACTGTAAAAACAGTAATATTGTGAAATATTATTACAATTTAAAATAACAGTTTTCAATTCTAATATATTTTAAAATGTAATTTATTCATGTGATAGCAAAGCTACGTTTTCAGCATAATTACTCCAGTGTCACATGATCTGTCAGAAATCATTCTAATATGCTGATTTATGCTAAAGAAACACTTATTATTATAGAATTTTTGAAAACAGGTGTGCTGCATAATATTTTTGTGGAAGCCATTGTTTTGAGGATTCTTTGATGAATAGAATGTTCAAAATAACAGCTTTTTTTATTATAACTTTTGTAACATAAATAAGAATGTCTTCACTGTCACTTTTTATCCATTTAATGCAACCTTTTTTTTCTTTTCTTTTTTTTAAAATCTTACTGACCCTAAACTTTCAAACGGTAGTATATTCTTTCGCCAACGTTGGGACTAGAGTAACTAACAGGAAAAATAAAATTACTGACAACATTTCATCTTAATTAAATACAAATCAAATACACAAAGTATAAACTATAAGAAAATATTTAAATGTATGTGTTTATTGTGCTTTGATAGTGGTTTTCTTACTTGTCGTCCATCTGTAACATTGACTAACAGAAGTGGTCTCAAGACCCTTGACCATCGGATGGAAAAATAGCCTGATGTTTTCAGTGCCCCATATATAGTCAAAGCTGTGAGGTGGGAAGGGTACAGTGTACAAGAATACAATGTAACTTTTCTCTTTTTGTTTTTCGATTTAGTTACCAATGAGGGTTTATCACATAGATTAAAAAAAACTGTTTAATGAAACATTTTACCGACTTTTGATTTTTTTTAGGTTTTATTCCCCCAATCCTGGCGCTTTCTAATAATTATTCAAATGAAACACTACAAAAATCATTGTCTTTCATTTCCCACAAAAAAAAACAAATAATCTTATGGTTCTTATCTGAGATGAAGTTATGTCCCGTGGAAAAAATAAGTTATGCAACTTGATGAAAACATTGAGTGCGTTGAAATTTGTTGCTATGAGAAAAAACATTGAGTGCGTTGAAATCCTTCTCTCTTCTTTAGCATTGTCCATTTCGGCTGGAGACAACCAACAAAAACAAATCCCCTTCACACCAGCATCCTTTTTAACCCATCCTAACTTACTTGCATCCCAATTCACCCTAATGCGTGAGTAAATGATCAGTTCTTACATTGAGCTTAAAACCCCAAGGTTTCTCAATGAGTCACTTTTTTGCGGTAGCCATCAAGAAACATAAGCTCCCACTACCCAAACTGACTTACTTCTTCATGTCAGCTTTTTCCTTATATGCCAAACAGGTGAGCCTATATAGCGCCCTCTAATTGGCTTGTAGTGTTTCTACACCATTCCATTCTTACACTACAAAATAACTGTTACAGATATTTCATTCAGTTACATATCCCCTCCCGTGTTTTTGAAATTTGTCATATCCGAATTCAGTGCAAAACGAAATTCCGGAAGCCACTGATCCCAGCTTCGGTGGTTCTCTTTTACATAGGATGCCAGCATCGTTTTAAGGTTCCTATTGACTCGTTCTGTTAAGTTACTTTGAGGATGATAAGCTGTAGTTAACCTCTGAATGACCTTCCATTGTTTGCAGATAGTTGTGAGGAGATTTGACGTGAACTGCCTTCCACGGTCAGACACCAGGTAAGTTGGCGTTCCCCAACGAGTGAAAATCTCTTCGATGAGAATTCGAGCAATATTAGGAGCTTTTGCGGCTCTCATTGGAAATAATTCCACCCATTTGGAGAAATAGTCCACAACTACTAACAGGTATTCATGTCGCTTTGAACTCCTTGAAAAAGGACCCATTATGTCAATCCCCATCATATGTCCCGGCTCGATTACTGGTACAATCTGCATCATACCTGCAGTCTTAGTTGTTGGTGGTTTGTATTGTTGGCATACCTTACATACTTTGCAATACTGCCAAACGTCACTTCTTATGCTGGGCCAATACACAAAATCAAGCAGTCGCATTAGGGTCTTGAAACTTCCTAAATGGCCACTCAATGGATTGTCATGAGCATAGGATAAAAACATCTTTCTGAAAACAGCAAACACTATTTGCAGTTTTTGTCCTTTTTTTTCTTCAGGGACACTCCTAAAAATTACTCCATTTTTGCACACATAGTGAACTCGCATTGCATCATCACTTTTTCTCTGCAGATTTTGGGACATCAAATTCTGGATCTCCTTGTCATCTTTCTGAGCTTTTCCGACTTGCTCAAGATCAACAGGTAGAGTGTAGTCAGGTGAATTCTTTTTTTGCGCTGTATTTAAAAAAAGAGACGCAGTTTCTGTGTGGTACTTTCTCAACAGGGCATCAGGAACCACATTGCATTGTCCCTTACGGTAACTTACAAGGAAATGAAACCCCTGGAGCCGTATTGTCCACCTTATTAACCTGGAGGATGGCTTTGGATGTTGGAATGCCCAGACCAATGCAGCATGGTCTGTTACCACCTCAAAAGGTTTGCCCTCCAGGTAATGTCTCCATTTTTCTACAGCCCACACGACTGCTAGGCACTCTTTTTCTGATGTAGAGTAGGCTCTCTCCGCTCCCTTTAAAAGCCGAGATGCATATGCCACCACTCTTTCTTGTCCTTCTTCTTGAGTTAAAACTGCCCCCAACCCATTCTCACTGGCATCTGTCTGAACTTTAAAAGCCCGGTTTACATCAGGTGAGATTAGAACCGGAGCACTAATGAGATCTTGTTTGATCGTCTCAAAGGCTCGTTGGCAATCTTCAGACCACATGCATTTTGCCCCTTTTTTCTTTAGAGCATGAAGTGGAGCAGCTTTCTTAGAAAAATTATCAATAAACCTATGGTACCAACCTGACAGACCCAGAAATCTTTGGACCTCTTTGACTGATGCAGGTACCGGGAATGATTGGACAGCTGATATTTTCTCCAGATCTGTCTTAACTCCATCTGCAGAGATGACATGACCTAGAAATGTCAGTGATGGCTTGATGAAATTGCATTTCTTCAAGTTAAGCGACAAACCAGCCTATTGAAGACAAGTAAACACCTTCTGGAGATGTTGAATGTGGGTTTACATAGAAGGAGAGTAAACCACAATATCATTAATGTAGACCAGGCAGAATTTGTTTTTGTGCTCTCTTAGCACCTGTTCCATAAGCCTCTGAAAAGACGCAGCCGAGTTTTTAAGACCGAAAGGTAGACACAAAAATTCATATAATCCTGAAGATGTGCAAAACGCTGTTTTTTCAACACTGGACTGGTCCATCTCCATCTGCCAATACCCACTTTTAAGGTCCAAAGTACTGAAAACTTTGGCTCCATTCAGTGATTCCATTATATCAACAATTTGCGGCATAGGATAGGCATCTAAGTGAGTCTTTGCATTCAACCCTCTGTAATCTACACATAGTCTCTTGCTCCCATCCTTCTTGTCTACCACAACCACTGGTGATGCCCACGGAGAGGTAGAAGGCTGAATGATTTTCTTTTCAAGCAATTCTTTCACTTGACCTTCTATAAAATCATTCTTATAAGCAGAGACTTTGTATGTTTTTTTTCTTACCGGTTGCTGGTCAGTTGTGATGATCTGATGTCGAATAATGCTGGTTCGGCCTAGACTTTTTGTACATACGGTTGGCCATTGTACCATCAGGTCTTTTACCTGTGCTTGTATCTCAGGAGTTTTTTCAGCATGCTTTGCTGCTTTTAGAAATGAGTTGATGTTCCTCTTCACTTATGGCAGGATCTTCTTTTGTATCCAGGATTGCCATGTAAAAATGGTTGGTGGTTGGTTCATCATGGAAAGAAAAAGGCAATGTCCATTTCTTTTGTGTTACCTCAGGCAAATGAAAGTGTTAAAATCCAAAACCATTTTAGATTTTTTCAAAAAGTCAAGACCAAGGATTATTGATACTGCTAAATCCTTTTCTTCCATCACAAAAAAAATCCACTTCAAACTTTTCTTCTATGATCTCACATATCCATCTCACCTTTCCGATAGCTTTTTGACATTGTCCATTTGCTAAAATAAAGTTCTGATTGCTTGTATAAAACTGATCACTTCCTTTCTTGCTCAGTTCTTTAACATAAGATTAACATACTCATCAACTCTTTCGATAAATACAACTGGATCATCCACACTTGCATTGGTGAAACTGGGAAACTCTAATTTAACCGGCGGATTGTATGGTGCTGGTATTGTAGGCAGAGACATATACTGTTGACTCGAATTAGCTTGTTTTTGAGTGCTTTCTTTCTTTGCAGTTTTATGATGACTGACCGTAGTCGCAGGAATGGGAGTAGAGGAAAGTGGATTTAGAGCTTGAATCCTCTGATCTAGTTGTTTATCTCTCCTTTTTAGACAATCAACCATGCTCTGACCTAAATCAACTATCCTACTGTCCATTTGTGCTGTAATTCGATCATTTTCTCTTTGGATAAGGTAGTTAATTCTATCTTCAAGTTGTTTCATCATATCTACCACTGTGTTGTTAATTACACAATCATTCACCCTATGTTCGATGTCAGTAAGTGGTTCTTCAATGTCGGTTAAACGTTGCTCTGTTACCCTTCCATTTGAATACACCTGCTCCTCCTCAAATACAACCGGTGGTGGAGGTGGAATTGCAGTATAATCGTCTGGATCGTCATGCTGGTCTTGTATTGCTAATTTTTCTTTTTCTTATATTATCGATATAAAGTCCACTAAAAGTGTCAATCATTTCATTCACTGGCTCTCTCCTCCGAATGAATGCTTCATCTGAGAAATCCTCGACGGACAAAATCTCATCCCTATCCATTTTAGACTATTACGTTTGCTGCCAGTTCTTTTACTTGATCCTTTTTTTTTAATTACGTAATGTTACCCCCTCTAGGTTCAAATATCTCTTCGTATTGAGTGGGGTTAAGTAGGTTTTATGTTGGACATTCGTTAGACATTCGATCTTTTCTGCAGCATTAATTGATATACAATGGCTTAATAGTCGTGGATGATGTTGTATCTCGTCTAGGTCACCTTGTATAGCATAATGTCAAAAGTGAATTTTAATATTATTCGATGATATAATTGTTTTAAGAATTGGAAGTGAAAAAGTCCTCACAACAATCCCCACTTGGGCACTTCAAGTTAGGGAGTGTCTCAAAAGTGCCAAATCGACAACAAAGCTGGATAATGTGCATTATTCCACAAAAACATTAGAAATGTGATCCTTTTGCATATGTAGTTGATGTAAGTAAATAGATTAAAAATAGATCAAGCCAATTTTTAATTTTAATATGATTTATATATCTGTTATACATATGTAATTAAACTGAATGTTTTAAATGAAATACATCTAGGCCTATTTAATTTTGTGGTTGTTTTATGTAAATACCTCAAATGACCTACAATGTATTTATACACACATGCAGCATAATACACAACTTAGATTGGTAAAAATATATATTTTTTACATTTGTGATGAATAAAAAAATAAAAATATATATAACTTCCTGGTCATGTGACCTGATGATGTCACACCACCTGGAATTCATTCGCTAACCCCTGGAACACATCATACACGACTTGGATTTGGAAAACGTCATTTCGTCTATTTTTAGTGAATTTTTGAAATGGGCAAATCTAAATAACTTCCTGGTCATGTGACCTATATGATGTCACACCACCTGGAATTTATTCGCTAACCCCTGGAACACATCATACACGACTTGGATTTGGAAAACGTCATTTAGTCTATTTTTAGTGAATTTTTGAAATGAGCAAATCTATATAACTTCCTGGTCATGTGACCTGATGATGTCACACCACCTGGAATTTCTTCACTAACCCTGCATCATCAACAAGTCATATACACAGTCATCTTACAGTTTTTTTCTACACTGTTATCGTACAGTTTCTTTTATAGCAATGCATGACTGAAAACAGCCTGTTTACCCTATCTGGGAAAAAATGTTCAGAAAAACAAAGTTATTTCATTTTCTGTTATGTGACCCTATGTAACATATGTTATGTGACTGTTATGCAACCCCTGTAACACATTTGTAATACATGTTTTTAGGCTTTTACAATGCATTTGATACTGTGGAACATATGTTGAAGTTTCACTCTTGTTTGTAAAATTGGCTTTGTTAATTTCTTTTGTAATGCCATTAAGACACTTTATGCAAACAATAAAAGCTCACTGAGATTACATTATGATATGTTCCCTAAATTTGATCTCTAAAGTGGTATCACACAGGAACTCACAATTCCTTTTTGTTTTCATCAATTTTCTGTTGCTTTGTAAATCTATAAGCAACTTCTCTCCTCCTAAAATTTGTATTTAAATTAACAAGACATATTTATTAAAAACAAGTCAGATGCAGATGATGCAGACTATTGTACTTATTTTGGTTCTGCGATTACACTTAACTTTTATGGAAAGGCTTTTACAAATATGTATTTATTTATTAATTGTGAAAAATATTTTTGGGATTATCTTGCAATAGTAATCACATTTTACAATTTGGCATATTTTACCATAAAAGTTATGTTGTGCTTGATGAGATATGGCATTTTTATGTCAAGACTTCGCAAAACCATTAACATTTGCAAGTCATTTGATGCCATCTTCTTTGATGTATATTAGGCCTACTTTTAAATATTTGTTATACCCCACCCAAATTATTTACCAGTATGCTCTAATGGTAAATATTAAACATTTCTACAGCTGTTAATAAACTTCTATCCAATGGCACTTACATGGGGTGGTAGATAACAGTATTACCATGTTATTTCATTAAGGCTTATTTTCAACAAATGCACTTCCATCAGGTTATGTTTACCCTCTTTCCCTCACTACTGGCCACTATCTTTTGGTCAAGGTCATCTGATTGGCTACACTGTAAAAAAAAAAAAAAAAACGTAAAAAAACTGTAATTTTCTGGCAGCAGGGGTGCCAGAAAATGTCTGTTTAAAAACAGGAAAATACTGTCAGGAAAAAAGCATAGATGCACTGTAAAAAAAACAGTAATTTCTTAGCTTTAAATCCTGCACTTGTGGGCGGGACTAAGCAACGGAAAAGTAATGGCGGATAATTTGTCTGCGTCATCCCGCGCACAAGCACACACACACACACACACACACACACACACACACACACACACACACACACACACACACACACACACACAGTGATGATTGGTCATTATTGAAGACACCTGATGTTAACAAGCAGAATCACTGAAGGAGAAAATCTATTTTTTAAGTCACCATTTTGGTGATCAGTGGTTGCTTTATTTGGGCTCTTGACCCTAAAGTTTATAACTTTATGTGTTAATTGGCTGCTATAACTGAGTGGGGAGCAGCTATATGACTGAAGCATAAAGGAGAATTGATGGTGTTGGTTATGTTTTGACAAATCATAATTTTACCTGAATCACTGAACTCATTTAGAGCCTATTCTCTGTCTTAAATATATATATTAATAATTAATACATCACAGTGATTATACAACATGAGATCTTGAATTTTTTTATTTAATCCAAAGTATTTCCTAAAAGTTGTTCTGATAAAATAAGTCCTTCTTTTAGGCACACACAGACATCTATAATCAGTGTATGAATCTCAACAATGGTGACAAACAAAATATTCAATTAGGAAAAGGAAATTACTAAGACAAATCAGATCATAATTTATTCATACCGCAATGCATGATGGGAGCCATGAATGAGTTTTGATTGGTGGCACCCAGATAGCACTGCAACATGCTTTGTTATTGTCACCATTGTTGAGATTCACAGGCTGATTATTGATGTCAGTGTTTCTAAATAAAATAAAAGTCTCTCAATCAGAACAACTTTAAAGAAATATTTTGGATTATATTGAAAATGCTGATAATCGTTTCCTATAGAATCAGAGTGTTTCTGATTTTAATTAACACAGTTAAGGCACTCTAAATGACTTTAGTGATGCAGGTAAAGTGATGAATATGTCAAACACATCCAACACCATCAGATCACCTTTACTCAATGTTCATCTGGCAGTAATAACTCAATTACATCAGCCAAACAAAATTGAATTATTATTAGCTTAAGGGTCAAGAGCCCAACTAAAGCAAACATTGATCACCATAATGGTAGCTTAACATTTTTTCTCCTTCAGTGATTCTGCTTGTTTACATCAGGTGTCTTCAATAATGGCCAAACATCACTCAATTAATCACTTAATTAGCTCATGAACTTTTACACTGCATCAGACACTGTTCGAAAAACAGTCAATGTTTGATGTCACATTTATGTTGAATTGATATTGAAGCTTGATATTGAATGATATCAAAATAGCATTAAAATGACAACATCATGACATTCTGAAAAATGTTAAATGACTGTTGATTTCTGCAGTTATACCTTCTTTTCTTTGTTTTCTAATTTCACAGAGAGAATCTGTAAAATATTACTTAATATGTTATGTAAAACGACACATAACCCTGTAAAAATACAGACAATTTCCTTTAAAAAAAAGTAGAATTTATGTAAAACCAAAATACAAGCAATTACCTGTAAATTTAATAGTGGACCTTTAAAGTACAGCAAATATCTGTAAAATAACAGACATTCGTTGATAATGACAAAACGGCAAAATTCTGTAAAAAATATATTGTTTTAAGAATGCCAGTAACCAAACAGTTAACTGGACCAATTGACTTACATAGTAGGAAAAAAAATACTATGTAAGTCAATGGGTCCAGTTAACTGTTTGGTTACTGACATTCTTCAAAATATCTTCCTTTGTGTTCAGCAGAAGATGGAAATTCATACAGCTTTGAAACAACTTGAGGGTGAGTAAATTATGACAGAATTTTCATTTTAAAGTGAACTATTCCTTTAACTTCAAAGCACAAGTGTCTTTAATGAGTGTAGGCCTACTCCATGTTATTTATCTTATATTAGAACTCTTAACTTAACTTTGTTCTTTATAGAATATTCATGAGGTGTCATCTAATTTACTCCAATCTAAAATATGTTTCTTGACCAGAAAGTTCAATGTATTTGTAACAGCAAGAATATATTTTGTTTGGACAATTGACAATTATTACATCCATAACTTAATTTCTTATTTATTTTGTCCAGCCTAAATTAGGAAGTAGCACTTCAAGTGTCTCTAAAGTTATCTGGGAATTGCAACAATTAAATATTGGCTAAATATTTGTAAGTTCTATAAAACTAAAGATAACATCATCTTTAATCAATTGCTCAACCAACTGTCTCAAACCAATTGTCATTAAAAAACATTTTTGTTTCTAACTTTGATTTATTTACTATTCCAAATAGTGGATTAATCCTTGAGGAGGAAGAAATTATTTTATACAAAGTAAAACCTATTTATGAGTGTACAAGTGTAATTGATATGTTATTAACATCAAAACTGCATTTTAGTAAAAACTCTGGTGCCTTTTGAAATATAGCATTTGGTTTTTGTGAGGAAATAACAGGAGGATGCAATTGCAAGTAAAACTCAGTTTAATGGATATAGTCAGAAGTAACAATGATGAAGGCACAGATCGGGGATAACACTCAGATGGACAGTGAAGCAGGGATGAGATGGCGATCCGGTGGTAGAACAGGTGACAGCGTGCTCGAGTGAAACCCAGGGACTGTGAAACATCCAGTTGACACGAAGAACTGACGAAACATCCAGACGACACGAGGAACTGGCGAACTCCAGACGAGGAACAGAACAGACGAGGCACGAGCACAGGAACACACCGGGGAACAACCACAACGATCTGACAACAAGAGAGAGAATAGCTGGGTATATAAAGGGAACTGGAATGACTGACAGCTGGTGACACTAATCAACACAACGAGTAACCACACCAGCACAATTACACTCACGCAGACACATCAGCATGAGACAGCCGATTCATAAACCGTGACAGTACCCCTCCTCCTAAGAACGCCTCCTGGCGTTCTCAGACTCCCTTACCTGTCGATTGTAATCATCGATAAGGGAGTGATCCAGGATGTCTCTAGCAGGTACCCAACTTCTCTCCTCCAGACCGTAACCCTCCCAGTCCACCAGGTACTGAAATCCGCGTCCCCTCCGTCTCGAGTCTAGAATGCGGTTTACCGAATATGTGGGTTCCCCATCTACGAGTCGCGGCGGGGGGGGGAACCGGGGCAGGCGGATTAAAGTGAGAACGAAACACGGGCTTAATCTTAGACACATGGAAGGCGGGGTGAATTCTCCTGTACGCAGGAGGGAGTTTGAGTCGGACTGTCACCGGACTAATAATCTTGGTGACAGGAAACGGGCCAATAAATTTGGGAGCTAACTTGTTAGACACGGAGTGGAGAGGAATATTCTTGGTAGAAAGCCACACTCTTTGACCCACGACGTAAATGGGAAGCTTTGACCGGTGGCGATCGGCCTTGGCCTTCATGCACCTCCCTGCTTGGAGTAGAGTCTCACGGGCTCTAGTCCAAGTACGGTGGCACCTCTGGACGAATGCGTGAGTGGAGGGGACCGCGACCTCGGATTCCAGACTCGGAAAAATTGGTGGCTGGTAACCTAAACTACACTTAAATGGCGAGAGGCCCGTGGATGACACTGGCAATGAATTGTGGGCGCACTCCACCATAGAAAGCTGTTGGCTCCAGGACGACGGATTCTTGGTAACCAAACATTGCAACATTCTTTCGAGGTCCTGATTGGCTCGCTCAGACTGGCCATTACTCTGGGGATGATAGCCCGAGGACAGACTGACCGTGGCCCCCAGCAATCTACAAAACTCTTGCCAAAATCTGGATACGAATTGGGAACCCCTGTCAGATACCACGTCCATCGGGAGGCCATGTAACCGAAAAACGTGATCTATAACAGTGACCGCTGTCTCCTTGGCTGAAGGTAATTTGGGCAAGGGAATGAAATGTGCCGCCTTCGAGAACCGGTCCACTACGGTTAAAACAACCGTCATGGCCTTGGAGGGCGGGAGGGCGGTGACAAAATCTAGAGCGATGTGGGACTAGGGTCTCGAAGGGACAGACAGCGGTCGAAGTAACCCGTCTGGGGGTTGGTTAGATGTCTTACTAGTGGCACAGATTGAGCAAGCCAAAACAAAATCATGAATGTCGCGAGCCATCAATGGCCACCAAAATCGTTGTTTAACTAGAAAACTGGTGCGAGTCACTCCTGGATGACAAGCCACGTTGGAGCAATGACCCCATCGAATAACGTCGGACCGTAACCCCTCCGGAACAAACAAACGACTCGGTGGGCAACCAGGCGGAGACGTTACCCCTTCTAAGGCTGTCTTGACCTTCGATTCGACCTCCCATACCAGAGTGGAGATGACAACTTTCTCAGGTAAAATACACTCGGGAGTCACCGGGCGTTCGGATGGGTCAAAAATACGAGATAAAGAGTCGGGTTTGATGTTCTTGGACCCGGGGCGGTACGAGAGAACAAAATCAAAACGTCCGAAAAAAGTCTTTTAGCAGATCTGATGTATTCAAGATTCTTATGGTCGGTCCAAACGATAAAGGGTACCCCCGAACCCTCTAACCAATGACGCCACTCCTCCAACGCTAACTTAACTGCCAACAACTCTCTATAACCAATGTCATAATTACGTTCGGCAGACGATAGTCGATGAGAAAGAAACGCGCAGGGATGCATCTTGTCGTCTGAGGAAGCGCGTTGTGAAAGCACTGCTCCTACTCCCACCTCTGATGCGTCGACCTCCACCACGAACTGACGTGTGGGATCAGGGGTGACAAGAATGGGAGCCGAAACGAAGCGACTCTTGAGGTTGGTGAACACTGCCTTGGTAGTATTCGACCACCTGAACGTCGTTCGGGGGGAGGTCAAGGCAGTCAGAGGTGCGACTAGTTGGCTGAAATTACAAATGAAACGCCGGTAAAAATTGGCGAACCCCAGAAACCGCTGTAGGGCCTTACGGGAATCTGGACTTGGCCAATCTACCACAGCCTTAACCTTATCAGGATCCATGCGCACTCCCTCAGAGGAGATGATGTACCCTAGGAAGGGAACAGACTGTGCATGAAACGCGCATTTCTCCGCCTTGACAAAAAGCCCATTCTCTAACAGTCTCTGGAGCACTCGTCTGACGTGTTGAACGTGTTCCTGGAGAGACAAAGAAAAAATCAATATGTCATCCAGGTAAACATATATGAACTGATCTACCATGTCTCTCAACACATCATTAACGAGTGCTTGGAAAACCGCTGGGGAGTTGGAAAGCCCGAAAGGCATAACCAAATATTCAAAGTGCCCCCTAGGGGTATTAAAAGCGGTTTTCCATTCATCCCCCTTCCTGATGCGAACCAAATGATATGCATTACGTAACTCCAGTTTCGTGAAAATGGATGCTCCCTGCAACCTCTCGAAAGCTGAAGACATCAACGGCAAAGGGTAAGAATTCTTTACCGTGATGTTGTTCAGCTCTCTGTAATCAATGCAAGGTCGCAGTGAACCATCCTTCTTCCCAACGAAAAAGAACCCCGCCCCCGCAGGAGAAGAGGAAGGCTGGATGAACCCAGAGACCAGAGAATCAGAAATATATTTCTCCATGGCCTCCCTCTCGGGAACAGAAAGAGAGTAAAGTTTGCCCTTAGGCGGAGATTCACCTGGCAGTAGATCTATCGCACAGTCATAGGAACGATGCGGAGGAAGAGAAGCAGCGCGAGACTTACTGAACACCTCCTTCAGGTCGTGGTACTCCGCGGGCACGTTAGACAAATCTGCTGCCTCACTCTGAAACACAGAACCAGACACAGAGGGACATGCAGACACTAAACAGGACTCATGACAGTGGTTACTCCATGTGGAAACAGTATTAGTGCACCAGTCGACACGGGGGTTGTGTCTGGACAGCCACGGGTGTCCCAAAACCACTGGTGCAAGTGGTGAGTCCATGAGAAAAAATGAGATGAGTTCTGTGTGATTTCCAGAAGTGATGAGGGTAATGTCTTCAGTAGCATGTGTAATCCGGGGAAGTTCTTGACCATTAAGTGCGTTGACAGTAATTTGGTGTGAGAGAGGAGTGACGGGAATCTGAAGCTTAAGTGCAAGTCTGAAGTCCATGAAATTACCCTCCGCTCCCGAATCCAGTAGTGCGTTGGTGCAGTGCGTCGACTGTCGCCATCTCAGTCTTACCGGGAGGAGGGTTGATGATGGTGATGAGGTCTTCTCGGCGGAGATCCCACCCGATAGTAGCCTCATACTTACTACCGGGCTTGCTCTTTTACCGGGCAGGAGTGGATGAAGTGACCCGCCCGGCCACAGTAAAGGTAGAGTCCCTGGGATCTCTGCCTCTCCCTCTCCTCCCGGGAAAGCCGAGCTCTCCCCACCTGCATGGGTTCGTGGTCGAATGCGGGGCTGACCGCGCTCGCGCCACCGGGCTGGTGGTCTTCTGGGCTGGACTGGAGACGGCTGGGGCGCGTCAGTCTGGTCACAAGATTCAGTCGAGCGTCCACTCTCAGCGCAAGTTCCATCAGTCCGTTCAGCGTCTCCGGTAAGTCCATCGCATATATCTACCTTTGAACGCGGTCAGCCAACCCATGCAGGAACATATCCCACTGCGCCTCCTCGTTCCAACGGCACTCTGCGGCCAGGGTGCGGAACCGAATGGAGAAGTCCGCCACGGAGCCTTCTCCCTGTCGCAGTTCGGCGAGTAATCTGGCCGCCTCCTTACCCGCCACTGCATGGTCGAAAACCCTCTTCATCTCTTCGGAGAGTGCCTGGAACGAGGTGCAGCTCCGTTCTCCCACACCGCCGTCCCCCAAAGTGCTGCTCTCCCTGACAGCAGGGTTAACACAAAGGCTACTTTAGCCTGTTCGCTCTGGAAAGTGCGTGGCTGTAAGGCAAAATGCATAGAACATCTTGTGAGGAATGCTCTTCAATACTCCGGTTCACCGGAGTATCCCTCTGGTGTGGGTAGGCGTGGCTCTGGCCTCTCTACTGCTGCAGGCGCCGGTGGTAAGGGGACGGGCGGTGTGGGGGGCGCAGTGGGAGTCTGTAAAAGTTGTACCTGTTGGGTGAGCTCGGACACCTGCTTCACGAGTGCTTGCACCGCACGACCTGTGCCCGAGATGTTCTCTGCTTGTTGGTCCATACGTGAGATACTGTGAGCGATGAAATCGTTGAGCTGTGATGAACTTGCTGCATCCATGGTGGGTCAGATCGTTCTGTGAGGAAATAACAGGAGGATGCAATTGCAAGTAAAACTCAGTTTAATGGATATAGTCAGAAGTAACAATTGATGAAGGCACAGATCGGGGATAACACTCAGATGGACAGTGAAGCAGGGATGAGATGGCGATCCGGTGGTAGAACAGGTGACAGCGTGCTCGAGTGAAACCCAGGGACTGTGAAACATCCAGTTGACACGAAGAACTGACGAAACATCCAGACGACACGAGGAACTGGCGAACACCAGACGAGGAACAGAACAGACGAGGCACAAGCACAGGAACACACCCGGGAACAACCACAATGATCTGACAACAAGAGAGAGAATAGCTGGGTATATAAAGGGAACTGGAATGACTGACAGCTGGTGACACTAATCAACACAACGAGTAACCACACCAGCACAATTACACTCACGCAGACACATCAGCATGAGACAGCCGATTCATAAACCGTGACAGTTTTACAGTTATAAGACTTTAACTACTTATTTCACTGTATAACGGTGATATTACAAAACCCCAAGACCAAGTTCACATTTGTTATTATATTAAAAAAAACAGGATGAATATTAAATCAAACTTTTGATTGTTTAACTTTTGTGCGTTTTCTCAAATAAAGGGATGTCATGAGCTAACTGTGTGCACTTCATTTATTTTTCCTCTATGAAAAAAATCACAAAACATCTATTTCTTAATGTAAAGGATCATTAAATTACAGCTTTGTCAAATTCCTCTTTTAATATCAATTAGAAAAATAAAAAAATAGAAAACTGTAGAAAACCTGTAAAAATGTTCCACGGGCTAGTGAATAATTTCCAGGTGGTGTGACATCATCAGGTCACATGACCATGAAGTTATATAGATTTGTGCATTTCAAAAATTCACTAAAAATAGACGAAATGACGTTTTCTAAATCCAAGATGTGTATGATGTGCTCCAGGGGTTAGCGAATAAATTCCAGGTGGTGTGACATCATCAGGTCACATGACCAGGAAGTTATTTAGATTTGCGCATTTCAAAAATTCACTAAAAATAGATGAAATGACCTTTTCCAAATCCAAGTCGTGTATGGTGTGTTCCAGGGGTTAGCGAATAAATTCCAGGTGGTGTGACATCATCAGGTCACATGACCAGGAAGTTATATAGATTTGCGCATTTCAAAAATTCACTAAAAATAGACGAAATGACGTTTTCTAAATCCAAGTTGTGTATGATGTGTTCCAAGGGTTAGCGAATGAACTCCAGTTGTTGTGTTATCATCAGGTCACATGACCAGGAAGTTAAATAGCCTAGATTTGTGCATTTCAAAAATTCACTAAAAATAGACGAAATGACGTTTTCTAAATCCAAGTTGTGTATGATGTGTTCCAAGGGTTAGCAAATAAATTCCAGGTGGTGTGACATCATCAGGTCACATGACCAGGAAGTTATTTAGATTTGCGTATTTAAAAAATTCACTAAAAATAGACGAAATGACGTTTTCTAAATCCAAGTCGTGTATGATGTGTTCCAGGGGTTAGCGAATAAATTCCAGGTGGTGTGACATCATCAGGTCACATGACCAGGAAGTTATATAGATTTGCGTATTTAAAAAATTCACTAAAAATAGACGAAATGACGTTTTCTAAATCCAAGTTGTGTATGGTGTGTTCCAGGGGTTAGCGAATAAATTCCAGGTGGCGTGACATCATCAGGTCACATGACCAGGAAGTTATTTAGATTTGTGCATTTCAAAAATTCACTAGAAATAGACGAAATGACGTTTTCCAAATCCAAGTCGTGTATGGTGTGTTCCAGGGGTTAGCGAATAAATTCCAGGTGGTGTGACATCACCTGTCTCTATCTGGTAAAATGTAATTTTGTAGCACAATGTAATAAACATGTTGTTATTTATAGTGAATATCCTATTCACCTATTCATCTAGTTCATATTTTTACAAAAATTAGGTTTTTCACTTAATTCACATCTTTACATTTTATGCTTTTGAATACATGCTTTGCGTGGTTTCGCACCTTGGAATGCTTATTTGTGTGTGTGCACTTTTGAGACGGACCCTGAATTTGCTTCCCGAATGTCTAACGAATGTCAAACATAAAACCTACTTAACCGCACCTTAGTATTGTCCCTGTTCGGGCGCCATTTTGTAATTTTTCTCTTTTTGTTTTTCGATTTAGCTACTAATGAGAGTTTATCACATAGATAAAAAAAACTGTTTAATGAACTTAAGCAAACATTTTACCAACTTTTGATTTTTTTTTAGGTTTTATTCCCCGAATGCTGGCGCTTTCTAATAATTATTCAAATGAAAGACTAAAAAAATCATTGTCTTTCATTTCCCACAAAAAAAAAAAAACAAATAATATTATGGTTCTTATCTGAGATGAAGTTCTGTCCCGTGGAAAAAATAAGTTATGCAACTTGATGAAAACATTGAGTGCGTTGAAATTTGTTGCTATGAGAAAAAACATTGAGTGCGTTGAAATCCTTCTCTCTTCTTTAGCATTGTCCATTTCGCTGGAGACAACCAACAAAAACAAATCCCCTCCACACCAGCATCCCTTTTAACCCATCCTAACTTACTTGCATCCCAATTCACCCTAAGGCATGAGTAAATGATCAGTTCTTACATTGAGCTTAAAATTGAGTTTCTCAATGAGTCACTTTTTTGAGGTAGCCATCAAGAAACATAAGCTCCCCATAGACAGTATAAGAAGTGGACAGAGCCATCTCATTGGAACTCAGTTAAGACAGTTGAAGCCCATTTTTGGCGATTTTTGAGGACTTCCGTTCCTGACGCGCAGACTCAAACTGACTCAAACTAAGCTTGATGACGTGAGCAACCTGTCTGACAGACGTAAATCTTCTAGTAGCTGTGCGTGAAAATTGCCAACGTTAATCACTTCATATGTATTCACTTGCCACATACCGAATTATTTCCAATTCCCCAAAAACGTTGTTGAAATATTTTGTCCCGTTGCTTTTATGGACTCATTATCTATGGGCTCCTCCCTTGACGGGACGTCCCCCCGATTGCCTGCGAGCTTCTCCTCCTGTCTATACGGTAATGTCTCTATTGTGCGACATAAAGTTGCGTGGTTATGACGTAATAGTTAGCCTGTTTTTAACAAAAACGGCTTCTACGGGGACATAACGTAAGATACAAAGTAATGGAGCCGTTTATACATTGTCGTGTTTATTTAGAAATAAATAATGGACAAATGAAGTCTTTGGATGCCTCAGATGTAAAGTTATTCGCTGTCAAAGTGACGCCAAAATGAATGGGAGTCAATGGAATGCTAACAGCAGGTGAAGTTCTGCTACAATGGCGGCTCCCGCGAGGCTTCAACTTCCGGCTGATGGATTACCCCCTTGAAGCTCCCACTACCCAAACTGACTTACTTCTTCATGTCAGCTTTTTCCTTATATGCCAAACAGGTGAGCCTATATAGCGCCCTCTAAAGCCTTGCAGTGTTTCTACACCATTCCATTCTTACACTACAAAATAACTGTTTCAGATATTTCATTCTGTTACAACAGTGACATTTAAAATCTCTCAAAATGTCCAGTTATGCAACACACACATAAACCCTCTCCCTAACTTCACTAAATGTCTACTCATAGTCATTGAACGCCACATTTCCTGGAGATCCTGCAGAACTGCTGAGAATGACAAAACACGGGCTAAAGTTCATTTCACAACATTGTTAGGAGCACATTCTCAGCATTTTCACATGTTTGTACAGACAGAATACTTTATGGGTATATATATATTATATTATATAAATAATGTATTATAAATGTACATTAAGTGATTATGTACCTGTAAATAAGATCCAATCCAAAACTATGTATTAGAGGCCTACCGTTACAAGGATTATGATGCAGATATTTTTGGGATCCTTCCAGAATTTATCCTTTGGAATGACTTTGGCATAGTGTACCATCCGCACAGTAAATGCAGAGAGACATATGATTTCAACTGTAGAAGTCGCCTATAGAACACACATACACAGACAATGTGTTATGTTTAATTGGGACATTCCTTTTACTTAACGATTTTTATACTGTACAAACTGCATATTATATCCCCTAACCATCTCAGAAAACTTTCTGTATTTTTAGATTTTCAAAAAACATCATTAAGAATTATTTATAAGCCGTTGAAATAAACAGAAGTCTCCAGGAAATATCCCATTGTGTCATACGGATGGTTGGCATGGATTCCAGGATGCCATAAAAGTAGTAAGCAAGGATAAAAAAAAGGTTCAATGTAGTTCTATGGTAATCAGCTAGAGATACAGAGCATTCAAGAAATATTCAACCACCCATTCACAAATCTACACAAGGTCTGAAATGAATTACAATTGTGGTCAATGATTATTCCACTGCTTTACTAAACAATTTGTAAATGCACGTTATATTTCCATACATACCCATATAGGAATTGGAACAACAGCAGGATCCTCAAAGAGAGCCAGAGAAAGATTTATGATGATGAACACATATACAAGTGTTTGCATGAACCAGTGATTGTACAGCAGGTACAGCCTGTGGAATACAGGGCTCTCAAGTCTCACGCATTGGGCATTTCAACCCGTTCACACGCCACACCTTGTGTTTCTCACTCTGAGGAGTAAGGGAACTTGTCCCGCCATACAATTAATGGACGAGGCGCAGGCAAACGGAGGGAAGTTCTCTGCCGAGTTCATAGCATCTGTCTCGAGTTATACAGAGTTAAATGCTAGCTACCAGCCAATCAGAAATTAGAATTAGTTGTTTCCGGGTAAATTATGTGTTCCCGCTGCAAGCACGTTCGTTACTAGACAACACGCGCACACACGGAGTGGAAGTTGAAAGAGCACGATCTGATGAATGCGGTTTGCGGACATCTTCACTTATTTATTTATTTTTTTAGCATTTTGATTTTACGATTCCTGGACGATATCTCTTGCCTGTGATCAAAGACAGTGAGAGCTGATGTTGAGGAGTATAGACAAATTCGTGCTAAATTATTTTTGATGCATTCAAAAACTCTCCAACTGCTTTTAAAGGGGTCATCGGATGCAAAATACACTTTTATATGGTATTTGCAAATAAATGTGTCTTTGCAGTGTGTGGACACAATCACCATGCAATGAAAAAAATCTATTCACTTTTTTTTAATCCTCAAAAAGCCAAAAAGTTGTTGCTCATTATCATTTAAAGAGACATGCACCGAAACGGGTCACTGTGAACAGAGCTGTTTTTGAAGAGGTAAAAAGGGTGTTTTACACAACAATTGAGAAATTTTAACCAAAGTATGTTACAAACTTTACATGAAGACCCAAAAGAATCATACCAACTTGTGGAAAATGGGCATCCGATGACCCCTGTAAAGGTGACCGGTTTGGGTCTTGACATACATGCTCAGGGCAAGTTGTTATGACACAATGTTATGTACATTGAGCACTGATGTTCAGTTGGCTTGTTTGGGGTCAAATTTATTTTTCAATAAATTTGTATTTTTTAAAAATAACTATTTATTTTATTTGGATGAATTTGTCTTTTTCTCAGATTTAACAATTGTTATAATTTCCATTTGTGCTGGTCAATTATGAACAATAGGCAAATTTGAACTGCTAGCAAAAATTAAAGCGAATTTGGTTGGGTCGAGGGACCGCTGCTGCAAATATTTGGGTGGCTCCTCCCCTAAATCTCACTCTAAACTTTTGATAAAACTTGAGAGCCCTGGGAATATTTTACAGATTTTATAATATACAACCTAGTCAAAGATAAATGATTGTTGGAAAGTCATCTCTTACCTCACAGCTTGTGATGAAGTGTCAAAAAAGATGTTCCTGTTATACTGGGCATCTGACACATAGACAGTGGCAAGGTCGAATTTCTAAAGCACACAACAAACATCAGAGAAAAAGAAGAGAGAAAATTTTGTTTGATTGGCCAATTTTAATCACTTTCCACCTTTTCTTTTTCATTTTAAATGAGAAGCACATGGTGTGACATTATTGTAGTTTGCATGTCAATTAACATATGATGTCATAAAATCTGTATATAACAATAAACAGATCAAATACTTTGCAAAAGCTGTGAAAAGCTGGTACAGAGTAGGACATATCAACTAACCAAAACTATTTGATGCTATAACCTCCCTCCCACACTACACCCTTCACTCAAAAACCCTTTGAAATGTGACTGATATGTGCATGTTTACTTATCTAAACAATTACTCAATGCATAATTTAATTTGTATGGCAACAGACACTCATAACAATCAATTTCTTAACAAACCAGAAACAATAAATTGGTAAATAACTTCTAATATGTTTGCCAAATATTTCCAGTGCTTCAGTTGACACTTTTTTCAAGGGGGCACAATTTTCCACTGCTTTCTTGACAAACAGGATACCAGATGTTTCTCTTATTCCATAAACGATCCTGATTTAATGTTGTGATAAGTAAAAAAAAAACAAAAAAAACAAACAAACAATCAGTGTCATCTATTAACTTTTTTTTTTTTTAACCATCCGTTTTAGAATGTACATTTTGCGGCACATTGATGAGTAAAGGTTTCCAAGAGCACCATCCACGCACGCAACATACCTCTGTCATCTCATCTGAAACGTTACTGGAAACATTATTTCCTCCATTGGGTAAACCTTCATTCTTTGATAAAGAATACTTTGGGTTTTCGGTCTCGGACATTTTCTCTATCCCTCAACTTTTCCCTGTCCTTACGCAGCAGATCCCGTCTCGAAAAAGTTGATCTTGCTAAACGAAGCAAATTTCCTAATCATAGTATGGCGAAGGCCTCTCTATTAACAATTCATGACCCACGCCTTCGTATGTTAAAAATGACCGAGCATGACCAAGTTAATATTTAGTAGACAAGCCATCTCACCAATCAACCTGAGCATGGCCCAATTAACCCGAAGAAGTCCCGCCTTCTATTGGAAAGAAGCCTTGCGTTGATAGGATGAACGCTCTAACTAATTAATATTCATAAGATAAGGCCTCGCCATAGTAGGATTCGATTGGTTAAATCCCGCATATTACACTCGACATGTAGCCTACGTGTGGTACTTTAAATAATATAAATTGGCGAATAATATAAATTGTATGAAACATCAAGAGCACATATATATATATATATATAAAGTGTATACTGTTTCTTTAAACAGAGTTTGCAATGCGGTGTATTTTTTTGACGGTCATGTGACTGAAGCCAGCGGAAATAGCGGAGAGAACAGCCACAGGCTGAGTTTTGTAGGGACATCTGGAAGACAACACCCCAACGACTGTCTTATACAACACAGAAATTTACTCTGAGACCCCAACAGAGGAGGAACATCACAGCATCGTATAATTTAGTGTTAACTGAACGTTTTTCAGTAGGCTGCCTATAACTATTACCTTAAATAAACAGTGAAAGAGCCTGTACCACAAAAAAAGAAACCAAGGACTGTAAAACTTTATATAATATTTATTCTATTTTACCAAAAGAGATTTTTATAAACGCCATAGAGTGAAAGATCAATACAAATCTATATAAATAATCTATGAGAATAATCCTTTAGTGCTCATGTTGAATATAAAGAGAAATATAAATGATTTTAATTAAATTTGAATAATTACAAATTTTTAGCTACATTTCAAAGTGTTTTGGCAATCATTTACAGTTATATATATATATATATATATATATATATATATATATATATATATATATATATATATATATATATATAGTAATTTTCATAACCCTATGAATTCGCTCCCAATGCTAAAATCCATTGTGCCATTGTGCATTGTAAACTGACAAATGTTGATTAAAAAGTTTAAAAGAAAAGCATAGTGATCAGGAAACGGTTTCAAAACTTCACAAAAGTTTTTTGACAAACAGCCAGCAATGATTTCTAAAAAGATATTCATATTTCATCCACAAAATTGAAACATTTATTGATAAACAGTGCCTAAAATGGGTTTCATATTCAACCTCTGTAAGAAAACATTATGTCAAATTAATCTGGGTAGAGGAGGGTTCGTCCTGATGGAGGAGTAAGCTCCGATGTGCTTGATGATATTAGGTTCAACGCTGTGTGCATTCTCACCTGGCATCGACCTGGCTATCTTGTACAGCACCATGTCTTTTGCATTACCCCTAGCACAGACGGCCTGGTCCAGGTATTGGGCAGCTCGGATGGAGGCATTACCTGGGTATAGCATAGCAGGGGTGCAGCATTCAGTGGCAGGAGACACAGCATACAGCTGGGGTGAGAGCCGTCTGATCTCCAGCAGATAGTGCCTCCCTGCCAGCTCAGACACAGCCATTATGTAGAGAGTTAAGAAGAGAAGATGAAGAGGTGAGAAGGTAAAAGAAAGAGGTGTATAGTAAGATAACAAGAGGAGGAGGATTGTAGCCCCAAACAGGCCGAGACCCAGCCATTCTAGAATGCGATAAGGCTCCGGATTCCAGTATCCCTGAAGACGTTCCGGGTGGTAGAGCTTTATGTATAAAGTATTGAGGGCAAATCTCCGCGAGAGTATGTTTTTAATCAATGGAAAGAAATCGGTCATCGGAAGCGCATCATCCTCCAGGACGACAACGTTTTTTGGCCTCATCAGGTCCCATCCTTTCCGCAGGCAGAAAACATAATCTCTTTTCTCCTTCTCGAAGATGTTGGTCACATCTTTGCTGTTCCATTTCTCATCTGGTGAACGTCTAACAACCAGGAACTCTTTCTCCAGAAGCAAAGCATCCTCGTTCAAAGTGGGACCACTTTCGACATCACAGAGCATGACCTCGGCACATGGTGTATCGCCACATGCCTTAAGGAGCGATTTGAGCTGTTGTGCCACCTGTAACAGGTAGTGATAGTCCCTCCCCTCTGTTCTTCTGGATGTCACTATGGTGATCAGGAGATCTGGTTTCTTAGCATCCGTTTCCAAAGGGTCCTTCAGGCTTTTCGTAGAGGCAGCACTCTCCCAGAAATGCAGGGCTTCCTGACCTCTGGCGTGGCTTTTTTGTAGTGATGCCTCGCTTAGTGAATCAAGATAAACACTCTTTAAAAAATAATGTGAGTAAAGTAGACGATGGCAGCATATAGGCAATATCACTCCAAAGGTTAAAACACACAAAACCAGCCCTTGAGCTACTGGGCTTGACCAACGAAAATGCTTGCTGGTACATGTCCCCCATCGAGGCATCAGTGTCTGTTTAAAGAGACCACAATTCACTTCTGTGACAGTTCACTTCAGTGCCAAGGTGACGATACGTTGCACAGGAGGAGGATCCAGATTTGAGCCAACGTCCAGAAAAAAAATCACTGAAGGACTCACATATGAGATTATAAACTTCTGAGATATTTCCAACTTGTATCTATAGACAAAAGAGATACAGGGAGACATAATCTTATTTTTCTTAATAAACCATTAAACATGATTTAAAAAAATCTGGGTGATTCCATACATTCAATATTGAAATTATGATTTTTTTAAGGTACAGTGAATTACAGTAAAGCCTTAACAAATAGCCTACGTTTTTTATATTCTGCCAAAACATATTTAATATTAAATAATAATAGCCTAAATATTATAAATATTGTCAAAATATTATGTACAGTATATGAATATAAACGTACTTCATGTGATTCATGTACGTACTTTTTGATGCGTTATATGGATTCTTTTATAATAACATATTATAAAAGTTAGTGTCAGTAGGCCTATTTCATATTATGAATAGTCTTGCGACACTAAGGAGCCACTCTTAAAAACAAATAAAAAAGCCACTCTTTTCATGAAATGGCCCATCTTTCTGTGAAAAACAACTAGGTACAGGCAGTGTATGTGGTAGAAAGCAAGATAAAACAATATGAGTCAGCTTATCATAACAAGAAAACAAACCCGGAAGAATCTTATGGCACGTAAAGTTAAATAATAAGAAATGGAACAAAGAATAAAGTATTTCAGCATTTCTACCTCTCAGAATGTGGATGTTTAGCACACAGAGCGACTAGACGTCTTCAACCGAAAGCAGAAAGCATGTCAAAACATCACTCGAGTCAAGATGACCTACGTACTACGTGCTGCTACGCGCGTCAAGTCAGGTCCACATATCGATTACGCCGAATACGTATTACTGTAACACATGGACAAAATGCGCATTTAATTCATGGGGAAGCAATGTTAACAGTTTCTTAAGGGGTAGAACATTGAATGGATCATAAAGCTGAATCTTTTATTGATTCAATTCGCATTCAGGGCGGGTTTTTTATGTTTGTATGTGTATTTGAAAAATCGTAGCTAGAGCTAAAAAAAGGACTGTGTTTGGTTCATCATAACCAGCGCTGAGCAGGGCCATTTAAAGAAATGCTGCGTCTCAATTCGCCTATTTATACTACGCCCTAAAAGTATGTAGCAGCTACTCTTTTTGTGAAGAAAAAATGCATAACGTTACTTTTGAGTGTGTAGCAGAAGTCTGGGACATATTATTACGTCATCCATGTCTTTAACAGTTGCTCTCTGTCGCTTAGCTACACGTATCCTGTCACGCAAACTGACCTGTCAATCATCTTGTCAAAGATAAAGTCCTCCATATTTAATTTCCTACCATATAGGAGAGAAACGGAGAGAAATCCAAAAGCACGTTAGAGAGTTGCGACAACGGAAGTTCAAAATGCTTGGTCGTCACGTGATTCGCGTAGTAGTCCAGTCATTTTATGAAAAAAGGTTGAACAAATTGCAACAGAAGCAAACTCAACTGATTTTGTATCCTCAATATGTCCTGAGTAAGGGGAAAAAAAGCCCCGAAGAATCCCATTAGGGGAAAGTTTCGAAAAAGACCCAAATATAGACCATTCATAACCCTATTCATTCTTTTTCTCACGTGAATAGGGTAAAAATTTTAACCTTTAGATATCACCATGAAAATTACTGAGTTGATTACTTACATCAAGACAAACAAAAAATGTATTACAAGTTTTTTTAAATTGTTTGTTAACATGGACAAACGGTGCATAATCTAATTACGTATAATTTGCAAACAGATCTAAACATTGGGTATAGCCAGGTGAAAATGTCTTGTTGAATCTTGTTGACATATAACAGTAAAAAACTTAATGTTAAGGTCTGAATGGAACCCATTTAGGCTATGAACATTAATACATAGAGGCAGGAAGAAATACTTTAGAAACCAGCCTTTATTAATTATTATTGCAGAGATGGGGTTTGGACATTGAGTGCATTGTGTACGTAATTTGATTTTTTGATCCAGCCACTTTTTATTTTACCTACCTTCTGCATTCTCCTTACCCTTATATCCTGTTCTTTCCCCAGAAACAGTCCCACGGACCCAGTCCCAAACCCCATCTCTGCAATAATAATTAATAAAGGCTGGTTTCTAAAGTACTTATTCCTGCCTCTATGTATTAATGTTCATGGGTAGCCTAAATGGGTTCCATTCAGAGACCTTAAGACCTTAACATTAAAACAAGATTCAACAAGACATTTTCACCTGGCTATACCCAATGTTTAGATCTGTTTGGGTATTTATGCAAATTAGCACATACATAATTAGATTATGCAGTTTGTCCATGTTAACAAACAATTTTAAAAAAAAACTTGCGATACATTTTTTGTTTGTCCTGATTTAAGCAATCAACTCAGTAATTTTCATGGTGATATTTAAAGGTAAAAATGTTTAGCCTATTCACATGAGAAAAAGAATGAATAGGGTTATGAATAGGCTATACAGTATTTGGGTCTTTTTCGAAACTTTCCCCTAATGGAATTCTTCAGGGCTTTTTTCCCCTTACTCAGGACATATTGAGGATACAAAATCAGTTGAATTTGCTTCTGTTGCAATTTGTTCTAGGTTGACCCCCATTTTGGCTTAAAATGACTGGACTATAGACCTCACCTCAGATAGTTCCAGGAAGTGCGTTGGCGCCCATTCAAATCGATGAATAAGGAAGACGGGCTCTGGTAGAACTGTGATTTTTGGAAATTTGTAGTCAGTGAATGCATTGCTTTACAACATGTATATAATACACTGACATGTGGATGTAGTATGCAGTTACACCAATGTTGTTTGTTCTTTGTTAACATATTTCTGGTTAACGTTACCTTGGTTGAAGACCGTGTTGCAGTTGTTTTTAAGTATTTTTGTGTTCTGAAACTTGTATGTTAGTTAAGGGTATCACGTAATGTTCACTATGGTTTCACAAGGACAGGAGACTTGCGGGTGAAGGGTGATTGTCTTAAAAAACAACATTGCAAACAAGTAAAAATGTAATTAAGTGAAATTTCGTTAATCTTAACATTTACAATGCTTATGCACCCCATGCACTTATACTAATACATAATAAATTCAATTCTAAAACAAAACATTACACACACACACGATTTCCGTGTCCAAGTGCATTATTTCCTTTTAACATAATTTGATAAATTCATGACATACATCACTTTAATCTATAAAACCTATTTAGTTTGAATTCATTTTTAGTACATTTAAATTATACATATTTTATGTTTTGTTATCCTAAACCCCTAAAATGTCAGATTGTGCAACTGTCCGCACAAATGAACAGACTAAGAGACTATTTAAAATGTCTTAAGAATAAAATGGCATCATTTTAGGTTTAAAACCTTTAATATAAACAAATTTTATATCAGTAGTTTTAAAGCTGTTGAGATAATTGAAAAAAAATGACTAGCAATTTGCACGTCAGGGTGGCACAATAGCAAACATGGTTCTAATTATGAATTGAAAAGGTAATTACAGTATACATGATAATGCATAATCCAGAGGAGCCTAAATGGTCCTTAGGTGTATGCTTTTTCACAAAAGACCAACACTGGGAAGTTTAATGTTTATTAAAAATAAGGAGCAAGGAAAGTCTGAGTCTGAAAGTACGGTGATGGTAGGCCTACAGAATTAGTGCAGGGAGTCTTCGGGATCCACTAGATCCCCTTTGTGCTTATTTTGTTCAGAGCCATAAATAGGGCTCTCAATTGTCTTTTCATTGGTTGTTGCGTTAACACTTACCCAGATAAAATAGTTCTATTTTCTGATTGGCTATTATGTAGCTCGACTAAGAACAACAACGGGAGACTCGCTTGATTCCTGCCGGGTCCATATGAGCGCGGCGCGGCCAGAGGAAATCTCGGAATTTTGGGCGCTGCAGCATATTAGATATATTATAAATGTATTATAAAGTTTTTCCGCGTGAGAAATACAATGTGTGGCGGGAGTGCGTGACAAAAGACCGAAATGAGTGACACTTGAGAGCCCTGCACATAGAGTTGCGACAACGGAAGTTCAAAATGTATCTCTGGCGCTGAGTACAGAAACAGAACCCACGTGACAACCCCTTGAAGTGCTGTAATCACCACACCAGACACTAGATGGTAGTGTAAGGTAAAAGACGCTATGATGTGACCCAACCATCTTAATATGCGTGATATTAAAGAGTTTTTTTTTTTTTTGGTATGTTTGTTGAGTTTCGTTATATGCAGATAAAAAATAGGGAAGCTTACAGGTAAAGCTTGACACTTCTGATTAGTGAAGTTGTAAACGTAGGCTATTACCATACATAGGACTACTACAAGTTGTAGTCTACAACTTAATAAAACATAGCCTACTAAAGCCTGGAATTTTCCTCAAAACCACCCGGTAATAAAATAAGACATTGAAAAGAATAAAGTCTCACTTGGATATCGTAAGAAATGTCTAATTTATCTGATGTCTCATTTAAAAAAAAAATCTATGAAACTGAATTCTGAGTCACGCTTTGACAATCTAAACCAACCTTTAATCAGATCGATGACTTCTTAGGAAACGTGTTTCAACAACGTATTTGTAAATGTTTCATTTTGCTAATAGTCTTCGTCATGGGTGCTTGACTGTCAACGTGGCAAATGTTGAGATAAAAATCTTTCATTTTTTGGATAATTGAATTTTGCTCAGTTTATTGTTCCCATATTTTGCATTGGCATAGGCCTATTGATCACCACCATGAATTGATAAATTGGTTGTATTAGAATATACAGTAAGATATTGTTGTTGTTGTTATATCTACAGTATGTTGTTGTAGGCCTTTGGCCTGTCAAAAAACAATTGCCATTGTCGTTTGAAAGACAACAACCAACAACACTGCATGTCAAAAATGAATGTGCACAAATGTCTGGCAAGAAAACAGCAGCTTTGTGAACGGTGTGCACAGGGTGGGTCTTCATGGTGTGCATCAAGATGAACAGGTCTGTCCAGCCTCTGTCAGCCTCTTAAATAAATAAGCATATCCTCAGCATTTCTCCACATTCATTTACCTTTGTAGTGAGGACACTCAGGAGAACCAACATGGCATCCAATACAGGGCAAGCGGGCTTCCTACCCAGCGGAGCGTCCTTATTCTGCACTATACCCGACATCTTCTACCTAGTAGAGCTTGTGAGTTGATTTTAATCAATTAATTTCATTAATCTGAACTACATAAATTATCTTAGTTGATTTTACAAAACAATTTATTTTTTGATAACAAATAGTGAAAAATCTTTTTTTTACAGTATACCGTATTTGACAACCATCACTGTGAGAATTCATCCTGGAGAATCTAGCCTCCTGATTTATTTTAATTAACGGTCATTTAAAAAAGAAAACAAATATTAACAGAAAATGTATACAATTATTTAAATTATCAAAAAATACAATTTGTTAATCTAAAGACTATACTGTTAACGTACATCCAAGTTATTTAAAATGATTTGGTTCATTATTGTAAGTGAATACATATATAAAAACTAAGCAAATCTGTAATCTTCAAAAAATTTCAATAGGCCAAATAAATGTCAAAATGTTTTTTATTCTATTTTATTTCAATATCATTATTTTCTCTTATACCCAATTTAGATGTTTACTGTTTGATATTCATGTACCATTTCAGGAAAAGTTTTAAAACAATTCATAAGCAAAGATGTTCACAGGGGAAAGAGAGTTCTAATTTTTAATCTATTTGAATATATTGCTAACACTTTACAATAAGGTTCATTAGTTAACATTAGTTAACTACCTTAGTTAACATGAACTAAGAATGAAAAATACTTCTACAGCATTTATTCATCTTAGTTAATATTAATTCCAACATTTACTAATACATTATTAAAATCAAAGGTTGTATTTGTTAACATTAGTTAATGCACTGTGAACTAACATGAACAAACAATGAACAGCTATATTTGTATTAACTAACATTAACAAAGATGAACTAATACAGTAACAAATGTATTGATTATTGTTAGTTCATGTTAGTTAATACATTAACTAATGTTAACCAATGAACCTTATTGTAAAGTGTTACCAATATATTTTCTTACAAAAAGTACAACTCTGGAATCTAATTGTTTCATTATGTTTATCTCTTAGGTCTTTGGCGGTCTGGTATTGTGTCTAGTAGCATCTACAAAGCTCGAGCCTAACAACCCCCAGGCGTATGTGATTTTTGTGACAATTTTCTGTTTCATCATGACATTCATCTGGTTGATAGTTTTTGCCTCTGGGTCTCATCGTAACAGAAGCTCTTGGGCAAGCGCGGTAGGTTTATAATCTCTCTCTTTCTCTCTCTTACTTCCTCTCTCCTCATGAAGACATTTTCCTATTTTAATATATATTTTCTTAAATTTCTCTCCATAGGATGTTGCATACCATGGATTTGCATCACTCCTCTATTTCAGTGCTTCTGTGCTTTTAGCTTATATAACCATTCAGTTTGGTCTTCTAAACAACAATTTAAATGATTTTGCAAACAACATTTTTAATCTTCTTCCAAGCAATTTCGATTTTTCAAGAAGCCAACTGAATTACAAGCTGGATATAGCTGCCGTGGTGAGTCCCTCTAGCCTAAATCAAAGTTCCAAATCTAACGCTGTTTTACCTGTTAATACTAATATAGTAAGAAGATATTGGTGAAATCTGTGAACAAAAATGACAAAGCTGATGTTCTGAATAATCTTGAATATTTAAAGTACTAAACCTGTAACCTCATTCAGGTTAACCTATAGCTTCATGTGTATAACAAATAACTTATTTAACATGAAATGAATTTGACTACATTAGATTAAACCAATGAAAGCCATGTTAAAAAAGCAACTGTACATTTTTACCATTGAAGTGTATAGTGATGATTTGTCTCTTTATTTTCAGGTGTTTTCCTTTTTCACCACTTTACTGTATGTCATCCACACCATTTTCTCAGCCGTCAGATGGAAATCCTTCTAAAGCATCAGCACACACCCTGATTTACTCATATGATTGTCTGCCTCATTAAGCAAAGTTAATACAAAATGTCATATAGTGCATCAGTAATAATTCATGTGACAATAGATTGACTGTCCAGGCTTCTTGTGTTCTATAAAATGTATACAGACTATTTTTTAAAACCACTTTTTTTGTAAACTAATCTCACCTTAGGTATAAATTATTGTAACTACTGTTTGATGAATTGAATGACTTAATAAAGGAGATTATGAACGATCTGTGGAGTCTGATCTCTTGGTGTGTCACTGGATACATGTGTCCCTAGTTTCAAATTGACCTTTATTTTTAAATATAAGAATAGGAGGATCTTCTGGAATGAATCACCAAACCATAAAACAAAATTTGTACATGTTCTAAAAAAACTAAACAAAAAAACATTACCTTGTTTGTAAGTGACTTTGCATATTCTAAGGTTCCCCTTCAAGGGAACTCGAGCTGCGTTTGAGACGCGGTGGGAACGCTCTGCGTGATTACGTCGTGAAGCACGTGTAAAATCAGTCCAAAGGAAGCCCACTACGACATAGGTGACGTCGTAGACCAGGAAACTATAAAGCAGCCCTGAAATCAGACCGCGACAGCTTCTGTACCTTCAGCAAGCGCTCTCTGTATATCTGTCCTTGTCTATTTATTGTTGTCTGTCAAGCCCAATATATCTATCATTATTATGGCGAGCAAGCAAGATTATAGACGGTGTGTTGTTCCCTGCCCTCGTTATATTACGGGTGGGGACACACATCAGCTTTGTGTTGCTTGTTTGGGAGTGGAGCATGCCCAGTCAGTCCTCGAGGGGGCTGATTGTGAGAATTGTATGAGTCTATCTATGAAGACGCTCCGCTCTCGCCGATCGTTCTTTGAGGAGGACGGTTCGGTTCGCGCTCCCCGCGCGGGTCCCACTGTTGCCTAGACACGGCGGCAACTCGCATTTTGTGGTTCGCAAACGGATCTGACAGCGTGGGTTGGGACGGGCCCCGCCCTATCTCAGCTTTCACCTGCAGATCCAGTGTGCTGCGATTTCCATTTCCGAGGAATTGGTATCGTTAGTGTTTTGTTAAGAAAAAGTGAACAAAACAAATAAAAATATTAAGAAAAAGGCAGATGTTTGATTTTTCAATAAATAGGCAGCTCATAACTCTGTTGAATAAAGAGGAGCTTTTAAAAGGTTTTTCTAATGCTGTTGCTAGTTAAATATTTACTGGACAGTTGAACATTATGAGAGTGAAAATAAAAAGAGTTTATTAGATGAAATATATCTAAAAAACAGGAAAACTCTGTATCTCAGCCTCCTCGTCGGGGACTACTGGTTTTTCCCTATCTCCAAACTGAGGTGTCGAGATCGTGGAATAAATCGGTTTCTATTTTATGTGTTTAATACCCAAACGTCTAACTGGAGTAATGTTATGGGTATTAAGTATCATGGTATGACAGTGCCTTGGATTATAGAGACGCTTGCGAGCTTTCTCTCTCCCGAGTCGGCGTCATCATTTTTAACCCCGACGTTACCCACCAGCCATCTTTAATAATAAATTAATTTTATTAGGCAGTACTGGTGGGACATAGATGAATGTGAGGATGTCAGCATTTACTCTATTCGAGAATATATATATATATATATATATATATATATACATATGTTTATATGTATACGTTTTTCTGATATAAAAATAAAGAAAAAGAAAGATAAAAATGTCTGTTCTTCTGGACGCTCTCCTTTCAAGAAAACTAATCCTTTCAGCGGCGTTCCAGAAGTTTCTTCCTCACTAATCTATATTCCTGAAACTGGCATAGAGTGCAAAGAAGAAGACCTGATGCCGAGGCTATCAGGCTTCTAAGGGTGGTCCCCTCCGGGTAGGGACGGTTTTGAGAAATCGTTTCTCCTCGGCGCCCTCTGGGGTGCGACTCTCTGAGGAGGGTCGCAGCACTGCCAGTTCGGTTGTTCCCTGCCGGTTCGCCGTTCAGGGCACCGAGGTGTCAGCGTCCCCGTGCAATCCTCGGAGGAGGGTTGTAGAATGGTCAGTTCGGTTGTTCCCTGCCGGTTCGCCGCTTCAGGGCACCGAAATGATTGTTCAATCAAATCCAGAGGCCGGTCTCGAGAGACTGGTTCCCTTATCGGAATTTCTGGCAGCGTGGAAACTTCTGCCAAATATTTCGCTATGGGTCCTGCACATAATAGAAAAGGGTTACAGAAATCAGCTCGGTTCTCGTCCGCCCAGATTTCAGGGGGTCCTCCCTACGGTAGTGGACTCACAGCAGGCTCTGGTTATGGAGCAGGAAGTACTGACACTTCTTCAAAAAGGAGCTATAGAAAGGGATTCTCCTCCCAGCAGAGAGTGAGGGTTTTACAGCCATTACTTCATTGTTCCAAAGAAGGGTGGAGGGTTGCGTCCTATTCTAGATCTGCGCCATTTAAACAGCAGAGTTCAGAAACTCAAGTTCAGAATGCTTACACTCAAACAGATTGTATCACAGATTCAGTCCGAGGACTGGTTTGTCACAATAGACTTGAAGGACGCGTACTTCCAAGTATCTATCCATCCTCATCACAGGAAGTTCCTGAGGTTCGCTTTAAAAACGGGGGCGAAGCATACCATTATCGGGTTGTTCCATTTGGCCTAGGTTTATCACCCCGCACCTTTACAAAATGCGTGGATGCAGCTCTGGCTCCTTTGAGACTCCAGGGCATTCGCGTATTATATTATATCGACGATTGTTTGATCCTAGCTCAATTTGAGCAAATGGCAGTTCGGCATCGAGATGTCGTTCTGTCTCATTTAAAGATGTTGGGGTTGCCACTCAACGCCAAGAAGAGTGTGATCCTCCCAGCTCAGAGGACCACTTTTCTGGGTGTAATATGGGTTTATCTAGGCCAGTCACTCACTGTGAAACAGTTTCAGACTGTGGGTCTCATGGCAGCTGCGTCCAACGTAATTACTTTTGGCCTTCTGTACATGAGACCCCTGCAGTGGTGGCTCAGGACCAAGGGGTTTTCTCCGAGGGGAAATCCGTTTTCGCATGACCAAGGTCACGCGGCTATGCCTACGTGCCTCGGTCATGTGGAAGAACCTTGGTTCCTCGCCCAGGCCCAGTGTTGGGGGTTTCTTGTCGACGCATAATGCTATCGACGGATGCTTCCCTCACAAGTCGGGAGTGATCATGAGTGGTCGCTCGGCGGAGGGTCCGGACAACACACTGACGATCTCGTATATCAGAGCAGATATCCTGTTGAGGCAGGGGCTGAGGCCCGGGGAATGGAGACTTCACCCCGAGGTGGTGGAGCTCCTATGGGAGATCTTTGGTCAAGCTCAGGTCGATCTTTTCGCATCATACGATACAACCCATTGTCCGCTATGGTTTTCCCTCACATATCCAGCTCCTCTCGGACTGGACGCTATGGTGCAGGTGTGGCCGAGGTTGCACCTGTACACATTCCCCCCGATATCAATGCTCCCGGGAGTTCTGCTGGGGTGCGACTCTCTGAGGAGGGTCGCAGCGCTGCCAGTTCGGTTGTTCCCTGCCGTTTCGCCGCTTCAGGGCGCCGAGGTGTCAGCGTCCCCGTGCAATCCTCTAAGGAGGGTTGTAGAATGGTCAGTTCGGTTGTTCCCTGCCGGTTCGCCGCTTCAGGGCACCGAAATGATTGTTCAATCAAATCCAGAGGCCAGTCTCGAGAGACTGGTTCCCTTATCGGAATTTCTGGCAGCGTGGAAACTTCTGCCAAATATTTCTCTATGGGTCCTGCACATAATAGAAAAGGGTTAAACGGAGTTGTGGAAACGGTGGGCTTGGCCTCTGAGGGGGCCCAGCTCATAGAATCAGGTCTATCGACTGAGGTCGTTGAGACCGTCCTTCAATCCAGAGCTCCTTCCACGAGAAAACTATGTACATTGAAATGGAAACTGTTCTCTACATGGCGTGGAGAACGTTTTTTAAATCTTGTTAACTGCCCAGTTGGTACAGTTCTCGATTTCCTACAAGACCATTTCTCTGCTGGATTATCTCCCTCCACCTTAAAGGTGTACGTAGCGGCTATATCTGCTTATCACCCCTCGCGGGGCTTCTTCTCTTGGGAGAGATCCTCTTATTACTTGTTTTCTCCGTGGTACATTGAGGCTCAGGCCTGCACGGCAATCTAGAGCACCGGCTTGGGATTTGGCCATTGTACTTGAGGGTCTGGCCTTGGCTCCCTTCGAGCCCATCGAGGAGGTTTCAGAAAAATTCCTCACTCTAAAGACTATACTTCTCCTTGCTATTTTGTCTATCAAGAGAATTGGTGATTTACATGCTCTGTCGGTTGCTCCTCCATGTCTGGAATTTGCACCTGCTATGGTGAAAGCATTCCTCTAGGTCCCACTAAATGTTGGGGGCCCAATAGTGCGGCAGGCCTTTTTATCCTCCACCCTTTAATACCCCAGATCAGGAACAGCTTAACCTGTTATGTCCAGTCCGGGCTTTAGATGCCTACGTTCACAGAGCTGCCCTGTGGCGTAAATCTGAGCAACTATTTGTTTGTTTTGGGTCACTCAAGAGAGGATGCCCTGCATCTAAACAGGTTATGAGTAAATGGATAGTCGAGGCTATTTCATTAGCTTATGAAGCGGCCGGACAGCCTTCACCTATGGCTGTACGGGCCCATTCTACTCGGAGTATGGCGGCCTCTATGGCCTTAATTTCGGGAGTTTCCCTTCTTGATGTGTGTAGTGCGGCAGGATGGTCCTCTCCGCATACATTTGTCAGGTTTTATTACCTTGACCTCTCCACTCCTGGGGCGAGGTTGCTTGCTTCTTAGTGTGCGCAAGGACTTCACACAGAACGGGCATTTGTCACTATGGCGTAGTGGGTATAGGGTTCCCAC
The DNA here is from genome assembly GCA_026230005.1 of Gila orcuttii. NCBI lineage: Eukaryota > Metazoa > Chordata > Actinopteri > Cypriniformes > Leuciscidae > Gila > Gila orcuttii. The sequence goes on along the minus strand of JAPDVR010000022.1, from coordinate 30,494,112 downwards.
CACGTCTCAAACGCAGCTCGAGTTCCCTTGAAAGGGAAAGTCTCAGGTTACGTATGTAACCCTGGTTCCCTGATAGGGAACGAGACGCTGCGTTTGCCTGCCATACTTCCTGCATGCCCTGATCGACTTGCTTCAGGTTTTTCAGAAGCTGTCGCGGTCTGATTTCAGGGCTGCTTTATAGTTTCCTGGTCTATGACGTCACCTATGTCGTAGTGGGCTTCCATTGGACTGATTTTACACGTGCTTCACGACGTAATCACGCAGAGCGTTCCCACCGCGTCTCAAACGCAGCGTCTCGTTCCCTATCAGGGAACCAGGGTTACATACGTAACCTGAGACGTTTTTGGTCTTTAGCATGATCCTTCTGTAGCCCCGCCCCTTTTATGCTTTAGGACTACGCTTGTGTTCTGTTCTCCGGTTTGTATTTCAACAGCATGAAGTTAAGATCTTACGGATTTATGAATGTACTGCTCATTTTGAAATCTTTGCCGTCTACTTTGCAGTTGACATTTGTTATGACATCCGCTTCAAACGTTACAATGCTCATTAAAAAGTTGGTTGACTCCACAATTAGTTAATCCACTTCACCAGCTAATTACTCTTCGACACTGATGCCATAGATATATACAAGTTCAAAAACAAATTCTAAAGATGGCTGCGCGCTTGTTTCTCTGGCGCATAACAATGCCTATATTGGTATACACTCTTATAAAAGTTCTTTACTGGCATCAATGGTTCTATGATGAATCTTTAACATCCATGTTATCTTCCAGCGGAGTCCCTATATTTCAGTGCTTTTGTGTTGTCTTTCAAACATCGTTCCCGCATGTGAACGCAAAGTATCTTGGGAGAACGCAAAACATTTCGCAACAGTTTTTTCCCATCGCCATGTCCCTTTAGTGGCTCCCTACTGTTCGTTTTAAAAGAGGTTATTTTGATTATTAAAATGTTTACAATAATGAAAAATGGTTCACTGAAAGGGAACCAAAAGTAGTTATTCTATATGGCATCACTGCAAACAAAAAAAGAAACAAAAAAACATACCATTTGGAACCTTTGTTTTGTATTCTGTGTGGTTGCTTACAGGTCAAAAAGACACTAAAATCTAGAGATTTTAAACCCATTTTAGTTAGACCACAAATAATGTGGTCATGGATAGCCTAAGTTATGACAGGAAACAAACCCAGTAACCAGAGTATAATGATGTAATCGCAGCATTTCAGGAAGGTTTTTTATTTTATTTTATTTTTATTTTTTTGTAGGCTGTGTATTTTGGTGTGTCTTTCTGTTCCTTAAAGCATGTGGTGTGTCTGTTTTTGGCTTTTAAATTTCTTTTTTTTTCTAGAACTGGTTTAAACTGTTTAACCTGGTTTAACCTGTTCTTATGGGTTTGGAATGACGTATGAGTAACATAACACAGGGAGTGTGAGTTCACACACGTCTTGAACAGGGAACAATTGGGCCCTATAAGGTGATGTCTGGGAACTGTATCAAAATGTTCAATTCATGAGGGCAGGACAGGTGTGGAAAAGACTCCAAGAGTCCAGGTGCATTATACATGATTACTTCTATGTATTCGTAGATCTCAAAAGCCACACTAAAAATGTATGAATGCCATTGCATTAGATAATAAAATATGAATATCGCCTTTGTCTTTTGACTTGCTTTGTTGGGGACACTAAGCACTTGCTTAGTTGATCTGCCTGCATTGACACCATTATATGAGAATTGTTTTCTCCACTTCCGCCCCAAAAAACTGTACTTTAAAAGATAATATAGTTTTTTTTGTTTATGTTTAGCCATTTCACTTCCACATTTGTTTTGAGATGTAGCCTATCACATATGCATTTTACAGTATCATAAAAATACAATGTCCCTTTTCATTCAGAAACTTTTTGAATGCACATCTACGATGTGAGGAGAATAAAATAAGTAAATTAGAGTAAAATAACATTGGTTTATGTAATGTTATTTAGGCTACAGTATAAATAATATTATATGAAATCTGTTATGCTGTCCGTGTGGAGCTGCTGCTATACCTTCGTTTTGTTGTTTATGTTTATTTTGTGATTAAAGTTGCATCTGTTTGCCGGTTCTCGCCTCCAATTCTTCCCTTATCAACAAACCTTGTTAAACTAAGCTTTTCAAAAGTCATGGTGAATACTACAGGCGTTTAATATTTTAATGATTCATAAAAGCTGACTAACTGTCTGACCATCTGAGATTTCAGTATGGAGATAAAGGTTAGGATCATGATTTTTCAGTAGTATTACTGCACACTGTTTAGGCTATATTTGCGCCATTTATTGTTTGCTTTTGGCATCTGATAAAGCCGGATTTTGGACCCGGAAACAGTGACTTCAGACTTAAGATTGAGACACATAAATGTTTTAAAGTTAAGTATATTAAAAAATATTTGATGCATTTCTAATTAGTCAGGATGTCAATGACAGTTTTTAGTTTTTTTTACATTGATTTATTACATGGAACATTGGTGTTGAAATGCATTTTGTTGAGATGTATTTTCTTGTATAGCCTTTTGTATAAAAATGGTTGATTATTCATGCTGCTTATGTATTTTTTTTATATGTATGGTTATTTATCCTATTACTAGCTTTTTTTCCAAGTGCGGTCGTGTATATTAAAATGTGTCTATAATATGCAATAAACAATTATTTTTTGTATTTGGTTCAATTTTTCAGTTAGTTTATTATAATAGAAGTTAATGGTAAACACAGTACTAACAAGAAATAAAATCTATTCACAAAAAAATTTGACATTTCCACTGACACCATCATTGCACAAGCGCATAAATGGCTGGGAAAGTAAATGAACAAAGAAAAAAATAGCTTTGGAAGGTGTGAGTGTCCCTGTAATCTCATACTTCAGAGCCTGATTCTCAGTCACCCAGCCCTCAACGTGTGGTTAAAAATAGTTGATCTAGTGGAACTTCAACAAGGATAAGGCTCAAGATGTGTCCCAAGCTTTAATCAAACACATATGGACATTTTCTGGCTGGTACATTATTAGATGATAGGAATATTTTTAATCAGAGGAACACTGTTCATTGCATTTTACATCAGCACAGGAAAGAATGTTGGACATCAAAAAACACATTCACGGCTGTTCATTGAAATATTAATATGCGCCACAGATGTAATGGCGGAATTCAGTTTTGATTTGTTTCATGAAATAGTCGATACTTCATGAAATTCATGAAGTATCGAGAGGTAGCAAACGGTCTCTGACTCACCTCAGTATTTGTTGGCAAGAAGCACACATGTTTTGCAAGCCTTAGGGGCCTTTCTATACAAGAATCATGCCAGTTTTATTATAAAAAAATAATAAATTAGCATCAGTAAAGGTCTTTTTAATTATATCTTTTGGAAGAAGATTTTATTAAGAAATGTAAATAAAATGCTGATTTTGGATGATTTGTTTTTATTATTATGACGACCTTCAGGTCAATGTTATATTGTGTATGCTCTAAATGAAGATACACAGAGCTATGGACCTTTTTACAGTTTTACAACATATTCAGAGGATGAAAAATTTACATTTCTGTTTTGTTTTGTTCAAACAAAGCATCTAATTCTTATTTAACATGTCTGTTTGGGGTCTCATGGACTCCAAGTCAATTTTATACAGTATACTGCATATTTACAGGCTCTAAATCCAAACCACTGCACTGAAATGCTCACCAATGCAAACCTTTGTGGTCGGTTTGGAACCTGGGTGTGCTCCTGAGTGATACCAATCTTTCATTTGAAAGTCACGTGTCTAGTATCTGTAAAACCGCATTGTTCCATTGATTTCAAAATTTCCAAATATATCTAAATTATGTCATATGCTCTCAATGAAAAATGCGGAACAATTAGTTCATGCGTTCATGACATCAAGGCTAGATTATTGTAATGCTCTTATGGTTGGTTTCTAAAGTAAATAAAGCACTGGGTACCTTCAGGCAGTTTGAAATGGACCTAGGACAACTGCACTACTGGAAAACAGTCAAACAGTCATACATACGTTTTTGTTTTTTCATTTAAAAAATGTCTCTTGACTTGAAAAATATTTATCAAATTTGACCGTTTTCTGACCGTTAATTTACCTTGCAAAGTTGCAAAAATAGTTTTTTTTTTTACCACACAATTAATTTAAACGTCATTAAAAGTCATGTTGTCCTTTAATAATGTCAAAATGTAAATAAATAACATAGAGGAGAAATATTTACTGAATTCAAAATGTCAGCAAGTCGTGATAAGATTAGCAACAAAGTACTTGCCTATAAGTGCACTTTATCAATTGATTATGATAAAGGGCAGGAATAGCATTAAAGACACTGACAAAATCCCTTAACAAATTCAAAACCAGAGAATATGAAGTCAAATACACGATGCTTTTCCTGCATTTGTGGCATACTGAAATGTAGCCATTGCTCCGTTGATGTTTATAGGATGTTGCATTTTAGCCAAACACGGTCATGATTCATGGGCTTGCAAGTCCATGTGCTTTTTATGTGCCCTTCTCATAGAGCCCATTTAGACAGAATGTCAAAATGCAATACGTCTAAAGTGGCCAAAAGTGTTATATCACTTTGCCCTTATGCAACTAAACTCATGCCACAGCACGTTGAATGTATTTATACACTAATTTGGAGGCAGGATGTATATCGATACCAAATGTAGTGATGGTAATAATGATTGGTTACACTTTATTTCTATGGTCCACATTCTATTAAGTAACTTTGAAATGCTCACCAATGCAAACCTTTGTGGTCGGTTTGGAACCTGGGTGTGCTCCTGAGTGATACCAATCTTTCATTTGAAAGTCACGTGTCTAGTATCTGTAAAACCGCATTGTTCCATTGATTTCAAAATTTCCAAATATATCTAAATTATGTCATATGCTCTCAATGAAAAATGCGGAACAATTAGTTCATGCGTTCATGACATCAAGGCTAGATTATTGTAATGCTCTTATGGTTGGTTTCCCTGCACGCTTAATAAATAAACTGCAGCTGGTCCAAAACGCAGCCGCTAGAGTTCTTACTAGAACCAGGAAGTATTACCATATTAGCCCGCACAGGTGAAAAAGACGTAGTAAATGTGTTAAAAATATACTTGAAATTCAAGTAGTAATACATTTGTATTTCCAACATGCTTATTTGAATTGCATTAAAAATATATAGAAATGCATTTTAATATATTTCAAGTGTATACTATAAGTAGCCTACATTGGTAATAAATATATGCTTAGTTACACTTTTAGAAAATATGCTAAAAAAACAAGCATACTTTTAATATATTTCTAAAAAGTATACTATAAGTACTTTGATAATAAATAGTTACACTTTTAAGAAATATGCTAAACACAAAAAAAACATGTACTTGTTTAAATTCAAACAACACTTGTAAAACACGTTGAACGGCTCTGATTGGTTCTTATGATAATGAGATCGCCTCGTACCTCATCACATTAAAGAGTGGCCTTTTATTGTGGCCAGCCTAAGGCACGCCTGTGCAATAATCATGCTGTCTAATCAGCATCTTGATATGCAACACCTGTGAGGTGGATGGATTATCTTGGCAAAGGAGAAGTGCTCACTAACACAGATTTAGACAGATTTGTGAACAATATTTGAGAGAAATAGGCCTTTTGTGTACATAGAAAAAGTCTTAGATCTTTGAATTCAGCTCATGAAAAATGGGAGCAAAAACAAAAGTTTTGCATTTATAATTTTGTTCAGTGTACATATATATATAATTTCTTCAAGGCTTGTACCTTGGAACCTATTTCAAGGTCTGCGTTCTCGAGCCACCAGGCACTGTTGTGGTGCGAATGAGCGGGCCTGGAGGGCGTTATAGAACGGTGTCGTGTAAGCGGCCCCAATAACTTACCTTTGCAACGGAAGTGAATCAATCAAAACTAACTTTAGCTGGACAATAACTTTATTCTAGAGCTGCTGTAAAGCCAAAACAATCTCTGTTACTTTCATTTCCTATTATCACTGTAAAGCTGCTTTGAAACAGTCCATATTGTTAAAAGCGCTATATAAATGAAGGTGACTTGACTTGACCAAGGCTGCATTTATTTGATCAAAATTACAGTAAAAACTATAATATTGTGAGATATTATTACAAATAAAAAAAAACTGTTTTCTATTGCTTATTCTATTTCTTAAAGTGTATTTTTATTAACTATAGGACATGTTTAAAGTCTCAGTCTACAATGTAAAAAAGGCATCAGAGTGCACTGTGTCTCCCTCTATAGCTCTGCGCACCAAATATAACAATGAATGATAAGGAAGTAATTTTGATGTTGAGATGTGTAAGTGAAGGAGTGTTCATGCTAGAAAGATTAAGATGTGCACCTGTTATTTTCCTCTGCTTTAAAAGCGGGACGAGGATGGCTACTTAAAATGAAAGATCACTCAACAAACGACCATTGGTTGAGCAAAGTTGAACAAACAAGTTGAAAGAGACTGTATAAGTTTTGAGTGAGATTTTTAGATGATCAAATGGCAACTCTGCTTTGTTGTTTGAAAGAATAAAGTCTATTCTTTTGACACATGGATTTCTTAGTTGTTTATTCTAATTTGTTTCAGTGTATTTCTACAATGTTGTTTTGGTAGGAACAAATTCAACACAGGAATAAAGCTTCAGTAATATCACAATGAGTTTAGTTCAGATGAACTCAAATAAAATGAAAAATAAGAGGTTCATTTAAAAAAATAAATAATATTATTTAGATCAATCACAACAGAACATTTTCCAACAGAAATTCAGACAGTTTTCTGTGTCTGAGATTATGCAAATATTATTCTTACCAAATGTATCTGTGAAATATCTTTACGCTGGTCATCTTCTCACAAATCCTCTCAGTTACACAACTCTTTGTTTCTTTGAATCTCAGATGATTCCCCTTCCACCACCCGAATGTACAGCTGCAGTTTCTGTCATTTTAGACCGCTGGTAAAGAATTAAAATCTTCTACACTCTTCTTGTGAGAAGTAAGAGTGACATAAAAGAGATTATCACATATAAGTGACCCATTTCATTAAACAAGCCACCATTCGGAAATATTACTGTCTATTTTCCCTCTGTTTTAAACCAATATTTTCCTTTATAAGCTCTAGGCCCCTGTATATCAGTCAGAGGCAAAAGATATAAAGAAAAATTGGGCTATTTGCCTCATATTTGGCTCATACGCAAAGGTGGACAGTAAAGTACATTTACTTGAGTACTGCAAGTACACTTTTTGAGTATCTGTACTTTACTTTAACCTTTTAAAGTAACTTCACTATATTTGAAAGACAAATGTCATTATTTTTACTCCACAACATTTCTGTCAAGGTCCTTGAGTAGAAAGTAACGTCAATCTGGGGATGATTTTGGTTGCAGGGGTTGCATTTTGGTTGGAAATGAAAGTCGGGTTTACGTCAGATACCCGACGCCAGATTAACGTCAGAACCCGACATCGGTTTGACGTCAGCATCCAACGTCGGACAGACGTTGGATTTTGGTTAGAAATGAAAGTCGGGTTGATGTCAGAACCCGACTGATGTTGGTTTCTGGCGTCAACCCGATTTTAATTTTCAACCACAATACAACGTCTGTCCAACGTTGGAGATTAATGTCAATCTGACGTTGGATTCTGACATCAACCTGATTTTCATTTTCAACGTTGGGTTTGGTCTTCTAAATGCAAAATTTGTCATTGTTTTGGAGCACACTAGCTTATAGATAACAGTAAGGCTAACATATTCATACTAAAAGCCAAAAAACTTTAAATAGGGCACTATTTGAGAGAACAGCCATTTGGGTGTCCAAAACCATTGTGGACATTACTGAGTGCACTTATTCAATCTCCCATTCAATCCCACTACTGGAACTGTGTTCTAGAAATAAATTTGATATTGATATGAGGGTAGGCAGGCATAGTTTCAGAGGAATAATACTGTAAGTATTACATACAACAATGCTACAATAATAAAAATGCTTTGACATTTACTTTTGATACTTAAGTACTTTTAGAAACGAGTACTTCTGTACTTTTACTTAAGTAAAAATAGGTTTTTACAACTTGTAACGGAGTAATATTTGACCAGTAGTATCTGTACTTTCACTTAAGTAAGGAAGTTGTGTATTTTGTCCACCTCTTCTCATATTTTACAGGATTGTATCTATGCTTCACTACAAGTTTCAGGATGGAGGTTCACTTATGTAACACAAACATCATATAAGGACACTTTAACTGGAACAGAAAACGGATGAGAGATGAAAAATGGAGCCCGTGTTTGTGACAATCATTGCCGCCCTATATGCCGGCGATGACCGCGTCAGCCGCTGACTACAGGAAGGATAATACTTAATCTAACAAACTTCAAAGTTGTTTAATGACTCATGAGATGATGATTCATTACTGCTGTTTTCAGCAAACTTGAAGAAAGATCCTATAATCACAGTTTTTATGGGTGCTGACAGCTGAGTTAATCTCAGATTAAGGGTCTATGGTCGCTAGTGTCATACAAGCCAAATCATATGACTTTGCAAGTTAGTCACTTCATATGTTCTTATACTGTACATGAGACTGTGTAAATATGACATAGTAGAACTGGACATCATGAATCATCATAATATGCAGTAAATAAAGCACTGGGTACCTTCAGGCAGTTTGAAATGGACCTAGGACAACTGCACTACTGGAAAACAGTCAAACAGTCATACATACGTTTTTGTTTTTTCATTTAAAAAATGTCTCTTGACTTGAAAAATATTTATCAAATTTGACCGTTTTCTGACCGTTAATTTACCTTGCAAAGTTGCAAAAATAGTTTTTTTTTTTACCACACAATTAATTTAAACGTCATTAAAAGTCATGTTGTCCTTTAATAATGTCAAAATGTAAATAAATAACATAGAGGAGAAATATTTACTGAATTCAAAATGTCAGCAAGTCGTGATAAGATTAGCAACAAAGTACTTGCCTATAAGTGCACTTTATCAATTGATTATGATAAAGGGCAGGAATAGCATTAAAGACACTGACAAAATCCCTTAACAAATTCAAAACCAGAGAATATGAAGTCAAATACACGATGCTTTTCCTGCATTTGTGGCATACTGAAATGTAGCCATTGCTCCGTTGATGTTTATAGGATGTTGCATTTTAGCCAAACACGGTCATGATTCATGGGCTTGCAAGTCCATGTGCTTTTTATGTGCCCTTCTCATAGAGCCCATTTAGACAGAATGTCAAAATGCAATACGTCTAAAGTGGCCAAAAGTGTTATATCACTTTGCCCTTATGCAACTAAACTCATGCCACAGCACGTTGAATGTATTTATACACTAATTTGGAGGCAGGATGTATATCGATACCAAATGTAGTGATGGTAATAATGATTGGTTACACTTTATTTCTATGGTCCACATTCTATTAAGTAACTTTGCAACTACATGTCAACTAGCTCTCATTAGAGTCTTAGTAGACTGTAGTAGACTGTTAGGTTAGGGTTAGTGTTAGTAGAATAAGTTGACATGTAGTTGTAAAGTTAAGAATGTCTGTTGGAGGGGCATCAAAATAAAAATGCTAGCAGATATTAATAAAATGTTAGCAGGTATTAAGAATACAGTCTACTAAAACTATAAGGAGAGTTAGTTGACATGTACACTGTAAACTATTATTTTTATGATTTGTTATCACAACTATTTATATTTTGTCCAATCAACTTGGATAATTAATGTGGTTCAGATAACATAATATTTTGAGTTTCTATTTATTAAACCAATATCCTTCATTGTATTAACTCAAATTTTTTATTTCAGTGAACTCAAAATTTTAAAGCAACCACATAATTTACCTTTTTAAGTTAAACAAACAATAATTTATTACAGCAAAGTTACTTATACTGTAGTTTGTAGAATGTCTAAAGTGAACCATCGAAATAAAGTGCAACCATAATGTATTTGCCTCTTGCCTCCAATGTGAGCTTCATCTGCTCTCGTTCCAACTGAAGGATGTAATCAGGGTTATTATAGTAAATAAAAAAAGTAAAACCTTAGTTACTTGAAATAAAATACACTTTAACTGAAAAAAAAATCAATGTAACATTTTAATTCAGCTAGTTTACAAGGCAACATTTCTCGTTTTTATTTAGCTTCATTTGAACTAAACAAATAAAAATTTATAAAAACTATAAAGTCAATTAAAAATACAAAACTAAATATGAGAAAAACAACAAAATTACTAAACATTGAACTAAGATTTAAATGGAAAGAGGAAAATATACAATAAAAACTAATAATAAAAACTGTAATAGAATCTCAATGATACTAAAATAACACTGAATGTAAGTCAGCTTCTCTAAACCTTTCAGGATGTCTCACGGGATCAGAAGATGTCATGACTGGGGTCCTGGGAACTGTGGAAAATCACCAGGAGTACTTCTTACGTCCTCAGCGCATTCCTGCCTTCGTTGCAAACACACACTCGCTCACAGACACATACAGTATGGCCACACGCGCAGGGGGAGAAGAAAGCTACCTGCCAGCGGAGCCCCTTTATCTTGCACGTGTCTGTTAAGGACAAGAAGCTGGCAGATAGCAGAGCTTCACAGACAGGGTAGCAAGTGACAGGCTCCGAGCACAGCCTTGTATGGAAGTGGCTGAGGGAGAGGAGAACGATAAGCAACAACCCAACTATGCTGTCCATGTTTAGAGGCGCTCACTGGGCCCACCAGGCCAGAAACAATGCCTGTTTCTGTTAAATTTAGACAGGTTATCGGCCACCTCTCCTCTCCCTAGACAGTCTCTCACAGCACCACAGGGAATACGGAGGTGAGTCCATTTAGGATTGATTGCTTCAGGGATCTCTAGGTAGGCAGAGTTGCATTCTAAGCCATTATTTTATTGGATGAATGAGATGGCTTAACGGCCGTTAAGGTGACATAATTTGCATGAATTAATAAGTTTCTCTATTTGATATCATTTGCAGTGGGATCATAATTGTTTATTTTGATTGTTGCTGTGTAAAATGTTCTAAATGATTAAATTTCTGAATGCTTATGCTACGTCACTAAGTAAACAACTGTTTTAAAAACAAAAAAGGAAGCAGACATTTTCAGATGCCATTAATATAACATTTCTTCTAGAATTATTTGAAAAAAAAAAATAATAATAATGCAACATAATTTTTGCTTATTACTTGGAAGCAAAATTCAATTTAACAGTTGCCAAGTGCTAAATGAGAGTAAAATCTGGCTTTTTGTAAATAAAATGTTACTTGCAAGCTGGCCGATAACTTTATTTGGAACTGGAATATAATGCGTGGTTTGGATAAAATTGGATCAAAGACAATAATCTGATGCTCACTAATGTAAATCAGGTGTCTTTTAAGTTTTTTTTCAGTGGAAAATTTACCGTCAGAGGTTTATCAAGGATGCCTAAAGAAAATTTGTTTCTACAGAATTTGATTATTCCTCACATTAACCTCCAAAAATGCAAATATGAGTAATAGAATCTGAAGATAAGGTATAGTTTTACCAAGAAATTGAAATATTAACCAGTTGTCTTTTTCAAAAAACTTACAGGGATAATATACTATATACTATATACTATATATATATATATATATATATATATATATATATATATATATATATATATATATATATATATATACAGCTGATTCATTTTCTCACTTTACTCGACATTGGCACCATTTGTGGCAAAAAAAGTTATATTGTTTTAGCAGTTAGAGTGTTTTTATGGTGTGATTCGAACTTCATTCTAGCTGATTTTCCATTTAAGGGCCAGCGAGTTGCTAAGGCAAATAGAGGAAAAGTGAGTGAGAAAAGAAAAAAACAGCATGATGCATCATCATCCCAGCTGATGTATAGATTCAAGGAATTTCTTCCAAAACTTACTCTCAGACTTTCAGCCCAGTAAATATAGCTCATATAAGTTCTGCCCTCATGTCAATGAGGTGAGAGAGTTAGGAAAAGTCTAGCTCTTCCATGACATGACTACAATACATTGACAGACTGCCCATGAGCAAGTGACAACATACTGTTGCTTATTTATTTATTTGTTTTACGGTGGACAGGTTTTGTTTGCCAGGAGGTCAGGCATAAGATTCAGGTATGCCTGTGGAACTGCAAGCACAAATAGTCATCTTACAGAGAAAATAACACCCCTCACTGAGTCAACGGTGAGCTCACTCTGTCTCAAGGCCTCCCCTCCTCGTCTCACAGCTGTGGAGCTATAGGTGAAAGCAGCCCACAACAGCAAAAGCCTCAAGATGTAAAGTTCACGGCAAGCTGCATTCGGACATTTTGTGTTTGCTTCTGCGTAGGACACATTTTGAGGCTGAAAGACCATGTGAAATGCAGAATAATCATTTTATTGGCATCTTTCTGTATACATGTAATGAATTGCTCTTATGTAGACTTCTGGGAAATGCTATTTAGGTAAAGCTTTTAAGTTGGCATGAAATGGAAGTTGCGATAGTTTTTTCTTCACTACTGTATAGGCTACTAAAATGATAATACTAAGAAAATAACTCAAACAATAGGCTATAATAGGCTACTAAAATTATAATACTAAGATAACCTAATATATTTACAGAATTTGACACTTTGTGATTGGATGTGAATTGTGAAAAGATAATCTTTACTCATGATCTTTACTCCATTTTCTATACTGATTTTTTTTTTGTTGAGAAAATGAATTAAAGCATTGTAAAATGGAGCTAAGAATTCTTACAAACTCTGCAAAAGATTGTCCATTTTGATTTTATGGTGACTTAAAATAAAATGGATTCATTTGACATGTCATAGAGGTTCAAATTCATACTGATCCAGCTGGTATACATCAATTCTCTTTTTCGCTTAAGATCCTTTGGATGATGCAGGATGTTACTTTTTTCTTTTCCATCTCGTGCATGTGTGCATTTACCCAAAAATTCACTCATAAGTCAACTCCCAAAACCAATTACACACAGATCGCACTGTGTACGAGTATGCAAGACAACCTCTACTGTATACATGCATATTTGCATTTCCATTGCTTTGCGTCTGCATTGTTTCCGTCTAGGGAGCCATCGGCAAGGCACAATAAGAAACATGATTCAAATTAATGGAGGCCCTTCAGGTCATATTGGTCTAACGCAGGGAGACACATCACGACAGAGATCACGTCACTGGAAAATGTGACCTGGCATGGCATAACACTGACTCAAGATAGGGCACAAAAGTGTCTTTTCCACAGTACTTAAGTGACAAACACAGACAGGGAGCTGCATAGCATGGCTCAGAACTGATAGCCTACATTTCTGTTGAATGCACATGCATCCCAAAGTAAATATTGTAGCCTTGAAAATGCACAATGATTAATATGATCAGCAAAACGGCAAATTATTTATAATACAGAAATTATTTATATATAATAGGCTATTAAAATTTATAATACTAAGATAACCTAATATATTTACAGAATTTGTCACTTTGTGATTGGACGTGATTGATAAGATAATCTTTACTCATGATTTTATTTACTCCACCATTTTCCATACTGATTTTTTGAGAAAACGAATGAAAGCATTGTAAAATGTGTTAAATGGAGCTGAGAGTGCTAGAGTCTTATCAATTTCTGAATTTTCTCAGAGGCTATTGGTAGCAAATAGGCCTAAAGTTTTAGTTTCTTGAGTAGCTAGCCCTACATCAAGTTAAACTTGTGTGTTCAAGAGAAGTGTTTCCTTGGCAGCTATAGCTGAATTTTATATATATATATACAACATACCTAAGCAACCGCCTTGAACGTCCTAGTGACCACCTACAATACCTTAGCAACCGTATAGCAATGCCCTATCAACTAGCACTGTTCTTTCTTCAGAAATTGTGAATAAATTGTTGATTTTAATTGAAGACTTTTAAATATTAAGCAAGTTGTTTTTACTGTAGGCCTAATTATTTATTAAATGTTGATTTAATTTGATAGGTAATGCTCAGATGGCTATAATAATTTAAATATCGAATTTATGTTAGCCTAATTAATCAACTAGATTAGGATGTTAAAATATGCCATCAGAAAGGTAAACATGCCTCCGAAAATCACATCAAGGGGACAAATGTTACTTCTTAATGGAAAATGCAATTTCTGACTTATCTTTTATCATATAGATTGAGTAGTATTGAGTTGTGTGTGCTCTCAGTGTTATCAGCTCATGGGGGTCTGGCACGAAGCCAATGCACTTTCCAGCCATCCGAACTCAGTCTCTCCTCCTCCGGTCAGAAATGCGAATCTGTACGGAAATCGGAAAATATGCTTGCAGCACTAGGAAAAGTAGCCTACAACTCTCCTCCGCACTCTCTCCATGTGCAGCTCTAAATGAATCGCGTGTCTCACACACAGCTCTCGTTACCGGAATGATTCAACTCCTGGAGGATGAGAGTGAACGGTCGCGGTACTTTGCAAATGAGCGCTGCCGATAAACGGTCCGGTTGACTGAGGTTGTTTAGTCGGAATCTCCGAGCGTCACTACCACAGCTGTATCTACATGTGGCGGCTTTCACATCTTACCACAGCATTTCGTTTTAAAAGGTACATCTTCATGTATTTTGGACGTTACGATGTTTACTATTTTTCAGACTGTCTGCAGGTGTATAAATATATATGTATTTGCCATGGATTACAGTAGCATATTATGGGTGAATAGGGAGAATGTAAATTCATTGTAATTGTTTTATTTTATTTTATTGAGAGCCCAGAGTTGAGATGCAAATGTCTAGAGCGTTTAGTTCAAACCCAGTTAATCAGATCTTTTGCACAGCTTTCCATTCAGAAACCCTTTTAATAGCTATTTACTAAAGCTCTTTCTGCAGTCTATTGCACATATGACACGAAAACCTTGTTTCTTTTTTGTTGTTATTTACTTTCTGAAAAAATAACCAGCCTAAGATGGTGTACTGGTTTGAGATGATCCCACATCATGGCCAAACTGCATGGTGTTCAGGTGGTTTAGCTGCATGGTCAGCAACCTGGTCTCCCAGTCTAACCTAAAAATGGCATAATAGCCAACAGACCATCTTGACCATGCTCAGTGATCTGTTTTTTTTTTCCCAGTGGGGTTATTATAAGATAAAAGATTCATTTGCATATAATTAAACATCTTTTTATTATTTTTTTGTGTTTCTATTTAATGCAAAAAAAGCTTTTGTAAAATTGTGTGTGTTGTTTGAATGATTCTGGTATGCATGCAACATCATATCTGCCTGTCTACACCATTATCAAGCTTCATCAACCAAGTAATCAACTTTAGAATTAATTAATTAATTAACAGACACTCTTTTCTTACTACTCTTAAATTAAAAACAATTCACACAAGGAAGAGTACAGTCCACAGTTTATCTCAGCTACACTGATATTCAGTACTAAAGCACAACTGTGAACACCTTATTGGTTTTATTATACAGTTTTGTAATATATTTCAGACAAAAATGCACCTATTAGTTTGTATATTTCTTCTTCACCAAAGAAATCGGTTAGATCAAACATTGGTGTCACCAAGCAGCTCGCAGTCTAAAAAACTATCTGAAACATATAAGTGGAGTTGAGTGACAACGGTTACACTCCCCCACTCAACAATTTCTGCAATCACTCTCGGCCAACTCTTTTTCAGGTTTTCCATTTCCTCGCTGTGTTTTCCCCATTCCGAGCGAACATGGAGCTAGAGAAAACACTGATGTTCTGATTTTAAAACAAAAACGGGTTCTCGCTCAAACCAAACTCCACTTACACTCAGCATTGCTCGTATACTCTGGTCTGGGATGTTGTGAAAACAGACAAGCATGTATACAAATGGTGAAACTGCCCAGTGCCGTTACTGTAAACTGTAAATATCAGCTCTCTCTGAACGTTACTCAGCCAATCAAATTTGAGTATCAGAACTAACTGTTGTTTCGATTCTTGAGTTCTGGTCAACCATTTTGCTGTTGTGTCATTCTTAACAATTCTCCACACTTTTTCTTCCCTCACAGGCTACGGGAGAGCAGGAACAATATACCTCACTAGGAACATGGGCCAATCTGGGACTTCATACTGTTTTTCTCTCGCTCTAAACCTCATCATCTTCCTCTTAGTTTTCTCCAATGAGCTTATGCTAGCTACTGCAGGTGGCTCTAAAACAAGCTTAGATGTAGATACTTCTCCTAATGAAACCTCTTCACACGACACATGTGGTGGTAGTTTTGAGTGCAAAGAGGGAGTGATCTTGCCAATGTGGATGCCAAACAACCCGTCTTTTGGGGATAAGTTAGCCAGAGCCACTGTGTACTTTGTTGGTTTGTTCTACATGTTCCTGGGGGTATCCATCATTGCAGACCGCTTTATGGCTTCCATTGAGGTCATCACATCCCAGGAGAAAGAGATCACCATCAAGAAGCCAAACGGAGAAACCACAACCACTACTGTTCGTATTTGGAATGAAACAGTCTCGAATCTTACTCTCATGGCTCTGGGTTCATCAGCCCCAGAGATTCTGCTCTCCGTGGTAGAAGTGTGTGGACACAACTTTAACGCAGGCGAGCTGGGCCCAAACACCATTGTTGGAAGTGCAGCTTTTAATATGTTTGTCATCATCGGTCTCTGTGTCTCTGTGATACCAGAAGGAGAGCATCGGAAGGTCAAGCATCTGCGGGTGTTTTTTGTCACCGCCACTTGGAGTATCTTTGCATATACTTGGCTTTATCTAATCTTGGCGGTGATTTCCCCTGGTATTGTGGAAGTCTGGGAGGGACTGCTTACTCTCTTTTTCTTTCCAATTTGTGTCCTTTTTGCTTGGGTTGCAGACCGCAGACTTCTTTTCTACAAGTATGTGTACAAACGTTACAGAGTCGGAAAACAAAGGGGAATGATCATCGAGACCGAAGGTGAGCCGGAGCTCCAGTCAAAGGCGGATATCGAAATGGACGGTGGGATGCTTAACTCTCACGGTGAGGAGTTCTTAGACGGAACGGTGGATATTGAAGATAAAGACATGGATGAGGATGAGGCCAGAAGAGAAATGGTAAGGATATTGAAGGAACTGAAACAGAAACATCCGGAAAAAGAGATGGAGCAGCTGGTTGAGCTTGCCAACTACCACGTCCTCAGCCAGCAGCAGAAGAGTCGTGCTTTCTATCGCTGCCAGGCCACTAGACTTATGACTGGTGCGGGTAATATACTAAAAAAACATGCTGCGGACCAAGCCAGAAAAGCACTTGGCATCCATGAACTTCGCTCAGAAGTCTCAGATAATGATATTTCATCCAAGATTTTTTTTGACCCTGGCACATATCAGTGTCTTGAGAACTGCGGAACTGTGGCTTTGAATGTGGTACGACGTGGCGGCGACTTAACCAGCACTGTGTCGGTGGAGTACCGTACTGAGGACGGCACTGCCAATGCAGGATCTGATTACCAGTTCACAGAGGGTGTTATATTCTTCAAACCAGGTGAAACTGAAAAGGAGATAAGAGTGGACATCATTGACGATGACATTTTTGAAGAAGACGAACACTTTCTGGTTCATCTCAGCAACGTCAAAGTCATATATGAAGGAACCGACAATGGGAACCCAGGCGCCAATCATGTGGACACATTAGCTGGTCTTGGCCTTCCTTCAACAGCTACTGTGACTATCTTTGATGATGACCATGCTGGCATCTTCACATTTGAGGAACCAATGGTTCATGTCAGTGAAAGCATTGGTACGATGGAGGTGAAGGTGGCACGTACCTCTGGAGCACGTGGAGTAGTGGTAATCCCCTATAAAACAACTGAAGGCACAGCAAAAGGTGGAGGAGAGGACTTTGAAGATACTCATGGCGTCTTGGAGTTCCAGAACGATGAGATTTCGTAAGTGCATTTTTTTTCTTTTAACTATTCAGTTAGAATGTATTGCATTGTGGTGCAAAATGGCAAACAATATCATGGATGGCACATGGCAGTTCTTATTTCCTTATTCAAAAGGGGAATCAACATAATCTTGTATAGTAGAAAACCCTAGTTAGTGTTCAACAATAAAGATGGCCCACTTGCCTTGAGTCAGTTTTTGGCCAGGTGAACGAACTGTCACTTGTCCTATTGAATTAGCTCTATCTCTTGCATTTTTTAATTGTGTAAATGGATTTTATGGCTTCCAAAGTTAAACATTTAGTTTTCTAAATTCTGCTTGTCTGATTTTTAAACGTGAAATAGGTAAATTATCTGGCTGATGGTAATTTCCTGTATAATTATAAAATGTAGAATGTCTAGCTATTATTATAAATTTCCTATGTAAAGAAAATGTAACATTTTATGGCCTGACCACATGCTGAAAAAATCTTTACTGTTGAGCCCTAAATAGTGTAATTGAAAATTATAAATTCATCTCCAAAGTCTCCAAGTCATCCAGATGATTTTATCTCCTCAGTCTTTGTTCTTTATTAGCCCACAATATGTTTCCTCCCTTGATATATCTGTTGGCTGTAAGTTGCTGTAAGTTTTTTTTTTCTGGTTCATTTTCCTTTGCAGCCCTCCTTTTGCTTTCTTTTCACACTCTCATTTCCCAAAAGCTGTGCTTACTCTTATGTTTCCATTTTGCTCAGTTTATTTCAGAATCTCACATTAATAAATAGTTTTTCATACAGCATCTACTCCCAAATCTCCCAGTACTGCTTAAACAGTGGCTTTGACATTGTTGTACCCATTGTATTCGTCAAAAGTGTGATTTAAGGAAGTGCATTAATATGGTCTGATTTACTGTATATCATTATTTTATCGATAAGTCCTAGCAGTTGCACGCATTTCCACCTCAAATTTGGGCCTAATGTTCTTAGAGTGGCATGCAAAACTATTTAGCTGGATCAGAAGAGAGTAAGAGATACTTTTATTGCTTGAGGTGATTAAGTTCCTCCCATAACAGACCTTTGACACACAATAAAGGCTTTGACAAATGTGTTCCTTGAAGTCTGAACTGAATGAAAAAGCATCTGGTTTGGAGTGAATGAGCTAAGTAGAAGCTTTCCATCTGCTTAATCTGTGTAGAGGGATGCCACAAAATGTCTTGGAGTTCCAGAACTGCTCATTTGGGTTACTAATTACATTTCCATAACCGTTGGAATGCTCGACTTGAGCTTGAGCTCAATCGCTAGGGCTTCTGGCAGAGAACAGGCTCTCCTCACCAATCTCGTCCTTTTCTGACACTTCTGGCACTCAACCTCAGATAATTTATTGGTATGATCAGATACTTGACAAGGTGGCCTGAACCCCAGATATTTTCCATGACAGGCAGGATATAATGATAACAGATTTACACAGTCAAAGATAAACAGCCCTGAATTTGCTCCAAGATCTTGAAATGGAAAAGCTCCCTTACTTGTGCTTATTTTAAGCTGATTTATGGGAAGACATGAACAAATGTAAACAGAGTTAAACGCATTACTTTGAAGTAAGCAACCTACACCACGCTTTTCTGGCTATGCCTACAGATGGAGTTCCATATATGGGCATCTCGACTCTGGATTCTGGATCCTATTTGGAGACAACTGGATGATTTTATGTGGTGCTACGTCAAATCAGTGTCCTTTACTCGTAATTAAGATGAAATCAACTTTTTGGATTCTTTTGCAAAAGGAAAGTCTGGCAATAAAATAAATGATTTGTTTTTAGAGGTTGAAATAGGCCAGATGAAAAATTATTTAGTAGGCCTACATCCTATTTTGAAAGCCAAAAAATCATATCATAGATTTGGCACTAAGAATGTCAATAAAGAAGTGAGATGAATTAGGACCCTAAGACATCTCAGTCTTGGTAGTCAATTTATTTGTGTACACTGAAGTAGCCTTGTTTTCTCTTAATTGCTTTGGTTATCATTAGAATAAATCTATAACTGTTCTCTAATCACATTGGCACAAACCAGCCTTAAAAACACTAGAATTTAGCACTATAAACACTAGTTTGAATTTGGATCCCTGTTAATGATGTATTAGCATTGAGTGTTTCTTCCTGATGGGGGGCTGTCAAAGACATGAGCAATCCATCTGTGTGGGGTTTTGTCATGCAGAGTAATGAATAAGTTTTAAATGTTAATCTGGCGGCACTTTAGGGCCGCCAAGATCATTGGCAATACACTCATTCTTGCTTGTTACTCTGCCTATTAAGGAAATGTTAAAAAAAAACATAAAAACTACACTATGCTACTAAATAAGGAGTGTATTGCCAATGATCTTGTTAAAAGAGTAAGAATGAAATTTCGACATGGGAAAAGGGGGTTGGGGGGTGGGAGGTGGGGTGGAAAAGACAAAGAACACAGAAATAGTATGTTAGGCATGTTTATCTTGGCTTATGCTATGGCTTAGACTTCACATTAATACTGTACATAGAGGGAACAAAATCTCTAGGGGGAGGGAATTTCCATCAATACTAGTTGGAAAATTCCATATAGTATTTACATTCGTGTACTCCCTCAGAATAGTCAGAAAAACACTACAATTATTTTGAAATCCCCCAAAATATTTTTCTTTATTCACAGGCAGAGATTGTTTTGAATTGGTTAGTTTTTTGATTGGCTAAAAAAGTCTATTGATCGATTCTATTTTTCAGGTCTACTGCCTTTCACATATTTTGAGTTTTTTACTGAGCTCAAGGCTGTTACATATATTTCCGTGATGTCTGTCAGGTAATAAGGATTTTTAAAGTGTGCCCTTCGCTGAAAACGCTTTCTGCATCTTAAGTCCATAAAATTTTACAGTAAAATGCTTAGTTAGGGTCTTCAATAAGACACTGCGACATGACCTTTGTTATAAGGACACATTATGTCCATGTGCCCT
Source organism: Gila orcuttii (assembly GCA_026230005.1). NCBI lineage: Eukaryota > Metazoa > Chordata > Actinopteri > Cypriniformes > Leuciscidae > Gila > Gila orcuttii. The sequence goes on along the minus strand of JAPDVR010000022.1, from coordinate 30,473,264 downwards.
CATGCACAGTTGCCAGAGTTCTTGCCTCTGGCTAATTAGATGACTCGTTCAGTGGTCATGTGACACTGACAGTGAACCCTGGGCAGTGCATCTCATCTGTTTCATACTCTGAAACAGACATGTGGGTGCAACTGATGAGTTGAGGAAAACGGAAGTAGAAAGAGGTTGCCCCCCCCCCCCCCCCCCCTGTCCTTTTACACTTAAAAAAATATGTTCAATTAACTTACTTAATTGAGGTAAACTTTGTCATGCAATTAAATTAACCATTGTAAAAAAATATACTTGTTATTTTTACTAATTACTTATGGATTTTTTAGTATTGTACAAACTTAAATTTAGCTGACTAGATGCAATGAAAATTACATAATGCTTCTCTGATAATATCATTATTCATCTTGGTACATTTTTCCCCGTTATACAAAAATAAATGCTGTGTGTTGTTTTTGTACATCCAGTTATGGTAAAAAAAAAAAAAAAAAAAAAACTACTTACTGTGTCACAATGTGAATGGATTAGATAAGCACCCAATTTACAAATTAAAATGTATTGCATGATGTCATTGGCAATTGTGTTGCATTAGCTTATTTTAGTTAACTAAACTGAACAAGGCACAGAATCATTTTTGGAGACTATGTTTCTCTCTTTTTATTGGTCTCAAGAACTATGTCCTGATTCTAGAAGAGAAGGAAAGATGCTCCCGGGTTTACCGTTATGTTTTTGGAGCTTGCCCAACACCCCCCACCCCAGTCGAGAGAAGGAGAGGGCACACTTCTGTCGCTAGAGTCTTCTGCTAGCTCAGAGCTGCCCAGACAAACAGGCTGTCAGTTGATTTCATGTGACTCGTTGCACAAGGCAAAGATAGAGTCAGCAGCAGTGCACCATTAAATCACTGCTCCCATCTCTTATGGGAATATATATCATATTAGGTAGCCCCCTTTGGCCAGTTATTATCTTATGATCATCTATGACTAATTCAGATTATTACAGACTATACAGAGGCTTCCGTGCCTGCTGAATGCTTGTGACTTTGTGTTGTATGTGTGCCTTTTTTCTGAAACATCTTGATGATAGGTTTACAATGAAGTCTTTTAAATATGTGGCCTACATGGGGAAATACAGTAGAGGTCGGGTTTTGTAGCTTTACATAACGTGATATTCATGGCATTAATGCATTAAATGTTTATGATGTCGTACTGGCGCAAATGCTCTTCCACTTAAGGGAGGTCATGAAAATTTGATTAAATATGGAAAATGTGCTTTTTTTCTGGTTTGATGACATGAATCAGCAGTTGGCTCACAGAGAGCCATCCACTGTCAGAATAGCCCTCGGTGTTCCTTAAAGGCGAGTTTGTTCTTAAAGGATCTTGGTGAATCTCTGAGCATTACTTCAGCCTGTTTAGTTTAGTTCATTCATTTATTCGTCATCAGCGTTCACGCACGCTGTGCAGGGAAACAGCAACAATCTAACTTTCCTTCTGACAACTAAAAGTGGCACTGGCAAAGGATCTTCATTGAACAAGCAGACTCTCATCGTGGAAACCCTGCGTGCAAGACACATTATTACACACGGACATGTTTTGCTAGCTACACAACCGAAAACTTGCTGCATCTAAATCTGTTTTTGAAAAGTTGTTTGCGATTGTTATTGTAGTACTGTTACTCACTGTAGTGTAAAGTTTCTCACCGGTGAATAACACATGATGTAATAACGTTGTCTCTGGTCATCTCGCTTTTGGTCTGTGTGCGTTCATGTGTTTTGGAGGAGGCCTGGCTTTGGACGGTGATTTGCAGGAAGGGTATGTTTTCAATGCTAGCAGGCTAAAGTTAGAATTTCCCAGGTCACCTATTGCACCTTTAAGATTTCTTTGTCACTGCATAACATGTAGCACATACTTTGCGGGTCCCTTTAGTGTTTTTTTTTAAACTGCTGATGCTAGTAATGATAGTGACATGTAGCAATAAATCTGATTGGCCTCTTCAGTGGACCCTGCCTTTAAAAAGTAGGAATTTTTATTATTATTTTATTTTTCAGCTTATTTTAATTGTAAAAATTCTGCAATATTTACCAAGAATTCATTACAAAAATACACACAGTGCATATACAATTTGTAATTAACAGCAGACGGATTGCAGCCAGGCCGCTATATATCACTCTATCACTATTCCCCTTCACGTATGATAACAAATATGGTGCTTAAAATTAGAGCTGTGGAAAATCTCTGCAGAATTTCATGGTGAGGACGGAGTCAAAGAAAATGTTAACAGTTATTTGGCCCACATTCATTCAGTTATGTTGTTGTCGGCATAGAAACATTTTTGGGTCTGAAAATTATTTTCCTGACAGGTTATGGTTCAATTATTCTTATAGTCAGACCAGCTTTCAACCTGAAAAATGACCTCAAGAAGTTCCATCCATGCTTTCAACCTCCCCCCCCCCCCCCCCCCTCACATCTCTCTCTTTCCCCCTTCAGTCTCTCTCATTTTCCATGACTTCAGCCTAACAGCAACACGCGGGCAGGCAGGAAGATGGGAAATATCCTCCTACAAACCATGGAAAAATGGATCACAATGATAGACAGCTATGTTTTCTTACATGTTTTACTGTAGCGAGGAGAAACTGGCTAAAATTAAATATATGTGGAAGGAGAGGAGAACAATCCGCCGTAACCTTTATTTCATTGCGTGCAGAGGCCGGGATTTGCTCTCTGGCTCTGAGATATGTCCTAGAAGCTTCACACAGCAAATCAAATGGCACCCACACAGTGTTGGGGAGTAACAAACTAAAAGTAGCAATGCTAATGTAGCAAACTACATTTTCATTAGTGTGAATGTATAGCTCAGTTGTTTTTAAATCAGTGTAGATTTGCCAGTTTAGCCAAGCTCCTTTTTCCAGTGAGTGGTGTAGTTGTATGAAATTCTACATTGCGCAGACAGCTTTATAGCCAAGTGAACTGACGCAAATGCACACTCCTGTCCTCCATTTCATGTAGCGTTCCTTTCAGTGAATCTTTTTTTTTTATTATTATTCATTGATGTCTTTAAATAATTTTGTTTAAAAAGTGGCAATGTTTTTAATGCAGCCGTAGGCTAGTTGTTCAAAATTGTAGTTTTATTTAGTGCAAATATATTCAAGTTTTTTCATTTGAGAGAAATTTTTAACTGTTTATCATTAATATTATAGCAAAATATTTTATTTACTGCTGTTAATCACTGTTTTTTTCCTCTTTTTTAAAATGCTCAATTCTTTTTTTTTTTTTTTTTTTTTCCTTATCAGAACTATAATTTTAATCTGCATATATACAGTACCGGTCAACAGTTTAAAAACATTACTTTTTTAAATGTTTTTGAAAAGTCAAAAAAAAAAAAAATTTTTTTTAAAGTATATTAAAATGGAAAAACGTTATTTTTAATTGTAAAAATATTTACCAATATTACCATTTTTCTGTATTTTTTATCAAATAAATGCAGGCTTGATGAGCATAAGGGATTTCTTTCAAAAAGATTAAAAATAGTTACGTTCCAAACTTTTGACCGGTACTGTATAAGTGTGTAATTACAATATATATACAATATACATTTGCACATTTCACTACCTTTGTAAGTGTGTGTAAGTGACAAACTTGAAAAATATATATTTTTAAAAAGGGTAGCCTGGCAGTATTTAATTACTTAATATTATACCGTAGCTTGTATCTTTGTAAGATTTTGAAGTAGCTTCTCAATGCTGGACGCACAGCAGCAGATCTGCCACTTCAAATTCTTGTTAAATTTGTTGACTCCCATTATTACATAATAAAATGGCTCACCCTTTTTTCTGCTTCACTCTTTTAACTTCAAAACCTGAAAACCATCCTGCAGTGAGGATTATTAGGGAAATATGACTGAAGCCTACCATGGTACACATACCTTTATCATCCTCTCATCAGCTCTCTGAATGACAGATTGTGTTTTCATACTCATTCCCTCAGCGGCTGTCAGGCTTCCTGCCTGATATTCTTTTAATGCGTTTCTCGGAGGGGTGGGGGAAGATGTGTGGCTTTAATTATCATCTCTCGTTATTGTCACTGTCGCCATCCTCATCACAGACCTTGCCAGTTTGTTGTGGAGGAGCACAGATTGCATTTAAGTAGTCCAAAATAACACCCTCTCAAGTGTATCCAGGAATAGGTCTTGTTTTCTGAAGTGCTGTTATTTCCATTCCGCTTCCTCAATGTCTCTCCTGATCTGTTCTAGGCCAGTTTTGTCCTTGGACAACATCAACTTAGCAGTAAGAATTCAAGAGGGAAATGGATTTTTCCAGACAAATCTCCCTTTTAATGGCACGAGCTGCTTACCTCCGTTTGGGAGTTTTCTCAAGGCTGGTTCAAATCTATTGTGTCCTTTAGTAAAATTAAGTACCATGAAATGGAGGCAAATACTGCAGTAGGGCTTGGCAATATAATATTCATAATATATTTGCAATCATTTTTTATTAAGTTTAACTGCTCATTGGGCCTTTCAATGGCATTCAGTATTTGTACACTACCATTCAACAGGTTTTTATGGATTCCTTGATGACTAGAAAGTTCAAAAGAACAGCATTTATTTGTTTATTATTATCATTTTTGAACAATTTAATGTATCCTTTAAAAAATAAAGGTAAATATTTTTAACAATTAATATATGTTATTACATTGGTTCAAAATTGCTAATTTAATATATCATTTTTTCTTAATGATTTTTTTTGTGACAAATATTGTGATGAATATGCCTTGATTAACTCGATTTTTATTGTGCTTTAGCTCGTACATTAAACATTTTGAATCTACTTTTCTAAAATGTTAGTTAAAATTCATAGTTAAAATAATGGTTCCTCTTATTAAAACTGAAATCGCCTGTTCAAAGGCTTTTCAAAGCAAATACGCCTTTATATAAAATTGGCCTATATATAAAATTTTACACATGTAGTCCTTGAGAATATTAAGTCCATGGGTCTATAAATGGTATCCAACAATAGTGGACACTCTGACACTCCTGATGTCAGCCAGAACGATTTTGAGGATTTTGAGAAATATGATAATATACTTATGTCTTCCCCCCTCACAAAAAAAAAAGCAGGCAAAAATAATCACATTTGTAAATTCCTATTAGAAGCCAGTGCAGCGGCTGCTCTGCAGTGTCCCTTAGGCCGGAAAATAAATTACTTCTGACTAAATCCAACGGCTGACTGTTGTCAGGCTGTGATGTATGTGACAGGGGATTTTTTAATGCATGAAGTTGTTAATGAATTTTTCCATATTTTCCACACGGGAATGACAACATTCCATCAGAAGCAGTGACAGAATGGAGATGGAATTATATTCTCCACTGGTTAATGGATGGATGACATTAGTGCCAGGCTTGGTTGAAACGTATGCTGGCTTTTCATCCATCTTCTTTTTATTCCATTCTAGTTTTGAAAGGTTTTTCCTAACAAAGAAAATGTTCACTCTTTGCCCTTATAAATCAACTTGGCTGTTCGTGAGCTTTCTCCTACCACCTGTTCCCTGAAAGTAGTTGACATCTATGCTTCATTTAAATCTTTTTTTTTTTTTTTCATGTATCTTTTCCAAATGCTTTGGTTTAATTCCACTGTCAGGCCTAGATTTGTAAGCGAGAAATAACAATATTTTGCATTTCTTAAGCCATCGGACAGATTAGGGTGAACGTGGTAGACAAAAAGAGGAGGATTAGGAATGTAACCTGGTTTTGAAATAAGCCATCTGTCCACCTGTCTTGGTAACACTGGGTTGGGTATTTGTGTTTCTGTTATATCTGAAGATCTGATGTACATAATGTGATTCAGAAAAACATGTGATTTTAAAATAATCACTGCTCTGGGCATAGAATAGAATATAGCTCAAGATTTCTGGATTTACAAAGTGACAGGGTTCCAATTACAAAAGCCATTGGGACTCCACAGGTTAAATTAGGAGCAAGGTCATGACACTTTTGCACACCTTGTTAAACTGCCTGGAAATGATAACAATTCATGAGTCATACATATTTCTGTTGCCTTCATGCAGGAGTAATCAGATGAAGATTAATGTCACCGCTGATTCATCTGTGATGTTCTATACCAGAGTGCATACGAGACACTGGATTTTATCTAGAGAGTGGCCTTTTATCGTAATACAACAAACTACTCGACTCCCATTTTAGCTGTTAGGATAAAAGTAGGAAAGATGGAAAGATTGTGTCACAGGAAATGGAGCATGTTAAGATGCCAGTAAATAAACAAGTAACTTCATGTCCAAAATGATTCAGTATCTCAAATATTGACTGTATTGAACACCCACACCATTTTCTTTGCTTAGCAAGATTCCCATGGTTATGAAAAACCTTGAAATATCAGAAGTTTCTTCATTTTTAAATTTTTTTTTTAGATGTGTTAAAATTAAGTTAAAATGTAGCATAATTTCTTTAAAATGTCTTAAAGGGGACATATTATGCCCTTTTTCAAAGTCTTGATGTTGTTTTTGGGGTCTACTAGAATAGGTTTTCCTTCTTGAGTGTTCAAATAACACTTAATTTTTCACATAAGTTACATTATCTTACATAACAGCAACATTATGCACTAAAGAAAGTTGAAAATGTAAAAAAGCATAATAGGACCTCTTTAAAATGTCAAATTTTTATAGTGAATATCCATTTTTCTAGTTCTGCTCAGCTCAGAAATATGTCATTGGTTGGATATTGCTTTTTGTGAATGCTCGTAGAATAAAACATGGCCACAAGCTAATAAGAAACTGGAGGTAATTGGAGGTATTTTGTTTACTAGTATAATCATTTAAACCTATGAATTCTGCAACTTGAAATTCTTATTCAGTGATCATGAACGACAGGAAAAGCCATGGAAATTAATTGATCAAAAAGTGTGGAAGCCCTTGTTTGTGATGCTCCTACAGAGTGTTTTTGTGTTCAAATTTGTAAGTTGCAAGAGAGATCTGGATGGATTTGTGCTATTTAACCAAATAATTTGTCTTGTCCAAAGGATTTGTGCAGGTGTGTGTTTCATCAAAACTGAGGTCCATTTTCACAGTATGATGCTCTGTCGTCTCCATCAGTTGATTACAGCAGTACAGAGCATGACATTTCGTCTGACACTCTTTTCCTGCTGTCTGTTTGCCCCCAAGCAAACACAGGCAGAAGTTCTTTCTAAAGCACGCTAGGCATTTCACAGCTGTCAAGTGCACTGTATAAACCTGATAAAAAAAATTTGCCTGGAGAAGATTATAGACTTCAAAACTTGTACACACATTGATTTCTTTCTTTCTACTCAGACAGATGGGATATGAAAAGGGTTTGACAAAAGTATGTGCCAGATTTGGGGAGCTGCTTATTCAGTGCATCACATTTATATTTGAGTACTTTTGTGCCAAGTTTGATGTTGTCAAGAAAGTTGCATGTGGACTTCTTGTAATGTTGATGTTTAAAGTTACAGTTTTACTTGCCGTTGTGGTAACCCTTTTTTATTTGATTATATTTGTATTGTATTTTTATGTATTGGTTTCAGTCGAAATAGATTTTCATTTGGATTACCTATCATAATTTAAAGTCCCCCTTTAGTCGATAATTTGAATCCTTAAAAAAAATTTCCTTGGAAAAAGTGCTTCATGCCTTAAAATAGCTTGGATGTAACTCTACACCCTTGCCTCATTTAGTATAAATTGCCTCCACTCACTCACACCAGCTCAAAGATTCACTTGTTGACGATCACACATTATGCTGATTGGTTACATGGAAGTTTGTGACGTCAGAAACACCAGCGATTTCAAACAGCGATTTTGAGACTCTCTTTGGTTCACTGCAGTTTTAAGAAGAATATACTCAGCAATGGTGCTGACTTATGAATTTACACATGGTTTGTCTTATAGCATATTAAAAACACCACAGACATATAGTAAACAACATGTGTTGAGTTTGTTAATCGATTCTGATTTTAATTCAATGCATAAACAACTCAAAATTCACCTTGTATGGTGAGAGTCAATCATTACAGTATACTTGTCTTCAGATGAGGTTCTTGAGAGATTCTCTGCTGGGATTTTGCTCCAGTGGAGGTCCTACTTGGACCCGCAGTGATTCCCAGGGCGAATAGTTCTTTTGCCAAGGGAAGCTGACCCAAACTCAGCTGCTCCCATGGCCCTGAGTCTCCGTCTGTAGTTGCCCCGGGAAGAAGAACAGACAGACGATGTCAGAAAATCTATTTCTGTTGCTTTGATGACAAAGAAGGCAGTAAATTGAACAAACTGACATTCAAGGTTATATTTTGAATGTTAGTGGATGCGTTGGGTTTTCTGTATAGCTAATACTGGCTGAATGTTATCCAATATCTTATATACTTTTATTGGGATAAATGAGCTGAATATCAAGGGTGTAGTACATTTTAGCATGTGTGTATTTGAGTGTGTATGGCTTGTCCCAGGTGTTGTAGGCTTATTTTGTGTCGCAAAGAACACTCTAATCTCTAATCTCAATCTTTAGTGGCGTGTCACTCAATTACAGGACAGCTGATCAGCTTGCCTTGAGCAGAATGTGTGTCATGAAAGCGCAGATGATTTTATCTTCTCTCACCCCACAGCTTACAAAAAGTCTGCCTATTTTTTACAGCCTGTAAAGGAGTAGTTTATATTTTCATCATAAATGACATCGTCATCATTAACTCAACCTCATTTTGTTTTGTTCTGTTTCATTTTATTTCTTTTGTGAAACATAAATGAGATGTTAAGCATAATGTCCAAGCTGCTCCCATGCAAGGAACGTAGATGATTTATGAGCAATTATGATAAATTACTTGCGCTTTTTGTCATTTGTAAGTCACTTTGGATAGTATCTATTAAATTACTATGTAAATGTTTATACTGGCATAAAACATACCATAAAATTAGTTCATATTCCCCAAAATTATGCACATTTAGCCTATGATCTTCTTTTCACTGATAACAGGAAGTCATATTATATCGGAATGTCATAGCAGAAAGAAAATAATGATAAAAGTTTTGTTTTTATGTTAACCGTTCTGAAGTTTTATCTTTGTGCTTTGTGTTTTTATCAATGAGTAAACATTAGTAAAAACATTACATTCAAATAAAATATTACATTAACATTAATTCATCTTCCAGATGCTGTTAACCAAAGCAGAGTTCAAAGTATACATTTTATCAATGTTTGTGTCAGTGTTGTTTTAGTATTATTTACTAAATATGCTATTATAGTATTTATTAATCTTTTACATTTTTATATTTTCAGTTTTATTTTTTGTTTTTGTTTTGTGCTTTTGTCATTTTTTTAATATACATTTCCATTTAGCTTTATTTTTTTTATTTCAGCTTTTGTCATTTTAGTGTTTTAATTTAAACTGATTTCAATTAGTTGCCAAGTCATCTATTTGTTTATTTATTTTAACAAAAATACATTTTAATAGATTTAGTTTTAATTAACACTGGTTTGTGTTCCCTGGGAGATAAACCCAAGACCATTTAGCTTCTTTAATAATATATGCCGTATAATATATTACATGAAGTCTCTTAGAAAACATCTGCCAAGATTCATCCTGCCTCTGTAAAACTGTGTGCTCCATTTATGGTGTATCCAGTGTTGCTATCCCTCTTTTATTCCCTCAGTCTCTTTCTCATCTTTCACCCTGTCTCGTGTCTTTCACAGTGCTGTAGATCTGGACCAGTGTCTGACAAGCATTGTGTAATCCCTTCCACTAACTTCTGGGTTATAACGCCTGTTCATTTTTCAATCAGTTCTTTCAGCCTATGAATGAACGCTGATCAGATGGCATTCTATTATACTGACTGACAGGAAAAGAGAGGGAGAGAGCTAGAAACTTCAAGGCAGCCAGAAAAATGGATCCCATCCCATTACAGATCTTGGAAGGGAAAGTAACAGTCTGTTCCTGGCTATGGTAACAATACACAGCAGGAGTTCATCATGAGCCCCATAGGAGTCCTGGCTCTACACATCATACTGGCTTATAAGCTATGGGTCTTCGTAACATGGCTTCAGTCGTGGACTGAGGAAAAACAGCTAATGAATATTCCAGCTCACAGTCACCATCTGAGAGTCAAGAGCCAGGGGCTTTCTGATTTGAAAAGCGCTGGCGCTGATTAGCTTTTTGAGTGGAGAAAGCCTTAATGGCATTAAATTGGGTTTAAATGGGTCAGTCACAAACTGAATGAGAGAAGGGGCACTAAAAGTAGTAATAGTTGATCATTTTAGCTCTGTATGCTTTTTTCTATTAGGAAGCTTCTTTGTGTCCTTATGTCATAGTGCGTGAAGCACATGCAATTAACTCAACGATTTGAAACATTTTTACAAATTTTGTTTTGTTTTTGTCATTTTTATTATTATTTTTTTAATATAGTTTTTATCAAGTTTTTTTATTAGTCCAACAACGAAATAAGATGTTGCCTTGTCAAAAAGCTGAAAATGGTTTTATTTGATTCCAGTTAGTGTTTATTTTATTTCAAGTGCTTCTTTTTTTTTTTTACTTTTAGTTTCGGTTAACGATAAAAACCCTGTTTTGTAGTTAAAGAGTTCACCTAAAAATGTAAATTCTGTCATCATTTACTCATCCTCATGTTGTTCCAAACCTGCAGGACCCCATTTACTTCCATAGTATGAAAAAAAATGACTATGGAAGTCAATGGGGCCCTTTAACTGTTTGGTTTCCCACATTTTTCAAAATATCTTCTTTTGTGTTTAACAAAAACAAAGAAACTCATAAATCTGCATCTCATCATTACATAAATCTGCATTTGTCCTTGAATATACATTAACCTTGGATTTTCTGTATAATTTATGCGGTTCGCTGCTGTCTTGTTTGGAGTTTATTTTCAACCGAATAACTGGAGTAAATATAAGCAATGCATCTATGATTCAGCTGGCATGTTGATGCCTAGTTATCGGAATAAATATAATTGGCTTCCTGCATGTAGATTATTCATCACTTCGATCTCATGGATTTGCACTGACATACAGTTCAAATGAATGCTGCTGTGTCATGTATATGCATGTTGTGTGTAATATTATATTAGGATCTGTAGATCTATTTACCAATTTGTGGTGATACCAAATAACATCAGGCACCGTTTATAACCTGCAAAAAATGTGTCTTTGGCTTTTGCAAGCTGGTGTCACAGTGATTTTCAAATGGCGCTCTGTGCTGCAGGTTAGTTCTGTCCTTGTTTAAAACCAGCTGGCTTCTCTTTTACTCAAGCTTGAATTATTAACACAGACACACACACAGTTGCTTAAACAAATTCTTGTTGTCTGAAGTTAAGGTCATAATAATGTATAGAAACATTCATGTATACTGCACACTAGCGAAGGTCATTGTTGATTTAAGCAACAGCTATACGGCCAAAGGCCTTTATTATGACTTTAGCATTTAAAGCCATATTTGTTACTCATCATATAATTTATGCCCCCAAACCAATATGATTAAAAAGCACACACAGTAGCTCAATTAAAACAAGAAGTTAACAGCATAAGCAGCTACAAATATAAGCTATTTAGGGAACTTTTCATCATTTTTGTCATCATTTATTCACCCTCATGTTGTTCCAGCCATGCATGACCATGTATTCTTTCTTCTGTGGAAAACAAAAGGATACAGTTTGCAGAAAGTTACAGTGCATACAATAAAAGTGGATGGGGACCAGGGGCTGTCAAGCTTCAAAAACAACAAAAAGTGTAAAAAATGTGTCACTTAAAAAAAAAAAAATGTATTCCTATTTTGCTCATTTATTTTTATTTAAATTTTACTGCTATTTTTCTTTAGTTGCCAAGCAAAATTTCTAATGAAAAAACACGAGGTTGAGTAAATTATGTTTTTTTTTATTGTTTTTTTAAAGGGGTGGTAAAACACATTTTTTAGAAGGCTTGATTGTGTTTGTGGGGTGCACTGTAACGTGTTCATGCTTCGTTTTTAAAAAATTGCATTATTTTTCATATATTTTACCTATATTCTACACTACTCTGTCGATCTTTATAAAAATGGTCTGATGGTTTCCGGGTTCTACGAAGCCAGTCCCTCAAAAATATGTAATGGGCTCAGATTGGTTAGCTGGCCCAGTGTGTCGTGATTCGCTAACCGCCTAGTGCACGTTTTCCGGAAACGTCACGCCCCGTACCTTTACCGGTAGTTTGTGCTTTTGGTGTATTATAAACAATGGTGTCAATAAAACCAATCGGACCCAGAGAATGGTAGTGAAGATGATCGAGCAGAACCTGTTCAAGAACGGCTGTTAAACAACGTTTCAGAAAGGTTTGTTTTTTGTTGTCTCATTACTTTTTAGATACGCTGTTATTTAATTGTACTAATTATTATAGTTGATGTGTAATTTATAACAGTAACAAGTGTTTGTCTATTCACAAAAGTGTATTCAAGAACATTTTTTTATTAAAAAAAAAAATATTATTTTATTAGGTGTAGGCCTACATGTAGTAACTGTGCAAAAATGCCAACTGAAGTGGAAAACATCTGCAGATCTATAGTGATCGTTACTGACTGTATGGCACGGTTACTTTTGTATGTTTAGAACGATTGTAGCCAAATATCTGTCTCCAGAACTATTAACCCAAAACGAACACTAAACATTGACTGTACTACAGTAGCCAAATCAAACACAGAACCATGTTTAGCATGCCTGTAGATAAACAAGCATGTAGATAAACAATACATAAAAGCTCTAATCAAAGAATAATTTACACTAATTCCAAGTTCGCGGTTGAGATTAAAAAAAAGTTTGTAACGTTAGGTGTTTGTCGGTGTGGCGAAGGACGGCCGAGGGACGTGAGAGAACGGCGCGAGGCCGGTGGTTGTCTCGCATCTCTCACGGAGGAGCGGAAGCATAAAGGAGGAGCGACGACGTTGATGATCGAGAGAGGAAGGCCTGTATTTTAGTTGTGTTTTGTTTTTGTATCTGTATTTTACTTTAGCCAGCAGTCGTCCGCGAGGGGCTGCTGGCAGTTATAGTTATTTTCGGTAGCCAGCAGTCGTCCGCGAGGGGCTGCTGGCGGTATTTTGGTTTGTTTGTTTTATTTTAAATAAAGTATATTTTGATTGTTCGCCGGTTCCCGCCTCCTTCTTCCCTGAACATTGCTACAGTCGGATAACGTTAAGTATGAATGAGCATTTAACAAACTGGTTTGCAGAGCCAAACATCGTTGTCATTTGTTTACTTCCTTGCTACAACGTACAATTAACAATATGAACTATTACAGGAAAACACATCAACGAAAAATAAATCATACTTACAGGTTGTGGCCCGTAAACAACAGCTTCTGTTCTTAAAGTTGGAACTGCTCCATCTTTCAGCACAAGCCTTTGTGTGAATCCTGCATTGAACACGCCAAGATTGTGGAAGCTTTCCTCGTAAAATGTGCAGCAGAGAGAGAGATTTGGGTAATAATTAGCCATTGATCCCTAACTCCCCTGACCCTAGGAAGGCTGAACAAAGTGGACCTGCAATCCGGATGAACCACAACAACTCTTCTCCAAAGCAATATAAAATGGCCTCGCCCCCCTTATTTCGTATTCTCGGAGGAGGGGTTTAGTGGGGTTAGTGATGTCAGCAACCCTGGAGAAATGTCGTGTAGTCCCTACCGGCCGTTTGCTGTAGTCCTTAGAAATTGATTTCTTTAAAAGCAAATCTCTCCCTTTGCTTTAAACCTTGAACGCTGTAACTTTGCAGATGTTGTTTATGCTCAAACAGCAACATTACACACTAGCTAAAGTTAGAAAAGTGAAATCGTGTTTTACCACCCCTTTAAAATTCATTCCGTTAGACTTCTGGTTTTTATTCCATTTTTATTATTAAACCTGCAATTTTTATTCTCTGCTCATTTAGTCAAGAATCATTGTTTGGTGTCGTGTGCAAAATGACAGAGCTGGAATAAGAATAATTTGTGTATGAGGGAAAAATCCACCACTCTTCATATTAGTTTACTCTCCATATTTGGTAAGCATTGCTGCAGTAGATGAAATGCCTCTGGATATCATCAAACATGGGGATGGTGTGCTGTGGATTGGCCCATAAAATCAATTGATAGACTGCTTGTGTTGTTTTCTATACTGGCAGAGGGTGTTCTAACATAACTTATTTTGGGGTAAATTATTCCTTTTAAAGCATGTTGCTCCATCTCTACAACTTATTTTAAACTTAAGTAGCATTTTGTATGAACAGCCCCTGAGAGAAAGAACGTGTTTGGGCTTAGTAAATTATGTGAACAGGATGTCTGGCATTGTTGCACAGGCCTTCCCATTTAACAAGCCATAACACAACACAGTGCAGCATGTCTGGGGCTGGGCTCTGTAAACCCTGAGTGTACAGGGAGCTTACAATATTACATAAATCTATAGTATGTGTACGCAGACAATGGCTCTCTTTCTCAGGCCTTTGTCTCAATTTGTCCTTTTTGTTCTTGTCGTAGTTTATCAATCTGTTTGAGTCAATACAGATGGGCAGGCACATAATGACAGGTGGACAATCTTAAGAGCATGAGAGGGGATAGTCAAAATTATAATAATTAAGTGCCTTATAAAATTAAATATTATTGAATGTGTTCTAGATTCGCTAGGTTTTCATACATACAAAACGAGGGCCATTCGTGTTCTTCACATTCAATATCTGTAAACAGTGATTTAGCTAATGCCAGAATTTTTTTTCTTGTAACTAGGCCAATTCTATTTCTAGATTATATTTTAGATTCGATTTTCTAAGATTTTCTTGATTTAGATTTTCTTAATTCATCAAAATATCTTTTTTTAGCTTGTCCCCATCCATTGTCTTTAAAAAACATTAAAGGTATATTTTGTATAATTATAAAAGGTATAATTAGTTGTTACCTCTGTACATATATATTTAGGTTTTAGACTATATATTATTAAAAATAAAAGTTTTTTCCCCATGTTTTAACCACTTTTATTTACTTTTAATGTAATTAAGAAATTCATAACTAATAATAATTATTAAAAACTTTCACAATGCAATGATTAATGCCCTTTCACAAACTTACAGAGTCCCTAAAGGGACATGGTAATGGAAAAAATATGAGATGGAAGGAAAAAAACGTTCGCACCCAAAACATTTGCATTCCCCTGAGAAACTTGCAAAAAACTCAAAACATCTGCCAGAGAACACAAAATCATTGACATATAGTTCGTCCATCTTATATTTTTTTCCATCACCATATATCTTTAGGGGCTCCATACAAACTAAACTCTTCAAGGACAAGTTAAAATGTCCCTATTATCACTTTTCTTATGTTATAATAGGTTTGTCATTAAGGTGAATTTTTTTAATTTCAACTTTGATCCTGTGATTTTGTACAGTAAACAGTTGATAATTGAAATGTGAATGCTTGTAGAAATATCATATGTAGTTTGAAGTACTGTGACCATTTGTTAAACTATTATATCAACCTTGTTACCTTTCTGAATGCATAATGAAATTCCAACTAAAATATTTATTTAGGTTGAGATAGAATTTGTTAATACTTCAACACATTATTTGGCTGGCACAATGTTTATAATCTTGATGTTCTTAAAAAAAAAAATCACCTCATCACACAGAAAAAGGCACCCGTTTCATAGAATCACCCACTAGACTGTTCAATTCTCTGTTGTTCCCTAGCAGAAGTGTGCTGGTGGCAGAAAAATTCAAGATTTTGTGACAAGCAGAGCTTACTGTAGATGCCAACAGTCAAGAGGAAGGGTTTATTTTGAGCACATGCCTGGATGAAGGTAGAGAGTATTTCAAGGGATGTGTTTTAGCTTTCTGTGTGTTCTGTCTTGATGACATGCCCACGCTGTTCGCCGATCAGCTGAATCACGTTGCACAAACAAATAGCAAGAGATGGCTGAAAACTGCAGTTGCGTTCGGATTGGCTGATTGTTTTGTGTGAGTGTGTGTGTTTTGCTTGTGGAAATATATCATAAATATGTCCAGCCAACCTAATCTAACGGGAAAACCCAACAATTTGACAAGGAGGTGATGTAGCAAGAGCTGTCTAAAAACTGGCAGTTGCGATCTTTGGTTGATTGGAAACAATTTCAGTAAAAAAAGTGTGTGAATTAAATCATAAACATGTCCATAAAACTCAATTTCACTGAAAAAGGTAACTATTTTATGAGGTGGCAGTTTTAAAATTATGATAAAGGGAGATTGAGGGATAGCCTGTTGTTGTATTATTCACAAAACCAGACAGAAGCACTTAAAGGGCTTTTAGCCCAGTATATTCCAGTAAACACAGCTGGGATTGCAGATCATTTTTCACATGATTTCCATTGGCCCTGACTCTCACATTATATGATGATATATATGCTGCTCTGTTTGAGTATGAGCATGTAAAGCCCTCATTAGATAGATAATAAACATGCACAGCATGTGCAGATGAACAATTCATTCAGACTGAGCACAATATGTCACAGATTTTTCCATTTCCTTCAGGGAATGAATCCAATTATTTTCTAATAGCTCCAAACATTGCTATTATATACACTCACCTAAAGGATTATTAGGAACACCTGTTCAATTTCTCATTAATGCAATTATCTAATCAACCAATCACATGGCAGTTGCTTCAATGCATTTAGGGGTGTGGTCCTGGTCAAGACATTCTCCTGAACTCCAAACTGTATGTCAGAATGGGAAAGAAAGGTGATTTAAGTCATTTTGAGCGTGGCATGGTTGTTGGTGCCAGACGGGCCGGTCTGAGTATTTCACAATCTGCTCAGTTACTGGGATTTTCACGCACAACCATTTCTAGGGTTTACAAAGAATGGTGTGAAAAGGGAAAAACATCCAGTATGCAGCAGTCCTGTGGGCGAAAATGCCTTGTTGATGCTAGAGGTCAGAGGAGAATGGGCCGACTGATTCAAGCTGATAGAAGAGCAACTTTGACTGAAATAACCACTCGTTACAACCGAGGTATGCAGCAAAGCATTTGTGAAGCCACAACACGCACAACCTTGAGGCGGATGGGCTACAACAGCAGAAGACCCAACCGGGTACTACTCTTCCCCACTACAAATAGGAAAAAGAGGCTACAATTTGCAAGAGCTCACCAAAATTGGACAGTTGAAGACTGGAAAAATGTTGCCTGGTCTGATGAGTCACGATTTCTGTTGAGACATTCAGATGGTAGAGTCAGAATTTGGCGTAAACAGAATGAGAACATGGATCCATCATGCCTTGTTACCACTGTGCAGGCTGGTGGTGGTGGTGTAATGGTGTGGGGGATGTTTTCTTGGCACACTTTAGGCCCCTTAGTGCCAATTGGGCATCGTTTAAATGCCACGGCCTACCTGAGCATTGTTTCTGACCATGTCCATCCCTTTATGGCCACCATTTACCCATCCTCTGATGGCTACTTCCAGCAGGATAATGCACCATGTCACAAAGCTCGAATCATTTTAAATTGTTTTCTTGAACATGACAATGAGTTCACTGTACTAAAATGGCCCCCACAGTCACCAGATCTCAACCCAATAGAGCATCTTTGGGATGTGGTGGAACGGGAGCTTCGTGCCCTGGATGTGTATCCCACAAATCTCCATCAACTGCAAGATGATATCCTATCAATATGGGCCAACATTTCTAAAGAATGCTTTCAGCACCTTGTTGAATCAATGCCACGTAGAACTAAGGCAGTTCTGAAGGCGAAAGGGGGTCAAACACAGTATTAGTATGGTGTTCCTATTAATCCTTTAGGTGAGTGTATATATATATATATATATATATATATATATATATATATATATATATATATATATATATATATATATATATATATATATAAATCTTAAAGCTGCAGTCCGTAACTTTTTTGGGTTAAAAATTATCCAAAATAAATTTTAGTACATAACTAGCCAGTGTTCAAAACTATCTGCTTGCCCTATAGCTCGATTCAAAACGGTAAGCTTGTAATAATGTTTTTAATTCCACTGGTACTGGTGGATTTCTGCAGGAAATTCGAGCATGTCTTTGCGTCCTTACGTCACATCTGTACACATAAAGAAGATGTCTCGGCTAGTAGGCGTGTGAGGATGTTGGAGGTGGAGATTTATAGCCTTTTCTCACAGCACTTGATATAATTAAAGGGTCCCTATTATGGATTTTTGAAAATGACCTTTCATGTAGTGTGTAACATAGCTCTAAGTGAATGAAAATATCCTGCAAAGTTTTAAATCTGAAAGTGCACCGTATATAAAGTTATTGTCTTTCAAAAGTAAGAGTCGACTCTGAGTCAATGAAATGAATAGTTTTTCAAACGAGTCATACGCCGTTTCGTTGTGACGTCAAGACAAAATATTTGCATATTACACGCGCAGACACGAGGGAAAACTTGAACCTCAAACACTGCAGCTGACTCCTGTGGATGCTGGATATCATCATGTCGAGAAGACGCTGTGCTCTACAATGTGAAGGTAAAGCCAGTTTTTTTACACTGCCCAAGGGTAATTATACCACGATTACACAGCAGTATTATCCTAAACTTTTGCTGAGTTCCCTTTATTTTACTTATGACTTGTTCTCAAATCTCGGAGTGGGTTCAATGCAGGATTCGCAAACCACTTGCTCTTGAAAGATGGTGTTCAAAATACTTAGTTTTGAGTTTTATATTGTGTTGGTCTCCTGCTAACTGGTTAACTCACATTATTACTGTCATATTGAAATACTTCTGCTAATCAGTTGTGGGCCACTATTACGTATAACTGTCTTTTAATGTAGATTGTCTGTTGTTCTCACTACTTTGAGGAAAGATTAAGCATGGAGCAAGATTTGTTTTACCAACGTTTGTTACATCAGACATTCATGCTAGAGCTAGGCTAATGTATACATTGCATACATGGACTGTTATTGATAGGCTCCACGTGTTCACCGCAGTGTATTAGAAAAATACTCAGTAAATAAATGAGTACAAGTAAAATAATCGGTTTGTTGATTGATATGCACTTGTTAATGCTGATGGTGAGGAATTACAGTTGCAACATCTCATAATGTACCTGAAACTGAGTAGTGTATCACTATGAAACGTCTTGCTCGAAAACCAATCACAACAGACTCAGCTGTCTGGCCAATCAGAGCAGAGTAGCTCGGGGAAAGGCGGGGTTTAGAGAGATTGATTCATCTGACCAGTTGTTTGAGAATCATTGAAAATGTGGTGATGTGCAAATGTATATCACGAGGAAATAAAACAGTTTTTTTATCTTTGATGCATGTAAACTTGTTGAAGGAGACTCCAAAGCAACATTAGGAAACTTTAAAATAGCATAATAGGGGCACTTTAAACTTTTCAATTTGACGGCGGATCCAGAAAGGTTGAAACGACAATCACCAGTGACAATCGGAGATTCACCAATCTTGTAAATTGCAAAAGACTTAGGAGTGGCTACAGAAAAAAAGAGACTGCAACCGGGCCCATGCCATGGGAAAACAAGGATAAATATCGGAAGGGCTTTTGAAAGGTGGACAGGTAAGACATTTCAATAGTTCAGTTTAGGGCTGCAACAACAAATTAATCAAATTCGATTATTAGAAGAGTTGGCAACGAATTTCATTATCGATTCGTTGTGTCGACTATTACGCCACTCAGTAAGTCTCGGAGATGTTTGAGTATAAAAAAAAAAAGTTGAGTTGAGCGCAGAGCAAAGCAAAAATAAAGAAGAGCGGAGGTAGAGGAAAGACCATCGGAGAGACACATAATGTTATTCTGATAAACATTGGAAGAGGCAGAGAAATCAGTACGACCAAGTCATCCAAGGTGTGGGAGCATTTCACTCTAAATAAATCGAAAAAGTGTGTTAAGTAAGGAATAATTGACGACAGGCCTTTGAATTATTAGAAAAATGCGGCGGTAAAAATGATAATGTGGCATCGTGACCGTTTCACCTCGGGTGTGCATTATTTTTTATAATAATTCAACGGCCCGGAGTCAATTATTCCCCTCAATATCAATATCAATTTCAATTTATTTATATATTCAGTTTAATTTTCTATTGATTATAGATTGGACTATATACTTTATTTATTCAAATTAAACTGCATGTTTCCATTGATTGTGAAGTTAGACATCGAAAATTGCAGATCAAGCGCATGGGGCTGCATGTTTTTTCTTGTTATGAATTGTACCCTATTTTTCCTATATATTTGGCAGATAAAGCATACATGTGTATGTTTTTTGTGTTAGCCCATTTTTATTATCATTATTATTATTATTATTATTATTACTTTAACAGCTCTGGGATGTTCAAGGAGCAACCTGCAACCTGTTTGTGCACTTTCTGAAGATTTTTTGCACTGTGAATTTGCACTATCAGTTCTGTTTTTGAATAAAGGGTTGGAAATTAATGTTTTTTTTGTTTTTTTTTCGATTCATAGATTAATGGAAAAAAATCGTCGACAGATTAATCGATTATTAAAATAATCGTTAGTCGCAGCCCTATTTCCGTTATGTAACAGTAGCGCACTTGTTCACTTACCTGAACTACAGGTAGCCCTAATAATACACATTAAATGTAGTCACGCAATGCTGATGTTGTTAACATGAACAATTTGATAACAAAGTAATTTGCATAGTTTGACGTGATATTTACATTTATTCATGCTTTTATGCAAAGCAACTTACAATTGCTATGTATGTTAGAGGTTGCACGCCTCTGGAGCAATTAGGGGTTAAGTGTCTTGCTCAGGGACACATTGGTGTCTCACAGTGGATTTGGACCCGGGTCTCTCACACCAAAGGCATGTGTCTTATCCACTGCCTTATCAGTCTTATCTGTCTTATCTTATCAGTTATCAAGATATGATAACTAAGCCATCGTTAGATTTAATCAGTGCGATTTACTGGAATTCTTTTTTCTCCTTAGTTGGTCAGAACAAAAGTGGATGTTACTTGTTCAGATGACATTTTATGGTGAAAATTCTTAAGTTGATCATACTTCCAAAAAGTAGAATCTGTGATTCCGAATGACAGTATCCGGCGCGGTGACTGACAGGCGCACGTTCTCCTCAAAACATTAATTCATCCGCACTGTGCGGTGCCGAGGCACAACCCATGTAAAGTTGATAATTCCGCGAATAACTGCAATTGCAGATTTCAAACAGAAATGGCGACAAAGAGGGAAAACTACGGACTGCAGCTTTAAAGGGGTAGTTCACCCAAAATATATATATATCTATTTATATTTAACATTTATTTTCATTGCATGGGAAATAACATTGTGGATATCCTGCATAGCAGCTCCTGTTGTGTTCAAAAAAAGAAAGAAATATTAATGATGACAATTTTTTTTTTGAGTGAACTTTTCATTTGTTTTTTGTTGCTTACAACATAGTCACTTGTCCGTAGTCTTTCATTCTGATTTTCTTTGCTTTCGGTTATTTCTCCAGCATGCTTCTACTCTTTTCTTCAGCCTATCTCATGTCTGCAAACTTGTGCTCTTTTTCTTTCTCTCTTTCTCTTTCAGCAAAACTATTCAGATCAATATAATCGATGACGAGGAGTATGAAAAGAATAAGAACTTCTTCCTGGAGATTGGAGAGCCACAAATGGTGGAAATGAGTGAGAGAAAAGGTGGGATGTCATCTTCCCATGGTCCCACTTCCCTGTAACAGCCCGGTGTGCTGCCATCTTCAGGGCTGAACTGGAAATGTTAATATACAAAGCCAGCAGAGCAAAAAGTCACTGTTAGTTGGCTCATAGTCCACCCACAACCTCTCTAGACTTAACGTACACTATAAAGTGTATCTTGTCATTAAATCAGAGGTCTTCGACCCTGCTCATGGAGACCCACTGCCCTCGCAAAGTTTATTTCCAACTTTTTAGCTTGTAATTTTCAAGCGATCCAGAAGAGCTTGATTAGCTGGTTCAGTTCTGTTTGATTAGGGTTGGAGATAAACTCTGCTGGAGAAACTTACATGAATCAAATAGGAATGGAGAGTCTTGTGTCATAATTATTCAGGGATTGATTGGCTCATTGACTTTTTGTTTAGAGGCCCAAATGTGAACACACAAGCATGCTTCATTCCTCAAATGTGATTTTATGTTCCCCCCACAGGAAGACCATAAAGGTTAAAATTCTTGACCATGAGGAGTATGACAAGCATGCAAACTTCTTCCTAGAGCTGCAGGAACCAGAATGGAGGAGGAGGGGATGGACAGGTGAAAGATAGCAAAGAAACGATTGAAACAAGACTTTTTCTTTTTTCTTCAGCTGCCTTTTATTCTGGCTTCTGTCTTCCTCCGCTCCTCCTTCAAAGCTGATCCTCTACTTTCGTTCTACTGTTGCAGTAATGCAGTTTTCCTCCCGCTTACT
Source organism: Gila orcuttii (assembly GCA_026230005.1). Classification (NCBI taxonomy): domain Eukaryota; kingdom Metazoa; phylum Chordata; class Actinopteri; order Cypriniformes; family Leuciscidae; genus Gila; species Gila orcuttii. The sequence goes on along the minus strand of JAPDVR010000022.1, from coordinate 30,450,910 downwards.
GCTCAATTTCAGTGGATATATCCTCCATATTCCCTCCTGGCCAAAGGTTAAGAGCTCTCTCAGAGAAAAGCTGTCGGGACTGTTACTTCAGGTCAGGATGAGACAATTGAAACCATAATGTGCTGCCGATACATGGGATTCCTGCCAAATTCCAGAGCCTGTGAGATTTCATGGTCTCTGTACTAACAGAACAATATTGATTCAGCAATATGATGTTAGATTTTCCTTGACGTCATACTCATTTTTCAAATTTCATATCGTTAATATTACTTTGTTTTAGGGCTGTCAATTGAACTAAAAATATAAGACAATTAATTACATGAGATGCTCAATAATTCATCTATTAATCACAATCCCCCAAATGAAGATCATTTAAGATGTTGTGTATTTTTTGTGACAAAATTTTTTATCAAAATTGGCAGTTTATACTTTATTTACATTATTACAATAACATTATTAAGATTTCTATTTCAAATAAATGCTGTTCTTTTGAACCTTTTATTCATCAAAGAATCCTTTAAAAAAAAATCTAAGTTTCCACAAAAACTCCACACATCTGTTTTCAACATTGACAATAATAATGTTTCTTGAGCATCAAATCACCATCCTGTGACACCGAAGACTGGTGTAATGATGCTGACAATTCAGATTTGTCATTTTCATCATGCTTTCATCATTCAGATTTTTAAATATACAAAAATAGGTAAACGAATACATGCAGCCTTGGTGAGACTTCTTTACAAACATATTTAAATAAGCTCCCACACTTTTAAATGGTAGTTATACTGTATATAATGGAGTATTTAGATGTCCAAAATTAAAAAAGTCCCCCATTTATCAATGTTTGATGAAATCATAGTCCAATTTTAGAGACAATCTCTAAGCCCCATAATTCACCTGGAGTCACCAAAATTTAGCAACACAATCTTGTTGTACACTATCCCTGTCTGTGTTACTGTGTTGGTTCATTCATAATCATTTTGTTCTTTCTTTATCTCCATATTTACTTTTCTTTTTTGTCCTGTCTCTCTTTCATTTGTCTACATCAGCTATGTTGCTGCATGAATGTGGTAAGCTGTCTCTTTTTCCCCCTAATCTTTATATCTGTAAATCACTTTAAAAATCTCATCACATGATCATGAAAATGTTTATTTATTACTATGCATAAGCTCTTTGTTCAAATTTAGACGATTTTTTAACTATCCATGCTGCAAAGACCAGCATCGTTTTCCGTGCCAATTATGCTGGTTAATGCTGTTTTGTTGCTTGTCAAGCTAAATTTTAACTTTACAGCAAGGACATACCATATTTTGTGATATATTTGGACTCAGTAATTTCTCATTGTCTCTGATATCAAATTATGCTAAAGCTTGTTTATGCATTCATTTCGGCCAATACCAACATCATTTCCTATCTTTACTAAAACCAGACAATTAAAACATGAAATGAACAAAGAGTGAGTTCATTTTTGCTGTGTTTTTATGATTTTTAGGTGGATTCGTGAAGACAGGTATGGTAATTTATCACTGGAAATGCTTAGCTAACTCTTTACCAGCTACTTAAGCTAACTTGCTTCGCTAACCAAGAGAATGAATTCGCAGTCATAGATTTAATTTTTTCTATGATAATCTTTTCTTCGATAGATAAGCAGCTTTATGGTAAGAGATTAAATTTTACTTTTCACCAAGCTGAGAGCTAAATATAACATTGGGTGTGTTTGGTAACTGGTTTGCTTGACGTTGAGCTTGAGCCTTTGTTTGTCACACTGCTTAAACTAGTATTTTAGTGTGTGTTGTTCACTTGATAGGCTCCTTTGCTCAAATAGAACCAGAGACAGATACTAAGTGTCTAATTTGCTTTGCTTTCTTTCCTGTTAAGTAACCCTTACAGCAGAAATAGCTCGCATGACCAGTCCAGGAGACTATAGACTATACAGTACGCTAGATTTCAGTTAATTCATCATGGCTGTGTCTGAAAGTAATGACTATAATGCTTATTTCTCAACAAAAAAAAAATTGAATTGCCCAAAATATATTGTAAATAAATTTAGAATAAATTATATTTTTATAATTAAAAAAGTATTATTATAAATAATAATTATAATTATTTTTTATTTGTTAAATAATCATTTATATTTTATGTCTGCGTCCAAAAAATAAGGACTACAATGATTATTTCTCAGTAGAAATTGGAATGTAAGTGGGCATATATACATTTATTTAAATTACTTTACATTTTATAATTAGACAATATTAGTCCATCAGACATTTTTATTATTATAACCAATTGTCTATTTTTTACATATATAGCTATAATTAATAATATTTTTAAGTTTTCAAACACAGTCCATGTCTCTAATAAAAACTCAACATGTTTACTTCATTTTCTGAAACTAACTCATATACTCAATTGAAACAATTGAATTACGGTCTCATTTTCAAATTGTGTAGGCTACTCATCACTAATTTATAAAGTTAAGATTTTTTTTGCTGTGGCAGTGCTCTGAACCCACTGAAATTGTTTTACTAGTGAAATGCCACATTTGCTGCATGCCAAAAAGTTTCACAAAAGACATTGTGTGATGGGCAACAACATTGGCATTATTGCCTAAGGCAAACGGGCTGGTCCCTAATGAAAATGCATAGCTAGTCTGCCTTAAGCTAACGTGTCTGCTTTCATAACAGTCTTGTCAAACTTGCTCAACTGTGACACCACTCACATTGATTCTTCAAACACCATTTGCACTTTGAATCTTGTGTCCAAGGAGTGTCTGTTACTGGAAAATTTCATCACCGAGAGAACAGTGCATCCTAAACGTAGCATACTGTATGTCAGTCAGAAGAATTTAATGAATGCTATTCAGGCAAGGGTGTGGTTGATTTTTTACATTGGAAGTTGACGTCATGTTGATGTGTCATGACATGTTATACTCCCATCTAAAAGAGTTTTAAACAGCAGTTCTCTAATAATTATTATATCATCATAGCGTTCATTCTCTTAACTATTTTTTTTTTACCTTTTATGACATAAATTCATTGAGATTACATGAATTACTTGTAACTTTAAAACTGTAAAATGTTTTATATTATTTTATATACATATTAATATATTTAAATATTATATCATTTAAATATTACAAATATTAAATTATAATTTAATAATCCCCGTTTAGCATCATAAACCTACATTGCATTGAGGTCGCGTGATTGTTAATTATGTTAATTATATATATATATATATATATATATATATATATATATATATATATATATATATTTTTTATATATATATTATAAAATATTTTACATTATATATAATTAAAATATTTTATTTTAATATATAGTATATACAAAATATTATTAGATATAAATATGAAAACATTATTTATTTAATATAATTATATTTACTTTAAACCAACTTTGCATCAAGGTCTGAGATTATATACTTTAAATATATACTCAGCAAAAAAAGAAACGTCCTCTCATATTCAACTGCTTTTCCCCCCCAATCAAATAGTTTAAATGTTTGTATGAAATCAGGAATGGTGAGAGAACATTGTGATTGGTACATTTTTCGTCGAAACCAAACTTGGGTCTCTAGTCGACAAAGTTTAAATCCAGTCTGGCTAGCGTGTTTCCCATAATGTTTGTGCATTAGGTCAGTAGGCGGACAGTTGGCGGTCTTATGTTTGAACGCATTCGACCACATAAGCGTTTACACTACGAAAGCAATCCAGTTTAATACGTTTTCGAAACGTTTTAGACCCCGTTTACACCTGTATTTAGCCTCGTCCACTTGAGATCCGATCGACCAAAACGCATCTTAATACCAGGTGTAAACAGGGCATGAAATGTTACTCCACTCTTCCACCAAGGTACTTGCAAGTTCTCAAACACGTCTGAGGGCGCACATACTGTAGTTAAACGGGGTTTAGAAAGGTCTCTCATCCTTCCCTTGGGTCATTTTGACCCAAAACTCATTTTTTAATGTTCGTCAGAGGGGTCCAATACCTTATGGCTTTTGTCGCACTTGAACCACAAATACACACAAAAAAAAACTGAATGGATTCAATGAGTTTTGTGGTTGAAATTTAAAAAAAGTAACAAATCCTTCCCTTCCCTAATGTCTAAATGTGTATCTCAATGCATACTGAAGATTTATTATATATTGATTAAATCTAGTAATTTAAAGGTAAATATAATAAATTGCATAAAAAATAGAAAAAATATTATCAAAATGAAATAAATAAGCTTTCTGGACAAAAAAAAAGAAAAAGAAATATAATTTTAGGGCTTCGGGTCATTTTGACCCACGAGGGAAAGATGTGTTACAAAGTGCGAGGGAAGGATGAGGGATAAGTTATTGTAAAACAGCTGAGCTGTTAGCGTCTTGAGGACTGTTCCACAGGTGCATGTGCAATAATTATTCATAGTTCATTGAACAAGCATTGAACATTGTTTAAACCCTTTCCAATACAGATTTGTAAAGCTTATTTGGATTTTACATAGTTATCTTTAAAATACAGTATAACGAGAAGGGGACGTTTCTTTTTGTTGCTGGGTTTATATACTACCGGTATGTACACTATAATTAATCTGTCAAAGAGGCAGTACATATTTGCTCTGTTCTCTCAAGTGATAATTGAAATTTTCATAATCTGCTTTATAAAGCTTTATTTAGTTGTGCACCATCATAGATAAAGCTCCGTAAATCTGTTAGCATCTGTGCTAACACTGTTCAGTCAATGTGTTTGGGCTCATCAGGCAGGGATGTGTACCGGAAAGTGCAGGGTAGAGACAAGCCAATCCCCTCCACCATTATCAGCATCACAGGTATCCATTTTCCTCTCCCTTTCCCTTCCTTTTAATTCATTCTTCATTGTGTCACTAATATAAATGTGTGATCTCATATTGCGTGTGCATGTTTGAGCCAAAACCCTGGTTGATAAAGCGATTGTGAGGATAAAAACAGTTCTTCAACTGTCTCATTCCCTCATTGGTGTAACTTGTAAGAGCTACTTTACAGGTTTGGAATAAAGTGGTTAAATAAATGCATTTAATCACATAAGTGTTTTGAATCAATGCCAATATACTGATTGACTTTAATGGAATTGTCTTATTGTGTTACCATTTCACCCAAAAAGGACATTTCTGACATCATTTACTTACCCTCATGTCGTTCCAAACCCATAAAACTTTGGTTTATATTCGAAACACAAATTAAGATGTTTATAATGAAACCTGAGAGGTTTCTGTCCCTCCTAACCAAAATTTAGAAGATCCGAAAAGTTCATAGAGGCATAGTAAAATTTAATTTAATGAATTTAATTTAATTTAATGAATTTAAATTTAATTTAAAGTCTTGTAAAGAGATACAATTGCTTTATATGATGAACAGATTTAATTAGGGTGAGGGTGAGTTTATTTACCTTAATATGTAAGTTTAGAATTTTCATTTTTGAGTAAACTATCCCTTTAAAAGGAAAAGTTTAACCAAAAATAAAAAAAACAAATGTCATCTTAATGCATTTCCAGCCTTTTTTTTTTAATCCTAGCTATGCCCCCCCCCCCCCCCCCCCCCATCATCCACTTTCCTTGTATGGAAAACAGAAACTCGGACATTCTGCCAAAAATCTCCTTCTAGGTGTCACACAAAGAATCACAATAATAGTGGTTTGGAGCAACATACGAGTGACAACATTTTATTTTTTGCGCGAACTGTTCCTTTAAATATCTTTTATTAGTTATCCATTCATTATTTGAGATTAGTAACATTGTTTGTTATATTTTTAATCCATCCAAAAGGCCTACACCTTCAAACATTTTTTCAAGTCCAGATTGACAGCATTGCATTCTCATATTTCTAAAAAAAACATAGCATAGCTCACATTGCAGATGTTACGACTTTATTTAAACCCTGCAAATGATGTGATGATCATACAAATCTGCATCTTTGTCCACTGTAAAGTGTGGTTTTATAAGGAGTGCACATGTGAGCAAACCAAATCAACTCAACAACTTTATGGATTTCATGAAAGACTCACCGTCTTGTTTTGTTCCTTTCCATCACATTTCCTGTACCACTTTTTGCTCTGTCTATCTCTCTCAGAGGACGGGGAAGAGGACGCCCTGACTAAAAAAGAGAAGGATGAGAGGCGTGTTGCTGAGATGGGACGCCCGACACTGGGTGAACATGTAAAACTTGAAGTAATCATTGAGGAGTCCTATGAGTTTAAGGTAAATCTGTCTTGGAAAAATACATTCAGACACCCATAAATGTTCAGACACTCACACATTTACTATAAGGTCAAGTGATGACATTTTAAGCATGAATGAGGGTTTAGAAGCCCTTAAAGGTGAATAAGAGGATGAACGAGCATCTGGACATGAGTGATGGTATCCTGAAGTAGTCCCAGCTGGAGATCATTCAACCTTTAATTGCTCTTCAGATACAGAAGACATGGGGAGAGCTATTACCGTAACCTTTCAGAGGGCCTGTCGCTTTATACATGTTAACAGTGTCCATTTTCCATCTCTAATTCACCTCTCCAGTTCTCTCCTGTGTGCGTCAGAGGGTTCATTCGTTTTTATCCTGTCTGTGAGATTAATTTGCTTTGACTCGAAGGAAAATGATTTCCTTGTATCCTGAAGATTTGATTGAATCGCACAAAATTATGTTCTGCTGGTTTGATACTGACTACCTTCATAATTGAACAGCGATGCTTCCCTGACAAATCAGTTTTGCTGTGCTGTAATGGATAAAATTTTTGTGTTCAAGCTGGCAGGTTTTTCGCTGGTTGCACTACAGGAAACACTTTATTGGAAATCGTTTTCCTAATCTTAGAAATCTGCTGAATTATTGAATGAGGGATTTTTTTTTAATGCCCTTTAAGCTGTTACTTAGTTTGTGATATCTTAAAGACATATCTGAAAGGAATAACCACAAATGAAAATTCTATCATCATTTACTCAACCTCATGTCATTATAAAACCATATGATGTTCTTTCTCCTGTGAAACACAAAAGGAGATGTTAGGAAGAATGTTCACGCTGCTTTTTTCCAAAAAATTTAAGTGAATGAGGGAGACGCTGCCGAGCACCAAAAATAATACAAAAGCAGCGCTATAAAAATCTAATAAAAGTAGTTCATACGACTAATGCAGTGTATATTTCAGGTCTTTTACCACTTTTAGGATACTTTTATGAACTTTTTGGAGTCCCAGATCTACGGAAGCTTGTAAAACACAGAATAAAACATTTTAAAAGATAATTACGATTTTTTTATCTCACAATTGCGACTTTATATCATGCAATTCTGACTTTATATCTCACAATTGCGTGTTATAAAGTCAGAATTGCGAGATATAAACATGCAATTCTGTGAAAAAAAGTCAGAATTGCGAGTTTATACCACAATTCTGACTTTATAACACACAATTGTGACTATAACACGCAATTCTGACTTTATAACTCACACTTTATAATTGCAACTCACAATTCTCAGAATTGTGAGATGTAAAACCTCGCAATTGTGAGAAAAAAAAGTCAGTCTTTTTATTTTTTATTCTGTGGCGGAAACAAGCTTCCATACTGATCTGCTTTCTTTGTATGCAAAAAAAAGCAGTGATGTCATCATTTTAAATTTCTGCTTTTACGTTTCATGGAAGAAAGAAAGTCATACAGGTTTGGGACATGAGGGTGATGGACTTTTCAATTTGGAGCAAATTAACTTGTAACACTTTACAATATTTTGTTTACATCAGTTAATGTATTAACTGAAATGAAATAGCAAAGAGAAATATATTTTTTACATTATGGTAATGTATATGGGAATTTATTAATAAACAATTGTTCTTTGTTTGTTCATGTTAGTTCACAGCTACTTAATAAAACATTAATAAAAACAAATACAACTTTTAATTTTCTAAATGTATTGGTAAATGTCGAAATTAACATCAACTAAGATTAATACATTTTTTAATGGTTAGTTCATGTTAACTAATGTTAATAAATGAGACATTGTTGTCAACTGTAACCATTAAACCTTTTAAGTATTGTTATCCTAGTTGTAATGATTTTAACCCACCTTCCAGAACACAGTCGACAAACTCATAAAGAAAACCAACTTGGCCCTTTTGATTGGAACCAACAGTTGGAGAGACCAGTTTGTAGAAGCCATCACTGTCAGCTCAGGTAGGTCACTGAGAAAATGCTGCCACATTTTACCATTAAGTCTTTAAAAACAACCTTTACACAGTCCCCTGCAGACTTGACTTGACGGATTTGACAGTCAGAATGCTAGAAAACAAGGTTATTTTGTTACTTCATCTCTGAAAGGCTTGTCCTAATCACTGCTCAATGACTGCGCTAACTTTGCAACATATCTTTAACTAGCGCACTATTGCAATTTAAAATGTGTTGGAGCTGAATGCTTGTCTGTAGCCAGAGAGAAATGCATGTGAGTGTTTCATCAATTAAACACACTCCAGAGTGTCAATCATTGTGGTGTCTGAGTCTGAGAGAGAAGATATCATAATATGCTTTCTTATGGGCAGACATTTGGAGTTACCAAGAACCAGTTTTGCATCTTAATTTTTTTATTTAGTAGCAAATATTGTCTCAATCAATTGTGTCTTTCTTCATAATCTTTTAACTGTAATCTTAGCAAGCTCTCATATTTTTTAAACCCAGTGGTTAAAATCAAGACTTATCTTTTTCTTTTTTTTTTTTTTTTTGCATCTTATTTTGTTAGGAAATATTTCACATTATGAAAGTAAAATGGGATGCGAATGTGCATTGTAGATATTTTTGTGACATCCATAAATTTGGATAAAAATAGAATTTCATACTCTTAGACTGCGAAAAGATATAGAGGGTGATTCTGTATTGTGAATTTCATTGGCATTGTTTCACACATCATTCAATGGTTAGTCAACATTTCAACATTAGTTCCAGCATTTATAATTCAGTATTTACATTCTAACTTTAATAAGTATTATCATTTAATATTACAGATTTTTCACACCATATAAAATATTTTTTGTCAACAAATGTTAAGTTTAGGTGTGTGTTTTTGAGAGCAACTCTGTCTTTAACAGGGAAAAGGACATCAATGTGTTTCTTATGGGTTTGTTTTTTTACCCAGAATTCTTCTACCATCAGTCAAGCTTATTGTGAGCATGACCAAACACAAGCCAGCGCCAGTCTCTCTAAAATGTCAAGGCCTTTTGCTTTCACCCTCCGTCCGCACAGTTTTTGAAGTGTCTTTCATCATGTAGCACAGCGCATTAATAAGGAAAGCAAATCTCTGGGACTGTCTTTTGCCACACACGCACATGCAGTCAGACGCATACACAAATACTCATTCTGACAGGCTTGACTGAAGCTGACAGAGCTTGTTAGTGCGGCCTGAGCCATGAGGAGAGAGAGAGAGAGGGAGATCATAATCTAAATTCCTGGGGAATATTTCTCATAATTAGACATTAGGCGGTTTATAGAGGGATATGCACTGCAGTGTTCCAGTTGTGAATCAAAATGAACTTTCTTTGTCATGATAACACTGTATTATGTAAAAGAATCATTGATATTTTTTCTCATTTAAGACAGAGTTGCTCATATGCCTAAATTCTTGCACACCTAAACTTAACATTTTTACAATATTAAATGTTTAAAAAAAAATCAATTATAACATTAATAGTAAATATCACATTTATATGATGCAAAATCAGCTATAATAGTAATAATCTCAAATATTAAAAAACTGAAAATAAATGTAAAATAATAAATAATTGTCTTAAAATTCTCAGAAATTCTAAATGTATTTTTTAAATGATAAAAATGCATTTTTTTATAAATGTAAATATAGAAAAATACATTTATATATGTAAAATAAATGTAAATATTTGATTACAAATTTTAATTATTATAAAGAATAATTATTGTTTTTTATGTATTTAATAATTAATTAAACTGATCATCATGTGATGTGCCTAACATTGCCTTTTTCATTCACAATATAGCACTGTCTCTTATTATTCCAAGCTTTATTGTTCAGTTACTTGGCATTAGCTGGGCTGAAACGGTTTCTTGAGCAAGAAAAATGTAGGGCAGGACTTTTTCCTTCGGTAATTGATTGGATGGTTGTGGTTTGCTGTTGCTGCGATCTCATGTGAGTGACAGCTTGTCCCGCTCTGGTGAACACCTCACCAGAGAAGAGATGCCGCTGACACAGGGATGGGAAGTTATTTTGATTAAAGATTATGAGGGCACATTATTTAAAAAAAAAAAAAAAATGTGCACACTGTACATATACTGTAAATCAGTAATAAATACTGCAATATTCCATAAAAAAATAAGAATTGTCCATTTTGATTTCATGGTGAATTTAAGATTTTTAGGCGGGATATTTGGCTTAACACAGATAGTATTGAACTTCCGGTCCTCTGAGCTTCATTTGCCTTCTCTGATTTAAGAGATTTGATTGGTTTTGGCTATTTTGTGTTACAGCGATATGCTTATCACACACTGATGTTCCCTAGAGGAAGAGGACAGCCTGTCTCTTCACAGGAAACAAACAAACCAATCCATAATTTAAATCTCCTCTTCTTTTTCTTGTCCTAAGGGGCAGATGATGATGAAGAATGTGGGGAAGAAAAGATGCCATCTTGCTTTGACTACGTCATGCACTTCTTGACTGTGTTCTGGAAGGTTCTGTTTGCGTTCGTGCCGCCCACTGATTACTGGAACGGCTGGGCGTGTTTCATCGTGTCCATCATCATGATTGGTGTCCTCACTGCATTCATTGGAGACATTGCATCCCATTTTGGATGCACTATTGGCCTGAAAGACTCTGTAACTGCGGTTGTGTTTGTGGCGCTGGGAACCTCTGTACCAGGTACTGCAGATTTTCTCTTTGAAAACATGTCACATTTCACTCCAAAATCAAATGAATTATAAGATTAATTTACAACTAAGCACATTTCCCCCCAAATGTCATCCATCTATCTATCTACAATATCTATCGTATGTCTGTCTGTACTGTATGTGTATATCATTTATTTTACATCAAATAAAAATATTACGAAAATAATTGACAGATGCATAAGAAAAATGTTCAATAAAAAGTAAAAAGTAAGAATTAATATAATTTTTTTTTAAATGTATTAAAAAAAATAGGAAGAAAATAGCAACACAAACAGTTACCTGGCATCGCAGTTTCCACAAAAATATTAAGCAGAACAACTATTTTCAACATTAATAATAAGAAATGTTACTTGAGCACCCATTCAACATATTAGAATGATTTCTGAAGGATCATGTGACACTGAAAATTCAGCATTACCATCACAGGAATAAATTCCATTTTAAAATATATTAAAATAGAAAAGAGTTATTTTAAATTGCAAGTTTTTACTTTTTAATCAGATAAATTCATCCTTGGTAAGCATTAGAGACTTCTTTCAAAAACATAAAAGAAAAAAATATTTTGAATGGTAATGTATATTTAAATCAGCATCATTTAATGGTAACAAAAAGTACTTCAAAATAATAATTATTCAAATAAACCATTTTTATAGTAATAAATTATATATCATGCGATCATTTCACATTTTTGCATTTTTCATTACAATGAGAATTTGGAAGGAAATGTGCTTAAATGTCTTGAAAATGTTTTCACAATGCTTAATGGTCCTAAAAATCAGCTTAACTTTATTTACACAAACTCCGATTTCTTATTTCCTCATTTTGGATTTCCAGGCAAAATATGAACTGGACATGTTCTTTACAAGTTTCATAAGATTTCACCCATTTATTGACGGAGCTGTTTTTGCAGCTTGACAATATTTATCCCTTTCTTTCTTTCTCTCACCACCTCTTCGAAGACACATTCGCCAGTAAAGTGGCAGCCACCCAGGATCAGTACGCTGACGCCTCCATCGGCAATGTGACAGGCAGCAATGCTGTGAACGTCTTTTTGGGCATCGGAGTGGCCTGGTCCATCGCTGCCGTATACCACCAGGCAAAGGGCGAGTACTTCCGCGTGCAGCCCGGCACGCTGGCGTTCTCCGTCACCCTTTTCACCATCTTTGCCTTCATCTGTGTCGCCGTCCTCATGTACCGCCGCAGGCCCGAGATCGGGGGGGAACTTGGTGGCCCGCGGACTCCCAAAATCCTTACCACGACGCTGTTTTTCAGTCTCTGGCTGATGTACATCATCTTGTCCTCCATGGAGGCCTATTGCATCATCAAGGGTTTCTAAATCAGGCACTAGATGATGCCGCACACAGGATTCCGTCGTTAAAATCCTCGTAAACGGGGGTTTCGAAAGTGTTCAAAAAAGGGGTTCAAAGCATCCGCGAAGGATTGCAGGTGTTTTATTGTGCGTTGTGTTATCCACTGTATGTTTTGTAAGTGTTTGAATACACGTGTGTTTCTGCTGTCGATATTGTTCTAGTCTTCAAAGAAGAAAGGACGGACTAAAGGGGCTTTCTAAAGCTTTTTAAAAATTTACATCGTTTTTTTTTTTTTTAACAAAGCTGTAAAGATTTTTAGGACAAATATAGTATGGAAATGTAATTGATTTGGTTGACTGGTTAAGCTTTGAGGCCCTTTCACACCAATAAAGATAACTATAGTAGTGTCTACACCAGCGGACTGCAGTTTTGTCGTCTGCTGCTTTAAATCGAGCTCTTAGGAGCAGGATGGATTCTGATTGGCTGTCAATGTTTTTATCGTTCATCAACTGCACTGTAACAGATTGTTTTCTTGATTAGTTATCACAACTTTTTATCTTCTGTCAAATCAACTTAGACAATTAATGTGGTTCCGATAACATAATATTTTTAGTTTCTATTTATTAAACCAAACTTCATTGTATTAACGAACTCAATTTTTTTAGGCAGCCAGGTAGCTTACTTTTTTTAAGTTTAACCCACAATCAGTTTTACAGTGTGGGAAAAAAATGTTGTGAAAGTCATTCCAACCATATTGTTTCTCTGTGCCGTTATCGTTATAGTTGTGGTGTGGGCTCTGCTATTCTTTTACATTTATAGTTATAACTATATTTTTATCGTGATTGTTACAGTTAACGTCGTTGGAGTGAATGGGCCTTTAGACTGAAATCTGTATATGACAATAGCAGATTCAATTTGATTCAAATGATGTCTAAAATTCCAATGGCATCTAAGATGTCATTTGGCAAAATGGTACAAAAACAAATGACCTTTGAGTAACAATTTTTTACTCTGGATCCAGTGATCACGCAAACACTTTTATTTTAAAACTCATTCATATACTTGAAACATTTTGCAGTTCAATAAGCAGAAATCATTGTGTACACGAACTCTATATCTGTGGTTAAAGATGAAAATAGTGCATATCTGCAATGAACACTATTTTTGACCTACAAACTGGTACAAAATGCCAAGACACTTTTTTCCCCTTAGGATTTTAATGCATAAAAGTGTGGATTTGTGAGTATTATAAGCTTTTGACTTGATTTTATTTGAGATTTACATAATTCAGTGTGTTCAATGTTTTAGTAACCTAAAATAGATTTAGAAAAAAAAAAAAACATTGTGCCACCTTCCAGCCTGGTTACATGGGACAGTGTCTCTCAGCTCAACTCCACAGACTTTCATAGGAGCTAGTTACTGAGGACAGTTGAAAATAATATTAAATGTATTGCAATATTTTGTGTGTCCGAACTTGTATATTATGGGGGGTTTTTTTCATGCTATCTGAGATGTTTCCATACGTTTCTAGTGCAGGTATCAGTAGTTTTAGTACATACAATTAAATCAAATCTAATTGTCTAAGTCAAAAAGATTGAGAGAAAATACTTTGACTTTGTACAAAAGCAAGTTCAGAATCTGTTTTAATTATTTTTAATACTACTATATGAGGAATGCATGTTATCTCTCCTGTTTTTTGTGACTTCTCCCTTTATGAAGAAAAGGCTGTATTGTAAAATACACAGTACAACACATGTATGATAGAAAGTCAACTGAGACACTGGGAATATGAACTTATTGTATATAGTGTTCAGTCTTCAAATAGAAAATTCAGGATAAATGACTATTTTTACCCATTTGAGGACATGAGTGCACTGGTAAAAGCTTATTTTTTTCCACTTTTTTTTTTTTTTGGTCAGGCCATATCACTGCACGCGCGCGCACACACAAACACACACACACACGGGTGATGGCACTATCTACTCCAGCACTATTCACTCGACCCCTATTGAGGCTCATTTACAGTACATTTCGCTGATATGTTGAAGTAGTTTTCCCTCGCTTGTGCGAGTGCTCGATACCTGTAAGTTTCATTTTGATTAATGTCATCTGTATGATAATACAATCTTTTTATTTGGAACATTGTTTATGGTTTCAACAATTTGAGTTTTGTCCTTTTTTGTTTTTGTGGCATACTTGACAGAAGGGTAATACCTAATATGATACCACCCTCTTCCCCACCATAGATATCATATAGAGACTAGATGCCCTGTTGGCCGCTGGAAACCGAGAAATCCGGCCGCCATCTTGAACCGGTCGTATTCCTAGTTTCGTTGCGTGGCAGCAGATAAGATGCCAGAGCATTGTGGAGCATTTTCTGATGTTCTAATCGCCGGACCATCGAAAATAGGGCTTTTCACAAGTAAGTCTTAACATTACAGTACTATTGGTTGTATTTTGTGAATAGAATATTACCAGATAATCGAGAAGGAGCAAGGATATTTGCTATTACTGTACTGAAATCATTGTGAAATGCTGTTTACTGCATCAGCCGGTGTTCACCCGGCATGGAGAGGTAGGGTAACTGTTAAAGTAATAATTACAAGAGCTTCTAGGTTATCAGATAAGCATTCAACTGCCCTGTTGTATAGGTTATTTGTGTTTGCGCACATGATATCAGGAAGCAATGTAATACACGCATGACAGCGATGCGCAAATTGAGTTACCCCTCCAACTTCTAGTGTTATTGATAACCTATATCTTATCACATGCGATTTGGCTGTTGATATTACAGAAGTCCTGTGGTAAAATTACATTATTAATTTACTCCATCTACCCTTGTAAAGTTAATCCGAATAGGGCTTTAGTCTCGACATTTTCCCCTCCTACATCCACATACAATAAAAAAGGTATAGGCTTAATGTTGTCCCAATTAAATTTTTTAGAAATTACTGATGCAAACACGTTGAAAAGCTTCTTCTCAATTTTTATTACAGGTGGCTGCGTTCTGTGTGTGAAAGTGTGTGTGTGAGAGAGAGAGAGAGAGAGAGAGAGAGAGAGAGAGAGAGAGAGAGAGAGAGAGCGAGAGCGAGTATGTGTGTGTCTGTTCGTGGTTGTGTGTCTGTTCGTGTGTATGTGCGTGTCACAAATCATAAATTGTTTCTTCAACTTATTAAAATATCATACTTTACTGCAACTATCTGTTTCTGCTTCTTTATTATATTAAAATTTATAGTGTGTGATTTATAAAATACATTATATCCTTCATCACACATAATGTGTCTGGTCACTTTATATCTTATATCAGAATATTATATTACTGTTAAGCCTACTATGGATATTAAAATACGCCGAACCATGTGGCCTGTATCATAGCTACATGAATGACCTTTGCAGCAAAAAAAAAAAAAAAAAAAAAAAAAAAACGCGTGAAAATCAGTTCAGTATTCAGTGAGATATGATTAATTTAATGCGCTGACAGCTCATTTCACCTGCCATTCAGATTACACTGAGCAGAGCAGATGACCGGTTTAAGATGGCGGCTCCAATTCTCGTCCGTGCCAATAGGCAGTAGCGGTCGATAGGGCGTCTACCTATATGATGTCTATGTTCCCCCCCACAAATAAAACTTAAGTACCTCAGAGTTTAGACAAAGGTGTATATTGATGATAATATGGCGCCCTCTTGTGGCAAAATAATTGAAAATTCTATTCTGCAAAAAACAAATCCAGCACACTGTAAAAAAAATGTGGCTGCCTTAAATTTTTAAACTTGGATTTTTAAGTAATTTCAACTTAAATTACATTAAACGGACTTAAAAAAAAGTTGAAAATGCTTAACTTATTTTAATGAGTTAAAGCAATGTAAAAACATTTTGTCATAACTTAATTTTTTACAGTGCATATCCATTTTTTTTATAATGAAACTTATTATTTACCAATGCTTCATTTTCATGAACAGGGCTGCCACACCTTTTGACCATTCAAGTTCCATTGATGGTCATACTGGGATTTAAAATAAATCGAGATTTTTTTAGTCACAAAGAGCATTTAGTACATTTTATACATTTAGCCCAATAATTTAGAGCTGAGCGTAACTAGAACAATTTGCATGCACTATAGAGCTTTGGTTTTAAGATTTATTTTCTTCTTTCAAATTACAGGCCTGACAATTACAATTAAAAACTTCCCTGATATTTTCAGGTCAGTGTTGTTCATTAAAATAAAGCTGAAATAAAGTAAATTTGATTTACCCTTAATTTTATTCATAATATATCAACAAATTTACTACACTAAACATTTTTAGCGTCTGTTTTGCTCATTATAAACTGCTTTTCTTGAATAATACATCATAGCCAATAGCTATGTGAGGTGAAATTAATAGCATTGTTTATTATTTCTGCAGGTGGCCTATATTCTTCTTTAAAAAGAGAAAGCAGAAAACATGCTGGCACTGCTTAAAATGAGTCACCATTTGTCTGACAAAAAAATAGCATGTATAACAAGCCGAAATACTGCTGAAGTTCACACGAAACAGTTTGGTTTCTTCATAGACCTTTATTTCATCATTATAATATTTTATTTATGATACACTTTCAGAAACACAGTAGAAGTTTGAGGCAAACAGTACAGTTTCAGGGATATGTTACTGTTTTTGGCTCAGTTTGGAAAACAACATCCTGCAGTTAATATTATCCTCATCGCTTCATATTAGCGTTGCTTCGTAGATCTGAAGGATTTGTATTTTCAGCAATGAGAGGCCTTTCATGAGCGAGGCTGGTATTCGAGAGCATCCACTTTAAGCATGCTGCCATATTACGATTGCGTTCAAGTTCGGAATCCTCAGAGACATTTCATCCAATCACGAAATTGCATATCCACATCTTAGATCTCAAGACTTCTCGCGTCTCTTTGATTTTTCAATCTTTTTGAATATCGGCCACCAGCTGTTACCCAAAGGTGATATAGGCTATATGCAATCATGCTTTTATACATTTGTCTGATGTGATGACATCGGTGACATGAAGCGTCCTGTTCATCCCTGATTGACTTCTTTAGCTGTTTTGTTTTTTATTTGAAATGTCAGCTTTAGTTTTTTTTTTTAGCCAATGGTTAGTCGACTTGTATCCATTTGCACGTGGTTGGGAAACCAAAACATATGCTTTAATCACATAATAAAAAAAGAATACTGACCATGATCAGAGCAATCATTTGAATTTCAGATGGTTTGCATAAAAAAAATTGTGGCTCAGATCCTAAGTGTCACCTGATCCAGGGAATGACTTCATCACAACAACCCAAAAACATACACATACCCATTTCAAATCAAAGGTTTTGTTCATTATATTCACACATACTGTATATTTGTGTGTATTTTCTTTTTTTTATGTGTGTGAGATTTGTAAGCAAATATGTGTAGAAGACACACAGGAAATCCAACAGTCTTGTCTTTTGTTCTGTATAACATCAACACATCTCAAAAGAGCAGGGATCAGAAATCTACAAGACATTCAAAACTGCTCCATACAGCATGAAGTCCCACTTGAATCTGTTATCCTAAAGCGCCAAGTGCTGATTAATGTTTTGCCGAATCCTCCAGGCCACAGGGGGCGCTCATACAGATGACTCCCTTGCCGTTTTGGAGCGAAGAGCCTTTGTGCGGCTCAAGAAGGGATAAGTTGTGCAGATACAGCCTGACGCCACCGTTAGGCCCAGACTGACCCATGCACAGAAGATGGACCATCCGTACCCGTGGTCTACGTCACCGGGCAGACCGTAGATGAAAGGAGGGTTCCTGGATAGGTCGTATGAGACACTGGCTGCGTAGGTGCACAGTGAGATTGTGCAAAAGATTCCTGTGGGAAAGAAGAACCTTTGAGGTTACTGATCCAACACATGAGAAGAAAAAAAACATCTGAACTCTTCACCTCATGTGATATAAAAAGAGTGAAAGAGAGGAATTGTAATTGGAGGAATTATTGTTTATTTATGTAATGCAGTGATAGCCCAGGGAGGGTTGTTTGTTTTAGTGATTTTTCTAATCAATCAGTTAACAATTTCTTAATATTTATTAAAAAATGATCATTGGTTTTATTTGATAGGTAGATAGATTAAACGCAAAGTAGCTGTATTTTTTCCTGTATGTTTTTGAACAAATCAGTACATTTAAATGAATAATTCCTGAATAAATCAGCATTTCTGAACGAATCGTTTGAGTGAACGATTCATTGACTCACTTATAAAGACAGTTGCTGCGTCCGATATTGCATACTGTAGTACTATCGTACTACATTTGGTTTAAAACTTACTCGCAGTATGAATATGGGTAGTATCAAGGAAATTTGTAGGTAGTACTATATCCGCCGTATTGTCACTGTCACATGACCTACCAGCATTGTGTCGCTTCACTGCCATCTCAGCATAAGTAGTAGGTCATCAGGGTACTTTTAACCTACTGTTTTTCGAATACTATAAATTCGGACATACTACTCTTTTGGTTTATTGTTTTTTTTTAATACTAGTATTAGTATGGAAGTAGGCATACTGTATTTAGACACAGCTAATTTTGAATTTTAGACAATCTTTTTTGAGTCTGTTTTTCCAAAAAATTTTTGTTATTGGCCCCTTTTTTGCCTTTACAGGATACAGGAAGCAATGGGAGGAGATGGAGGCGAGAGGGGAACAGGATCAGGAAAGGACCTCGAGCTGGGACCGCTGCACTGTATGTCAGATGTCCTCAAGGCTATGGCCACATTTCTGAAGGAATCAGCTGAATTAATGATTTGACTTGCTCGTAAAGATAGGAACTGCATCCAAATATGCATATTCCCTACTATATGGCAGGCGGGAAAAAAAAAGCGAAAAAAGTGTGCATCTCATGAGGCCACAGAAGAGAAGTTGTGAATGGCAGTGAAGCGACGCAACTGATGCTGTAGGTCACATGACAATGACAACATGATGAATGTATTATGTCCAGACTTCATTCATATTACACACATTCATACAATAAAGAATGTTGTGAATCTGAAATTGCATACTGTCTAGTATTATTAAAAAAGAATGTTCTATATATTATGAATATAGGTAGAATGACGCTGCATCCAAAACTGAATACTTCCCAGTTGGGAAATTATATAGTACGTATAAAACAGTACACCAAAAGTGTAGTTTGTCTGAACACATAGTATTCGAAAAACAGTAGGCGAAAAGTGCCTGAATAACCTACTACTTACGGCGAGTTATTGAAGTGTACATTCATGGACACTTTACTATCCTGTGAGGCCGCGGGAGGGGGTTTATGAATGGAAGTTAAGCGACACAACTGACGCTGGTTGTTCACGTGACAGTAACAACATGGCGGATGTAGTACGTCCAAATTTCATCAATATTACCCATATTCATACTATATATTATAGAGCGTACTTTTTAACGGTCGCAAAGTAAATTCAAATGTAGTACCTACTAAGACAGTACGCAATTTCGGATGCAGTGCATTATCCGCCATGTTGTTACTGTCACGTGACCAGCGTCAGTTGCGCCGCTTCACTGCCATTCATCCTCATCCTGCTAAATCATCTCCTGTGGCATCATGGGATAGTAAAGTGTTCATTGAATGTGTCACAAAGTAATTACTTATTCAAGACAGTATGCCTGTTTTGGATGCAGCAAGACACTTCCTGAATTCCTGAAAAGGTTTTGAACAAATCAGTTGAAATTCACTCACAAAAACATTCATTTACCGCCACCTACCGGTGTAATGATATGACCTGCGGAAAGAGTCACATATACATATAATATATACATGTATACATAATATATATAATTCTCGCCTTGCTCACACACACACACACACACGCATATATATATATATATATATATATATATATATATACAGGTCCTTCTCAAAAAATTAGCATATTGTGATAAAGTTCATTATTTTCCATAATGTACTGATAAAAATTAAACTTTCATATATTTTAGATTCATTGCACACCAACTGAAATATTTCAGGTCTTTTATTGTTTTAATACTGATGATTTTGGCATACAGCTCATGAAAACCCAAAATTCCTATCTCAAAAAATTAGCATATTTCATCCGACCAATAAAAGAAGTGTTTTTAATACAAAAAAAGTCAACCTTCAAATAATTATGTTCAGTTATGCACTCAATACTTGGTCGGGAATCCTTTTGCAGAAATTACTGCTTCAATGCGGCGTGGCATGGAGGCAATCAGCCTGTGGCACTGCTGAGGTGTTATGGAGGCCCAGGATGCTTCGATAGCGGCCTTAAGCTCATCCAGAGTGTTGGGTCTTGCGTCTCTCAACTTTCTCTTCACAATATCCCACAGATTCTCTATGGGGTTCAGGTCAGGAGAGTTGGCAGGCCAATTGAGCACAGTAATACCATGGTCAGTAAACCATTTACCAGTGGTTTTGGCACTGTGAGCAGGTGCCAGGTCGTGCTGAAAAATGAATCAGATGGAAGCATGTAGTGCTCCAAAATCTCCTGATAGCTAGCTGCATTGACCCTGCCCTTGATAAAACACAGTGGACCAACACCAGCAGCTGACATGGCACCCCAGACCATCACTGACTGTGGGTACTTGACACTGGACTTCAGGCATTTTGGCATTTCCTTCTCCCCAGTCTTCCTCCAGACTCTGGCACCTTGATTTCCGAATGACATGCAAAATTTGCTTTCATCCGAAAAAAGTACTTTGGACCACTGAGCAACAGTCCAGTGCTGCTTCTCTGTAGCCCAGGTCAGGCGCTTCTGTCGCTGTTTCTGGTTCAAAAGTGGCTTGACCTGGGGAATGCGGCACCTGTAGCCCATTTCCTGCAAACGCCTATGCACGGTGGCTCTGGATGTTTCTACTCCAGACTCCGTCCACTGCTTCGGCAGGTCCCCCAAGGTCTGGAATCGGTCCTTCTCCACAATCTTCCTCAGGGTCCGGTCACCTCTTCTCGTTGTGCAGCATTTTTTGCCACACTTTTTCCTTCCCACAGACTTCCCACTGAGGTGCCTTGATACAGCACTCTGGGAACAGCCTATTTGTTCAGAAATTTCTTTCTGTGTCTTACCCTCTTGCTTGAGGGTGTCAATGATGGCCTTCTGGACAGCAGTCAGGTCGGCAGTCTTACCCATGATTGCGGTTTTGAGTAATGAAACAGGCTGGGAGTTTTTAAAAGCCTCAGGAATCTTTTGCAGGTGTTTAGAGTTAATTAGTTGATTCAGATGATTAGGTTAATAGCTCGTTTAGAGAACTTATTCATCATATTTTGAGATAGGAATTTGGGGTTTTCATGAGCTGTATGCCAAAATCATCAGTATTAAAACAATAAAAGACCTGAAATATTTCAGTTGGTGTGCAATGAATCTAAAATATATGAAAGTTTAATTTTTATCATTACATTATGGAAAATAATGAACTTTATCACAATATGCAATTTTTTTTTAGAAGGACCTGTATATATATATATATATATATATATATATATATATATATATATAGCAACAAGTCAAGGGAAATAAGACAGAAGGAGAGACGTGGGAGAATGAACAAGGTAGACAACAACTTGGAAAGGAAAGAGAACCACCTACGAGAAAGCGTGCAACTTGAAAAAATGAGTAACAAGTAGCCAAGGAAAAAGAGGAGAAAGTTAGATAAGTCTGAATAAGCAGAATTGTGTACCTGCCATGAGGAACAGGAGTCCAGACACATGCTGGGTGAGGCTTTCCTCCCAGAAAAATCCCACGGCGGCCACAATGCTTCCACACAGCATTACGGCAGCAGCCATGCCCAAGAACCCTGCCGTGATGCGCCGCAGATCTGAACACCACAGAAAAACACACTGTTTCCATGACTACCACCCACTTAGCCAACAACTCACACTATATAGCTATATGGGTAACACCTTATTATTAGGAACTTTCACTGAGCTGTGTGGGCTCAGTCGCTTCTGGTTCCATGCAAAGTTTCGGAGCTGCTGATCAATGCAGATATTGATTCAGTAAGTTTAATTTGGAGGTATATCACATTAAATCACATTATAGAATCTGATTGGGACTCATGCATGGAGGAAGAAAAGCTTAATTAGGAGGCATTTTAACAAGGGCTGTAATTAAGGCTTGCAAGCTCCCTTGAGACTTGCCACGTTACAACATCACAAGAGCTAATAACATTCCTACCAACAGAAAATTACATTTGACCAAGTTTGTGTACACAAAACAGTACCGTGGGGCACATAATCTTATCATGGAGATGCAAGAAAAGGTTATGATTGCATATTAATGACAGGAAATGCAATAACCGCATTAGCAAAAAACACATGAGCGTGTATTCTTATTGTGGAAAGGAACAATAGCACCCAATGGCATGTCTATCTTATAATTTAAGGGCTCGACTCTTTTTTATAATAGCCAGTACCTTTAGTTAAAGTCACACTTGTAAACCCCTATTTGCTATTGCTAACTGATGACATTTTAGAGAGCATTTGATTGGTTGAGAGCATTTAATTGGTTTTTGGGCAGTTTTTCCAGAAGAGAAAGACATGTACGTTTAAATAAATACACCAAAGTTTTATGTTTTATGGGTAAAAAAGAAAACTTAATCACTTTTAGAAGAAAAGGTTCTATATATTCTGTCAGGCGTTTCAGAATCGTTCCCATCATGGGATCATTTTACGCGGATTAAGTTTTAATTAATTCATTTTGATCCTTTTTTTTATTTTGATTACATTTTATGAATTAAACATACTTTATCACTAGAACCCCCCCCCCCCCCCCCCCCCCGAAATAAACCTAAAAGTATTATGTAATAATTTAAGACATTTTTCCTTAGGCTAACCTTTTTGGCATAAATGTTGATGTTTTTTTTTTATTATTGAGTTAAGAACCCCATTTGAACCTTTTTTTAGAGTGTAGGAAGCACATATTTTAGATAATGTTAACAAAAGTATTTATGATAGGCCTGTTTTTATTTTCCACTCCATAAATATCAATCAATGAAAATTAAATGCATTGATTATATTGAGTTTAATAATCTGTTATATTTTGTAAAAAATGATTAGTTGACTTAACTTAAAAAAGTGATGAAACCTGTTGCCTTAAAGGTGCAATGTGTAATATTTTTGAGGATTTATTGACAGAAATGCGATATACGATCCATGTGTTCAGTGATGTATAAAGACCTTACTCAATGAACCGTTATGTTTTTATTACTTTAGAATGAGACATTTATATCTACATAACCGCAGGCACCCTCTTCTATGAAGGTTGACATATAATTTGACGTCATGTTTCTACCGTAGCCGACAGCGAACAAACAGCGCTACAGAGCGCGTTTCGTCACTACCTTGAAAGAGAAGCCGCAGAAAGCTAGAAGCTAGCCATAGACACCGTGAGTAGTGACTTTTCCCTTGTCAGTGGTGTAAAATATGTAGTTGGATTGTTCATGTAACTTAGTTCTTCTCCCTCGCTGTGTTATGGCTTTGACAATCAGCTGAGTAGTAGGCTACTATTGACCGTAAAACAGTAACGTTATAGGAGTCACCAACAATATTTTTATTCATTATAATTTTTTAATTTGTGTGTAGTAAATGGTGTCTAGGGGATGCGGAGGCGCGCACGCTGTTACAATCACATCATTTTTGCAGACGCGTCGAGTATAAATAATGCTTTACGCTTTAACCAGCTCAGCCACAGCCCTACAGCATAACAGCTCATATTAGCCAGCTAAACTTTTACTACCCTGTTAGAAAAAATATGTAGTTGGATAGTTTCGTGTGGTTCTTCTCCCTCGCTGTATTTTTGCTATGTGGGGAGAAATGTGCTGGTTACGTTCGTGAGACAATCAGCTGATTACTATTATTATATTATATATTAAGACCCTTGATCCTCACCTGACTATGGCTTTGTAAACTTTATCCATGTGGTTTATAATGTACTGTGGTAGAGAAACGGTGACAATGTTACACACTCTTGGCTTACTCTGGCTATTCTCTGCTGTCTCAGATGACAATATGTTTGTCCCGTTTCAGCAACCGTAGCTTCTTCGAAAGGGAGGGGTGAGCAGTGGGCTGAGCCATTAGTGCAACTCGCAACCGAACCGCTAGATGCCGCTAAAATCTGCACCTTTAAGTAATTGAAAAAAATAAGTTATGTGGAATTGAACTTAATTTTTTTCAATTTCGCATGAAGTTTATTACCGAATAATTTTAAGGCAACGGGTTACCTCACTTTTTTAAGTTAAGTCAACTGATCACTTTTTACAGTGAAATAATATGTTAATTTCCTGTCAAATACAATTTTTTTTCTTTTTTTACTTGTTAAAATCCAGTTTCTCAGTATGGTCCTTCAGTTCAGTACAGCTTTATATATACAATGTGCATTTACAATAAGCACAATATAAATAAATCTAACTGAATTTAGTAAAGAATCATAATCAAATCATTGCCAGAGCAAATACTTCCATGGCAGGCGTCCTTCCCATCATCCTTTTTTACATAGTATTTTTACATAGTATTGCACTGCACAGTTTTCACTATGCAAAGCACACTTAACTTCAGCTTGCATGCACTGCTTAACATTCAACGCATATCAAAAGCTACACAAGGCAGTGAGGAAGCTTTGTGAGACTTACGTAAGAGGTGCCACTCGTCCTGCTGTATGGTCCTTGTCAGGTTAAGAGGGATGTTCCTGAGTCTAATGGGTTGGGAGAAATGGTACTTGACAGATGTGCATCGTTCTGCAATACCTGCACAAGAATCACACACTTGTTTAGGACAAATTCTGCCCTTCAGATACAGCTTTGTAAAGGTCTTACCAATGAAATCTTCTGGCATGTGATACTGGTTGTTCATAAGAAACAACTTCTTGCTTCACCTTAAAATCCTTGCAGTGCACTAATCTCTGCTACTTTATTGGTTTTGTTTCCTCTCCGACAGAGTGACCTTCTGTCATTATTTCCGCCTTGGTTCACACCATACCCCACAGATTTGGCAGGCGTTGTGAGCTGAGTAAAGACTGCAGTAATCATTCAGCGAGCCAGAGATGCATAGTAAAGTAAAAAGACTGTCTGGGTTACGGTCAGCTACATGACACTTGAAAAATGAATTTAGTCTGGCTAGTTCCGATCAGTTTCTTAAAAACGTGTGGGTGAAATTGAAATGAGCCTTCTCTGAACTGACTACATTTAATTCAGAGCCAAGCCAGTGAGAAACCTCGAAAAAAGGCTAGATGCACTTCTGTATTCACTAATGAATTCATCTCTGTAGGTTTTCTCACAGTTGCAGCCATGTACTTATATGAATACTAAAACTTCTATTCCCAACCTGTTGACCAGTTTCCCATGACTTTGCCTATCGTGATTACTGCCTAAGGTTTTTTAAATGTCAGAGATTTCTTTTAGAGATTGTTCTCACAAACAGCACTTTCTAGCTAATAAAACATTTTGAGATATATATATATATATATATATATATATATATATATATATATATATATATATATATATATATATATTTTTTTTTTTTTTTTTTTAAACACACACACACAGTATATATACATACGATATAGTTTTATAGAATAAAGATTTTTTTCAATAACAATTAATTTAAATTTAAATCAATTTAAATGTAGGCCTATGTATATTTGTGCATATTATTAGAACAATATGTTAGAACCATGTAAAATACATTTGCATCTCTTTGTTCTAGCATATATTAAACAAGCCAAATTATAATATATATATATAATTTTTTTAACATTATAGGCCTATAAATATTTTTACATTTAGAAAATGCTGATTTGTAAATATGTGGGTTGTACTAATATTGTCATGAAATGGAATAATAATTATTTTATAATAAAGTGTACTCCTACTGATACATACTGATATCACTAACGTCAAACATCAAGTCACAAATGAGGAGCAGAAATAAAGGGAATTTTGATCTTCCGGTTGGCATTGTGATCTGATGAGTAGCTCTTTAAAGTGCCTTTCTTTTTTGATGGGCTGATTCGGGGACTCACAGTAATAGACTGTGGCACAAATCAAAGCCTGGGTGCTGAAGGTCAAGTGATCTGTGGCTTTGGGCTTGATTTGAATGCAAGGTGGCACACAGCTTCCGCTTTTAATCTTGACATGATCAGATCTCTGTAATCTGTATTGACTATGAATCATCATCACTCATTTCCTATGCTTTTTTTCACCTTGGGACTTTCATCTCTTTCAATGGAAACTTTTGCGAAACAGCTGGCTTGGTTGGCAATTTAATAAAGTTTTGTTCTGTTGAGATCTATCATGCATGAAATTGATTTGCAGAAATTGCCTTTGCAGTAAAATAAACAGGTCAAGAGAGAGAGACAAAAAATGTCAGGCACTAGTGTCAGCAAAAAGTCCATTAAGCTTAAGTTTGGATAAGTGTCAGAACAAAAAGGATTAAATCGATATTTCTTCCAGGAAACGAGTATGCATAAGCGGCTATATTCATCCACACTCACCTATGTTTTTGACGCAACACACCATGCAGACCATCATCATCATCATTATCATCATCATTCACAAATATAAAGCCTGCACACTCAAAAGCGTATATCACACAACCAGAACTACCGATGGTAATGGCGATCACTTAATAGGCTATTAACCATTTCCCCCCAGAAAGAAATAGGCTTTTTGCAATGCTGAGATAATTTCGCCTGTTTACCAAACCACTTTTTCTATTCACTCTGTTTTTCTCTTTATAGATCCGCCATAATTAGGCAATGCAATCGTAACATTTTATAAAAATAAAAAACTTTAATTTATTAATGCACTACTTGTCACAATAAGATTCAGAAAGTGCATCTTTAAACGCATGTTATCAAATAGGCTACGCTAAATAACCAGTCAGAAGCTGACTGAACTGATTTTTACCGTGTCACGATTCTTGAGTATACAATTTCGGATTAAAGCTAATAGCGTGTTCTGATTCGCTGAAAAGAACCAGCTCCTAAGAATCATTTGTTCGGTAATCTGACTTCAGTGGTCGCGGCTGTTTCATACTCTGAAAAGAAACGGCTCATTAGAATCATTCGTTCGGGAATCCAACTACACCAGTGCCGATGTATGTTTTGATTCAACTAAAAAGAACCGACTCATAAGAGTCATGCGTTCGAGAATCGGATAGCCCTAGTCGCGCGTGTTTGTTCGCGCTCTAGATTCAATGCAGAAAACACTGTCAGGTTATTGTAGCTGTAGAAAGAATACAGATTTGAGAACCCTAACAGAACTGAACTTCATCAAAATTGTTCGTTTCTGGTAGGATAGCTAAAAAACTAAACAGAACCGGTTCTCAGCCAGAACTAATAAAACATTTTGTGCTTTGTAGATTATTATTATTTGTTTTGTTTGCGTTTAATTGAACTTTCCACCCAGGTCTTACCCTTAAAAATGAGTTTGTCAATATCCCCGTCCATTCCCTGGAAGTAGCATTTCCTCCAAAGTCCAAAGTAGGTGGAGAAGAGCGGGCGCCCGCACTCCGTCTCCAAAATGCCCATGCCCAAAATCGCCCTCCAGTTCTCCAACAGTTCCTCCTCTCGACTCCCTACATGGATGGGCTTCATGGGAGCCAGGGTGCGCTTCGCATTCCCACTGTCCACCAAAGGCAGGTGATAGATGGGCATCTCCCTGTTCTTCTGGTCGTTGGACTCCGAGCCGTACTGGTCGCAGTTCTCCTTGTGTCTCCTGGTGTCGGTTTCGTACCAGTGGTCGGTAAAGATCGCCGTGATCAGCAGCATGAGCGCGAGCAGGCTCATGGACAAGCTGATCGCCGTTACAAGAGCCCGTTTCTCCATGTCTCCGACATCCGCGCAACTCACTCAGTCATCTCTCACATGAAGCGTACTTTCTTCGCTTTATTCCGGGACAATGCGCCGCTTTGAGCAGCGATCTGTCATTACAGGTGAATGAGCGGAATGTGTCTGCGCGTGCGGTACTGTGGGCATCTGAATGGGATGCGCGATGGCCGTGCGTGCGTGTTTACCTGCACTCCGTTCGGCGTTTGTGCATCTTCCTTTATCCGCAGTAGCCGCTTGTCTTACTTTCCTTTTTCCTGAAAAGGATGATGTATCCACGAGGACCAAGATTTCATAGTGCAACTGAACGCGCGTGTGGGAATGTCAAGGTTGTCGCGCGCCTACTGTGCCAACAATAGCTATGGGTGTGTCAAGGGTACAGGCGAGGCGGTTTCCTGCAAGCGCGCGACTTAACTGTTATGATGATGATGATGATGATGATGGTGATGATGATGATGATGGTGACTACAGTTTGATCAGGCAAACATCAATGCAGCAGAAGACCGTTATGGAAAGGGAAAAAAATTAAGAACTTGATTGCAAAATATTCTGAATAAATGTTTTCCAGTATGTTCTAGTAACAAAGCTATTTTATGTTCTATGTCTGATATGATAAAATGATCAATCTTTCAATGCAATACTTGCATCCATGTTTAATAACATTATAGCCAACCATATTTTACAAGTAGTTTGATTTATTTACATTTTTTAACATTCAATGAAAAAAAAAATACTTCCCATGTCCCTCGAATACATGAGTTTACACAATATTTGGGAATTAAAAGGTTTTTATTTAGTTACTCCTTTAGACCTGAACAAATCATGACTTTCATAACAGTGAGCGGAGGGGGGTAACAGTGATGTCATAGAAGGAGCATTTTTGAATTCCCCAAATAATTTTTCTGTGAACCGTTTTTTTTTTCTTAGTGTGAAGAACATTTTAATAATCTAAATAACCTTGTTCCACATTCCTTTTTGTGGAATGGAAAGGTTCCATGAATGTTAAAGGTTTTTCATCTAATCATTAATGACAGTTCAGAACCTTTATTTTATTTATTTTATTTATGTTTTTATTGATATTGTCCTCGTCAATCAAAAACAACCAGTGTGTTGCACACAAGCCATAAACAAAACAAAATTATACCAAATGATAATCATAATATTAGTCATAATAAAAAGGAGATACATGCAGTATGTTCATTATAACACAATGGAGGAAAACAATAAGGAACAAACAAATATCCAATATACATCCACAACCAAAGGGTAGCCTATAAACAATTGTCCCATTATGGATACATTCTGGAATCTTCACTAATCCCTAGAGACTTCAATGATTCTTTCCACATTTTATTAAATGACATGAGTTTGCTCATAAGATTTTTTCTAAAGATATAAGATCCTTCATCATAGCTAACCGATCCCTATAACGGAGGGCTATCTCCAACCTATGTGTTCATAATGGCCTTCTTGGCCAACATCAGCAAAGGATGGACAATATCTTTGTGTTCCTCAAAGGGAGGAGGAAAAATGCCAAGTAAACACATGTCTGACAGGGCCTTGCAGATTGAAAGCCAAAAAGTTCTTATTATTCTCACAGACAATGGAAAAGGGTACCAAGGGAATATTTGCACTTCATACAATTAGGTGATACCTGTTTGTTAAATTTGCTACATGGTGACATATAAGCCTGATGTATTAAACGGCATTTCTCTGAATTTGTTGCAGACAGAAATAGTTGCTGCAGTTTATTGATGTTTTCCCATGAGACAGTGTCAATATCAAACCCAATGTTTTTCCTCCAAGATTTTTGAAGATCAATCAGCTTATTCTGCCCATACTCATAAAACCACCATTTCTAGTGCCAACATAATGTCTAACTTGTAAAAAAATATATAGAAATATTTTTGTGCAATATGGAAATGGAATGTAAGCTTATCAAAGGTTTACTTTTGTAGAAGTGATCATATAATTTCTCCCGGCTTGTTGCCATATGATCCCATTTTGGGACACAAACCATCTACCAACAAGGAGAGAATAAGGGTTGTTTATAATGAAATAATCTTTTAATAGTGGACCAGCTTGCAAAATTGAAAATATAAGAAAAAAAGTTCTTCAATTCAAAAGGAGTTGGGATCTTTTAAACAATTGACTAATTAAGAGGTTCCGCATAAATCCATAAAACAAAGAACCTTTATTTTTAAGAGTGTATATGAAATTGATATGCATATGTGCATTCAAATATGAACCAGGCCAATATCATTGACATAAATAATATCTATCTCAAACCAATAATATTTTTTTATTAAATATTAAGGAATTGATAACCGATTGATTAGAAAAATAATTAAATGAACCCTCACTATCACTGCATTACATAAACAGACAGACAAAAGATAGAGAGGAATAGAAAATGAATAAAATTATGCTCATTGCATTAAAAACCTGAACAATGGGTTGGAAAACATATCTAGAACAGCCAGGAAAGAATACCTCTCTAATACATGCCATGTATGTGAGTTGGTTGTTTGATAACTGCCGTCATGCTGAGACCTTGATCTGTGCCAGTGCATGCTTTAATAATCAGTCAATAAATTGCATCCTGGATGTGTGCCTGGCATTTGAGAAATAAATTAGACTGAATAGTCCTGGCTCATAAAACCTTCATAACAACCACATGGTGTAAGTACAAATGTGTTCAGAAGCTCACTCTTGGCACACACTCCTCTGTGATTCGGAAATAAATAGCGCTGAATCACAATCCTGTCTGAGCTGAAAGAGAAGAAGATGGAGGAAGAAGTATGAGACTGTTTTGTAAGTCAACCACATGGAGAATCCTGACAACTGTTAATCTGTCAACTGTCAGTGATTTGTCACATATTTGGAGAGATATATGTGAGAAAACAGAGCTCAAACTGCCTCAAACTCTCGATATGAAGATAATGCATGTAGAAAACCACAACACCCCACAAGAACTCAACACAAGAACACCTGTACATACAGATCAGAAAGTAACATACATTGCGAAACTAAAATGTAAAACAACTATGATCTAACAGTGAAGGGACATTTCTGAAACAGCTTTGCAAGGAAGGAAATTTTATATCTGTTAATTTTTGTCACTATAGTCCCCTGTTTACATAAACAAAATCTATTATTTTCTATTCTATACTACATTGAATTTTATTTTCTGTGTCCTAAGTAAACTTTTGTAGTAGAAGTTTTGACTTCTCTGCATGTGAATTCATCTGAACTTTTCCAAGTCATCACATCGTTAAGTTAAAGTATTGTTATAAATTATTTATGTTATGTTTTATTGACATGATTTATTTGATTAATGTAGCCTATATAATAGGATAATTCAGTTTTTTTAATTCATAACTATTTCTTTACTTTTTACTGGATCAAAAGAGCACATCTTTTTAATTAAAAGTTGTTTGTGTACTGTAGGCCTTATATTAAAGGCAAACTAATTATCAAACCAGTGTCACTCACCATGTATTTAAACTTCAAAAGAAGAAAATGAAATAAATAAAATACCATTCCAATATAGTGTTTCGAACACGATTTGTGTAAAATATTCCTCAGAAGCAGGTTATCTGCTGGTGCCTATGCGCTTCTGATCATCTGACCCAGCCCGATACTCCTCCTCCTCCTCCTCCTCCTCCTCCCTCTCCCTGTCTTCATCCTCCCATACCAGACATTCTCCACTCTATGAGTGCGCAGCGCATGCGCAGTGGAGCTTACGGGAAGCCATGTTAAAGTTAGTGAAGTACTGCGACTGAGATTCCCTTCTGACGCCGTATGTTTATTTTTTTTCTTCCGTTGTTCTCCTTTCCTCCGTGTCAGGGCTCCCAGAAAATCTAACATTGATATTCAGAGGCCGGAGTCCCCATGATGAACTCTAGTTCCGATCTGTCCAGGCGAAATCCGCAAGAGGATTTCGAGCTTATCCAGAGGATAGGCAGCGGGACCTACGGGGATGTTTACAAGGTAAAAATGTGTTTTCTACAAACAAGGCTCGTCTTTTGAACTGTACAGTCAACCTTTAAAGGTCCCGATCTTTAGAATAAAACCAATGTGAGGCATATGGTAGTTTAAATGTTGTATCTGCAATCATAAAGATTGTACTTCTCTGAAGTGGACTGGGACACTGATCTTAAAGGTGCACTCCGTATTTTTCTTGAGAATTAAAAAAAATTACATTCAATGAAATTTATAGAACTATGGAGAAATATGTTTAAAATGTTGTACACTAATATGATATGAAGACTACAGACCTATACTTTTCCTAGTAAATCTGTTTAATTCTACTTGGAGGGGGTCCCTAATGGGCACTGCCATGTTGACATCACATGACCGGACCTGTCATGCTGTTTTTGGACTACTACTACTACTACAAATTAAAAATAACAATAATGTATTTACTTTATAGTGCTTTAGCAATTGCTGAGTGGGAAATGGAATCTATAAACAAGCAGTACAAAGTACCAATGCAGCCTGGTATATCAGTATGTGTTGAATCCAAGAATGCACATTTTATGGATGTGTAGTATGAGACGGAGAGAAAAAAAACCTGATATGAAGCAGCAGCAGTTAGTAAACAAAGTACTAAATCACTGGTACAATTGAGAAAATTAGCCTAAGAGCCGAACAGAGTAAAAACTTATGCTGTGTGTCCCAATTGACGTACTTATGCTAAGCCCTAAAAGTATGTACTCTTTTTGTGAAGGAAAAGTACATACTTCATATTTAATTTCCTATCATATTGGAGAGAAAAGAAGTAGCATGTCGATCTGCCAGAGTGCCAGACAGTCGTGGGTCTTTCATGCAGAGAACTCTCCTTATATTTTTGCATAAAAGTTAATGTTAAATATTTCGCATTTAAAAGTTAATGGCCAAACGGATCTTTATAAAAGTTCATATTGTTGTTGCAATATAACATGGATAACATTAAATAAATATTTTTTTCAGGTTAAATGTTGATTATTTAACTTAATCTGTGAGACCGACCTCAATCGTCGGTCTCACACATCTGCCATGTTTGTAGTTCTTTAACACTTTTTCTCCGACCTTGTAATTCTAATCAAAGTCCTCCAATGCACAGTGGGTTGTGGGCAATATTAGCCATTAGAGTGTGCACAGATCCACACTTCGAAAATCTACCTGAAATAGTAGACTATCCGAGGACTTTTGGCATACTCTTTTCAACATACTATGCTTTTGGAACACACTTATTCTAATCTCACATACTATTTAGGATGGATAGTATGCACATTGGGTCGCAGGTTTAGGCTGGATCGGAAATATGCATACTTCCCTACTATTTAGTAAAGTACCTGAATGACCTACTCCTGTAATATGTAGTACATACTCAGACATGCAAGTTCGAAAACAGCTTTACTGAGTGCACCTTTAATCTGAACCATCTTAACTTTTGCCCTACTTAAAGGGACAGTTAATTAAAAATGGAGGTTTTGTCATAATTAGCTGACTGTTATTTTGTTCTAAAACTGTATGGCTTTCTTCCTTCCTTAAAACAGAAAAGTAGATGTTTCGCAGAATGACAGTCTCATTCATTATTCATTTCCCTTTAAGAAACACAACAGTAGCATCAAAACACTGATCTGTGAAACTCTGTAAACATTGTGCAGATAAGCACACTCATCAACTGTTTGCAAATTTTACATAATTTCCTGTCAACTTGTTGGGTTTATTCCCAGTTTCTTGCACCTCAGTTTGAGTACGACTGAATAACATTATTGTGTGGTTTTGTTGCAGTGTCACTCACATGAGTTGTTGCAAAATTGTGCAAGAGATGACAAATATTTGAGGAAGGCCTTGTGATATCACCGCTTAAGTCTGTGGTTGTCAACTTGTCACTGAATCTAACTCAAGCACTATAGAAAGATCGGTTTGGTGACAGCTGGCCAGTTGATCACTGAGGCTGTTGTCTTGGGTGGTTAACTTGGAAGTTGTTTACAAGTAGTGTGAAATGTGCTGGATTATCCGAGGCTTTATCCGAGTGAGGCTTAAGCGTTAGGTCAGTGTCACCCTGCAAGACTTTCACCTGTCAGTCAACACTCTTAAAAATAAAGGTTCTTCATTAGCACCAATGATTCCCTGAATAAGATTTAACATCGTGGAACGTATCCACTGCACAAAATGTTCACAGTGGAAAAAGGTTCTTTAGATTTGTGAAATGTTCTGCACACTAACTTAAAAAAAAAGGTTATTTTTTTAAGAACTTTTGACTGAAAGGTTCTTTGGGAACCTAACATGGTTTTTCCATGACATCACTGTGAAACCCCCCTTTTGAAACCTTTTATTTTTAAGAGCAAAGGGTTGCACATGGCCAGCTTTTTACATATTTACATAATTATTTCACATAGACATAATTAATTGTATTGAGTCTGCTTTCATCCTATCTTCAAGTCAAGAGCAGTATGTCAGTCTTTATTTGCCAGATGAATATTTGTTTTATCTGACAGAGCGTGTTAGGATTATGTAAAAGATAAGTAAAACTCTGTTTATGCTGATTAGAAGGATTTAGATAACAGATAATAACATATTATGTTGGCTACTGTCTGGTTTAACAGCACTGAGTGCAGTGCATCTACAGACATGCAGTTATTTACAGTCCTTGGGTGTTTTTCCTTGATAATCAACTGTAATCAAGAAGGTAACCGAATATTCTAGATTGGAGAAGACGTCATTTAGTAACCCATATTGATTGACCGGTATTCTGAATATTGGTGGGGATGTGGCCTCTTTGGTGTATATGGTAGTTGAGTCTTAATTATTTTTTTATTGAGTCAATCATGCAGTACTTAATGTCTAGAAAGTTGTGAACAGAATTTGTTTAATAATGCTTTTTTTGTGCTGTTTGCAACCAATTTTAATGAACTCTTAATTGATTGGTGCATGTAGTGGCATATGAGATTGATGATGGAGAAAAAGGATGGTAAATTACCATATAATGTCCAAATGTTTAAGACTTCTAATGACAGTGATTACAAAAGATGGTTCAATGTAAATGAAAATTCACCCTATATTCTACATGCATGTTACTGATCTCATTGTGAACAATTCATTTTTCGATATGTTTCTTTTTTTTCACTTCTTAAATTTATCATAACTCGATATTCTGGGGAAAATGTCAGACTTCTTTCTGGTGATATATGCCACACTTCTCCAGTCATTTCATTCGCTTAAACCCCACCTCTTTCTTACAATCGACCTCAAGCTTGCATTCAGATCTGCTTCCATCCAATTAACAACCAGCTGATAGAACCAAGTCCCCCACCGCCATTGTTTTCTTTTTCTTTTTCAATAATCCATTTCACTCAGATGTATGTCTCAATACGGAAGAATGGAGCTGTCACTTTTTTTGCGTCTTTAGCTACTTTTTACTTTTTAGTCCTACAGACTGACTATCGCAGCAAGCCTACTTAAAAGGAAAGTTTACCCCAAAAATATTCCTCTTGCCGTTCCAAACCTACAAACAGGTATGAACATCGGTGGAACAAAAAATACATTTGCCGAATATAAAACGTTTTTTGTCCATGCAATGAAAATCAACGGTTTCAGAAGCAACATCGGACCCCATTGACTTTCATTGTATGATAAAAAAAGACATTTATCAAAAATATCTTTTGTGTGAAGAAAAGTCATACAGGTTTGGTGAGTAAAAGATGACAGAATTTAAATATTTTAAATATTTGACTATCTTTAATCCTTAACCTATTTTATTCAAAGCAGAGCACGGTTTGCTGATTTAAATACCATACTGTTGTCAACAGGTGTTTCTCCTGGTTGTTTGTCTACTGGGTCTGCTTGTTTTTCGTTACAGTTTGAAGTAAATATAATGCCAGCACGCACCTGATAGATTTTAAAGGGCCTGGAAGCATACAGAGATGTAAAGTATTGATTGAGCAAAAGTAAGCATTGAACAAAAAGCCTACTGCGTCAAGGGTAGGGAAATGAATAATTACCCAGTTTGATCAGTATATATTGGCTTTGTGTCAAGCCTTGGTGGGACTATTTTGATAGTTCTGTGGCTTCCCTGCATTCGAGTGGTTTTGTATTGATTCCATTTTTATGTCTACGGCCTGAGGAATCGGCAGCAAACGACGGAAAGAAAGCAAAGGGATCCATAAGTGTGAGGACGAAAGCGAGAGTGAGAAACTCATCGGAAAAAGAATAAGTGCGAGTCTAAACTGTGGCGTGAAGTGTAATGCTTTGAGGCAGAATTCATCGCTTCTCTTTCAGGAGGTTGCTGTGGAAAGACGACTGTGGGAGCAAATCTCTCGCTATTCGTGCGTGTTTGTGACTTTGTATGTGTTGATTCTTTTTCCTGGCCTCCTGTAGAGACACAAATTCCTTTCTCTCACTGGAAGTTTGGCTTCTCACTGCACAAGTTTGCTCGAAAAGGCCAGGTCAGTCTAAACAGTAGTTCTGCAGAGCTGAATGCAGGTTGATTTCAGTCCAGATACTAAAATGCATCAGATAGAACAAAAAGGGAGATGTTAGTTCTTGTCAGCAGAACACAATCTGTTTATTTCTGGGCCGAGAGGTTTGATTTCACTTACGTTTTGAAGAACAAACAACTCTTGCACGCACATCATTTGGTGAATCCAATCATATTAGTTTATAGTTTTCCTTCTCAGAGTTTGTGGAGTGTGAAGTGGAGTTTCTTGTCTTCATGTAAGGAACATCCATTCCAGGCCTTGCCTTGGTTTGACCTGACTGGATTAAAGTCACGATTTCACCTTTATTCGGATAATCTCTTTGATCCTTCACACGCAGGAAGTCTTGTGTTCCCCTTAAAGACGAAATCCACTCATCCTGTCATTCCCTATTGCAATAGTCACCTTCAATCACACAGATTACACAGGAAGATGGTTCTCCTAGTGTCCTGCATCATGCATTTGTGAAAACATTCTGACAGGATGAAATTCAAGATGGTAGAGTTTCTGTGATATGTGTGCCCTGTGTGTGCAGAATCGCTGTGCAGCTGATGTGAGGGCATTTCTGAATTGACTTTGTCGGGAAAAAATGATCATTAATTATTCACCTGTTTCAACAACTGGGCACTGCTCCATCCTGTAATACTATCATGCTTCTGAGATTTGAATCGGCTAGTTTAGGGACATACTCGCAACCTCTGACTTTCAATAGTCCTGACTATTTAAATATACTCTGATAAATAAGATATAGCCTATCTGGAATTAACTGGAACAATCAACTCTAATATTGATTATTGCGTGGAAAAGAATTGAACCATGGAGGCTAACAGAATACCTAAATTGAACAATTCTTGTATTTAACTGGCTGATTCTGCCAATTCATTCACTCTCTCTCGCACTGAGATGTTGAGTCTTTTTCATAAATATGTCGCAGTTTTACTCACAATCTAATGATATTGTGATATATTGATGTCTGTTGAATTGTGGCTTTTGTTATGTTATTGCTATAATTCCATAGATGTCCATTGTAAGTGCATTGCTGTTATATTTTTTTATAAACTTATGAATGAAAATGGATAGGATTTACTGGAGCTTAACTCTAAATATTTTTATTCAAAAGTTTTGGGTAAGTACGATATTTTTAGTGCTGTTGATAGAAGTCTCTTATGTTCATCCAGACTGCATTTATTTGATCAAAAATACATCAAAAACAGTAATTTTGTGGAATATTATTATAAGTTAAAATAGCTGTTTCCTATTTTAAAATGTAATTTATTCCTGTGATGGCAAAGCAACATTTTCTGCAGCCATTACTTCAGTCTTCAGTGTCACATGATTCTTCAGAAATCATTCTAATATGCTGATTTGCTGCTTAAGAAATATTTCTTGTTGTGTTGCTTATTGTCTTGTAGAAACCGTGATAAAAATATTTTCTAGGATTCTTTGAGTAGAAAGTTCTAAAGAACAGCATTTATTTGAAATAATTGAAATTAAATAAAAGTATTTATTTATTTCAAAAATAAACCCAACCCTAAACCTTTGATTGGTACTAGTGTACTGTATATAATTTTATTTAGGCCTTTACTTATAATAATTTGGGGTGATGATACACTTAATTAGCTCATGAGATGATACGACACACGGTTCACGAGAAAGAGACAAGACGATATTTTCAAGAAACACTATATTTAAGAAATCTTCAATAACAAAATATGACTGGAAAAATAGACAAAATGCAAAACAATGCTGTTCATGCAGTCTTTTTATTATATCGTGCAGCTTTAGAAAACTATCTAATAATGCGGTTCATGGATTCTCTTCCATGGAATGTGCCAATTCCGATATTTAATTTAACCCGATATTTAATCGAGAAATCGTGACAGATCTAAACTAATCATCTTGTAATGAATGTCACTCAAGTTCTACTTTCTGAGTATGAATTATCATATGCAGTAAAAGACAGAACAATTTAATGCAAGCGCTGTCAAAGGATTTTCCACAAACTCAATATCGCAAGACAGCTTTTCACCTCGACGAGAAATATTGTCACGTTTTAATATCACGTGGCACGAGATCTCGTCACACCCCTTATGATAATAAATAATCATATGTACGTCTGATTTTCTATTATATAATATTATAAAAAATATTTTATTATAATAATTATAATAATTATTTAGTGATATCTATTGGCATTATATCAAATGCTTTAGATTTTAATCAAAACAGCAAAAGGTGTGATTTTGGAAGTGCTTTGCATTGGTAAGTTCCTCTTGTTGAAGTTGTTTTTTTCGTCGAATGAGGGATTTTCGTACCTTTTCTCCCTTGTTTTTGTGACTCATTAGTCGGAGCAAGTCA
Organism: Gila orcuttii; assembly: GCA_026230005.1. Lineage (NCBI taxonomy): Eukaryota > Metazoa > Chordata > Actinopteri > Cypriniformes > Leuciscidae > Gila > Gila orcuttii. Next base: position 30,412,014 of record JAPDVR010000022.1, on the reverse strand, counting down.
CAGTCCTCAAACCTTCTCCCTGAGGAAGCCTTGAAACACCTCGCAGGAGTCTCACAAAAGCTGAGGTCAACGTACTCCAGCCATCACACATTCTTTCTTTCATCTCTTTTTGCAGGAAGCAACTGTCAACACCTTTGCTTACTCTCATGTGTTTTATGCCTTCGCGCCTTTTAGAAGTTCACAACAGACTGGATTACACAGTCTCTTTTAATAGAACGTCCTTTTCATCTAGCCTCCTTTTGAGCGGCCCCCGAGATCTCTGCACAATCTGAAAACGAAAGCAGTTTCAATCTCGCCGCAACCTTTCAGTGAGTAAGCAGAAATACAGATCTGCATGACAGAGTGATCCACTGTCCTACAAATGCGACCGAGGAGAGAAATTGTATTCTCCCTTTGTGAGTGTGAGCGACTGACATTCTACCTTTGTTTGGACAACAACGTGATTTACTTAATTATGTTTGGCGTTTGGTAGCGGAATTAGAGTTAGACTTATTAGACAGTTAATCGACCGCGTTGTAGTAACGATTCATAAACTGTGTTGTTGGTGGGAGACTCGGAGGAGGCGGTCGTCTCAGTTGTACTGTAGTTTCATAATCACGTTTTAGCAAGCCCAGGCACGCTCCTGTCGGCGCGCACTAGAATTCTTGATGCATTATGTACTCTGCGTTTAACTGCAATACAGCATGAATAATGAATCCGATGAAATGTTTGATAACACCAGCGCAGGAAAGACATTAGAGAGGAAAACGAGTTGTTTATCGGAGGTCAGTGCCGCATTGGCACAGTAAATTGTTAATACAAGGCATCAGATTTGCCAGGCATTGCAGAAAATGATTGGCCTAGATTCTGCTGGCCGGGGGCCAAGCTTGCAGTGATTTATCCACCTCTCTGTAATTACCTGACATGGCATCAGCTCGCAGCCCCACTGTGTGCTGCACCTGTGCAGGTGGAGCGCTTGCTGTTGCTCCGCTCCTCAGCGGACATAGGAGAGTGTGTGCGCGTGTGTTTGAAGTCAAAGGGTTACGCATTAGGAGGCTGAGTTTTAAATTTATGCGATGGTTGCAATGTTTTTGTTGGTGTAAGTTAAAGGGATAGTTCACCCAAAAATGAAAATTCTGTCATTAATTACTCACCCTCACGTCATTCCGTAAGATTTTCGTTCATCTTTGGAACACAAATGAAGATATTTTTAATGAAATCTGAGAGATTTCTGTCCCTCCATTGAAAGTCTTTTCAGTCAAAACTCTGACAGTCCAAAACATGCATAAAGAGATCATAAAATAATAATCGAGCGATTTAATCCAAGACTTCTGAAGAGACTCGATCACTTTATATGATGAACAGATTTTATTAGGGTTTTATTCACATATAAACATTGATCAGCGAACGAAAATAGCACTCAAATATGGTAAACAGAAGCCCAAGCATGCTTGCTTGAACGCCATGTATCGATGAATCCGATATAACAAAACTGATACCCGATTATGGAAAAATGCTTAAATATTGGGAAAAATAGAGTTTAAACCGATTATCAATCAATCACTAATTATCATCCCTCATTTTCATCCCAAAAAACAACAACAACAAAATGGTTGGATATAATAACATAGAAAAGGTTAATAAGCATTTTCTCCTTTAAAATCATGTCAGCATACATATTATTTACATTTTGTGGCTATACTTTTGAAACTGAGCATTTTAATGTTTACAAATTTGCCACATTCACTTTCTTTGTAAGTGCCTCATGTTAATCTAGAGTTTTACTTTATTTTAAGAAAAGCAGGACTGAGTCAAAATCATTTTTATTGTAATCAAAAATAAGTGCTGTCGATTGAGCCTAACTTGTGCTGAATCCAGAGTATTCCTTTAACCCGCAGCGTTGTTATCGCAACCCGTTATCGCAATCCTAATTTTTTCTGAAAGCTTAAAGAGGTGTAAAAAGTCAAAGTGGTCAGAATGAGTCACAATTTTTTTTATCCCACAATGTCATCAGATCCGGTTATGTTGTTGTTGGTTGGTTCCCACGATCCTTGACTTTCACCTTTCTTGGGCCGGTGGTGGGCTCATTATAAAGGATCATTAACACATAATTTTAAACCACACCAGACAATATGATTTACCTGATTGCAAGGCGAGGTATTGACCGCTGGGCCTGGATGCTTGATGAAGCTATTGATCAGCACTAATCTGCATGCCTCCACCACGTAGAACGCAGCAGATTATCCTGGAAAGGAATTATACTTTGCATTTCACACAGACTTTTTTTGCTTATTATGATTTTGTCTAATTAAAAAAAATTCAACGTCCAGCCTGTGAGTCATGATATGTAATTTAAACCAAAAAAGTTTCTAAGGCCTATGCATGGGAAAAGTGCAACTGTGAACATTTTTCATTTTGACTTCAACCGAAAGATGAAATTTGTTTGTTACTGGATTACGAATCCTTTAATTATACATTTTGCTGTGTGGTTTTGCACTGATGATTCAAAGCAGGGATTTGATGTAATGTGATGATATTGCCCAACATTTCATGCTTTTCGTACATCAGTGTGACATACCATCCGCAGTGTGTTTATAGTCGAGGTTGGATTTCAGCACCTCATATCTTTGAGCTGAAAGGATTCAGCATGTGGGCTTCTTTCAAAGCAGTTCGCAACAGGAATTTGAATATACGGCGGAGAATCATCAGCCTTCTGGAGGGGAGCTTTCAGTTGTGTTTTAACATTTTTGACATGCATCTCAGAGTGAATTCTCACACGATCCCGGCAAAGCTGTATAGCTCTTGACATCTTCGCATTAGTTACCCGGGATGTCTCTGTTTTTGCAGCATCCTTTTCAGATCATATCACTCTGCTGCTGATGTTTTTCTGACTTGTTTTCGATAAGCGAAATCTCTTTGAAAGATACTGATTATTAAGCATGCATTAGAATTCTTCACTCGTTCCATTTGTTGACTCCAACTGTCTAGTTAAGGCCTAAATAAATGTTTAATTAAAAGTAATTAAAGAATGTTATATGAAAAATGATGTTGATCAATAAGGATGTGCAAAACAACTTGTTTTCAAAGTCATCTAGCCATGAGTTTCCAGAATGATTAGTTGACTAATCCATCTTAAGGAGGTCCTGCATAATTCGGGGTTTGGGTTTGCCTGACCTAAAGGTGTTTCTAAATTTGCATTAGTAAGTCGTGCTCTTTCGTTCGCTCTTTCGCCCGAATGGAAGTGTATGGAAGTAAAATAATGTCAAATGTTTTTGAAATAAAAAGCCTGTTGAATTGCACTACTTGAAAAAAATAGGCATTGCATTAACCATGCTTGCATTTTAATGCATTGTATTTTTAGGGCTTGCATTTTTATGGGCTGAAATTCAACATGGTTGAATATTTAAGCTGTGAATATTTCAATTAAAAACATTTCAAACACATTTTCATTATTCAAAATTCAATAATCCATATTCACCATTCATATTTCACTTCCAAAATATTCTAACTGTTTAAAAATACAAATTCGCTTCCACAAATTCAGTGGTTCAAATTCGACAGTAAATTCAACATTGACGTCCAGGAACTGCAGGAAAAGCAGTAGATTGCTGAGCATACTCTCCATCTGCTGTTAGTCTATCTCACCAGCAGGGGGTGCAAGCGCGTGTTGTTGACGAAGACCAGAAAAATAAGAGCAAGTCATTCATTCATAAAACTCATTTACAGCAATGTAAGTTTATTTGTGATTATTATGACGGCTGTTTTTGTTAAATTCGGTGCCTTCACGGTTACTTTTCCTGTGTAGCCTACATGCATATTTCTCTACCGTGAACGAGATCATAATGTTATTCCCCGATGCGGATATACAGATCCAATGTTACATTTTTGAGGTTGACATATATTTCTCTTGGTTGTTTAATTGCCTTAACTTTATATTGTGGCGATGTGCTGCATGCAGGCTTTTAGGGTTTCCCTCAATACTTCAGGATAACCCTGCTGGACATATACAACGCTTAACGGAGCTTAATGGACTAGTGATGTAAAAGTCCAAACTGCAGATGGACTCAGAATAACGCGCACAGCTGAGCGTTTCCCAGTGATAGACTGGCATAAAGATGGCTTGATGTTGGACATTCGCACCTTTAGGGACCGTCCCTAAAGTGTATACGACTTTGGTATACACGTTTCTAACTTCAATAGCATTTGAATAGAACGACTTACAGTCATAAAACCAACTGTAAAGTGTTCATGTAGTGTCAGGCATAATGCGCACCCTTTGGATTTTTGATATTTATTCAAATAAATTTAAGTTTGCTATTGAAGTTAGAAACGTACATGCCAATGTTGTATGCAACTTTAGAGACGGTCCCTAAATGTGCCAATGTCCAATGTCAAGCCAATTTTACATGGTCATTTAGCAGACGCTTTTATCCAAAGCGATTTACAGTTAAACTAACAATAGGAGGACAACAATATGCAAGTGCTATGATCCCAGTTTAAGCTAATGCAATACACGTAGGCATTTTAGGACTTGGACTATATATATATATATATATAAAGAGAGAGAGAGAGAGAGAGCTTTACGCGTAAAGTTTACAATCTGAGTCCATCTTCTTGCCTGTAGCCTATATAGTAGCCTACAGCCTACATCCCCAATAAGGTGCAAGATTGGTCTTTCATATCACTGTATGTGTTAAGCGTTTTGTCCCAACGGAAAGGGAATCCTTGAGTATGAGGTATTGACGGAAACCGATTATAATCCTGTTCATGGTGGAGAAAGCTGATGACATGTAGAATACACAGGGAAAGTAACAATGAAGTTATTGAATGAAACATAAACACAGCTTTTGTGTGTTTATCATCTTTTCCGCATATACTGTCACAGATAATCATTTCCATTTTATGAATGAATGTCTTCGTCAACAACAAGCGCTTTTGCACCATCTGATGGTGAGGTCGACTAACAGCAGATGGAGAGTATGCTCGGCAATCTACTGCTTTTCCTGCAGTACTGTCGAATTTGAACCACTGAATTTGTGGAAGCGAATTTGCAAAGCGAAATAAAATGGACTGAAAATTGCCTGTTGAATATTATTGGTTGTATTTTTAATCAGTTTGAATATTTTGGAAATGAAATATGAATGGTGAATATGGATTATTGAATTTTTAATAATGAAAATGTGTTTGAAATGTTTTTAATTGAAATATTCACAGCTTAAATATTCAACCATGTTGAATTTCAGCCCATAAAAATGCAAGCCCTAAAAATACAATGCATTAAAATGCAATCATGGTTAATGCAATGCCTATTTTTTTTTCAAGTAGTGCAATTCAACAGGCTTTTTATTTCAAAAACATTTGACATTATTTTACTTCCATAGAAGTGTCTCGAGATGTTATGATTAAAATATTTTTTCACAATATGAGTAAGTTTAGATTAATTTTTATTATACAAGTAATTTTAGCAATTTCACAATTATTTATACCAATTCGATTCTTCAGCAAAAACTAATACTAGGTTAACTAAAAAGTCCTCAAACAGTTAATAAAGACAATAAGAACAAAAAACTATTACAAACAGAAGGACAAACAAATACAATAGAACAAAGATAGAACAAATCCGTATGGGAAACAGTGTCTCTTTCACGGCTTATTGCTTTTTTAATAATTTTTAATATCAAGCACGTCCCGCAGGTTAGTAACGGGAAACTGCATTTTGCGACAGTCACTGATCTAGCTGATATGAGAGGCTTTTCACTGGAGAAACATTTTCAGAGTTTCTATTAGGGCTGCACGATATTACAAAAAGTACGACTGGCAATGCGATATTTAGTTTGTCTTCGATATATATAGCATTATGACTTGAATATGTCTGTTTGAAAAGAATGAATCATTCTAGAATAATTGGGGTGATTTGGGAGTGAATCCGCATAGAAAAAATGACAAATTCACGAGCATTCGCAGATTTCGCACCGGCACCTGCCATTTTTAAACAGCTGTGTAAACACACAGTTTATAGCCTACATATTTACTCTAAAATCTAACTCCATGAACAGGGAGAACAGTAATAGATGAACCGACACCGAAGTCCAGGCAGTTCTCAACCTTTACGTTCAGGAAATCCAACGCGACTTTGAAGAGACCACCAAGCCTTCAATTGGGCATCAACAACACGACAAATGCTATAATTCTTTTTCATATAGTTTACTTTCTTTATAATAACGTATTAGATAGCACTGTTAAACCGATCGTAAACTAATGAAGAGAGTTCTCAGCGTTGTCAAAATATAAGTCCCACACAACAACCCGAGCAGCAGGACGTACTGTAAGTGACGACTTGTGTCACTTCAGAGTTCCTACTGGTGGTGCGAATGCTACTAGAAAAATTGCCCTAGAGGAAAATTTTGTTCTCTGGGGAACACCCTGGTGGCTAGTTCCAATAACTGAGGTCCCATAGCTACTCGGTGTGAAAGCCCTTTGGATGTTAAGTTTAGGGTAGAACGAAACCACACCGCTGGCGCTGTGACGGAAAGGAAGTTCCTTAAAGAAGGCAATAAAAAACATTTATTTGGAAATAAAATGACTAATAAGAACATATTCCGTGGTGTGAAAGGCCTCAAACACGTCCATCTGAATAAATAACTAAATGGAATTTCACCCTATCTGTTTTCTAAATGCATGTTATTGATCTTATAGTGAACTTTTCATCCATGCATTTGTTTAATTTTGTACAACGTACTTCACAATACGGAATAAAAGATCTGTCTCTACTTTCTGTTCAAAGATGTTTTCCAAAGGGTTTTACAGTGAGAACTGCCAAAAAAATGCTAAATCACAGAATGCTTAGAATACCAATTATTAAATTTTTAAACCTGAATGGACTTTTTTTTTGGATATTTATATATGGTCAGTGTGGTTGAACACTTCTACTCCCTGCAGCCCAAACAAACTCAGTGAAAATGTAGACTCTTTAATTTAACATTTTGTCATTCATGATGAATTTTTCACACAGATTTTTCTATCAAAGTGCACTTCATCAGTGTATTATTACTATGGGACATCGTCAGCCGTGTTCTGCCCAGTAATACTCGGCTTAGTAACCCCCCCCGTTCTCACTGCTGCCAACGCCTAGCTGTCAGATCTCACGCTGTTGCTAAGAGAGGGAAAAAGAAATACTTTGACCACTTCGCTGATGACATCTTAATTAAATCCGGGGTTAATTTTGTCTAATGTTTTTCCTGCTGCCACATCGTGATTAAATAATGTCATGATGGACTGAACAACAATTTTTTCTTGTAGCCAAAATGAGTCTGTCCATTGGTGTGGATATTGAGGATGTCATGTTTCCCCCCTCTTGATCAGTAAAGCAGTCGTTGTTTGTATTTAGTTTTTAAAGGTGATGAAACTCTCTCTTGAATCATGAAATACATGAGCCTCTGCCCATGTGACTATACAGATTTGCGGCAGGCGGGTAAATTAACATTCTGATCAGCGGTCTTTTCAAAACAGCAAGAAAATGCATAAGTATGCACAGTCCATATTGACACAATGCTAATGCAGTATGCATCCATTTGATTGCATGTTTACCCTATTTAAACCTTCAATTTAGTTACAGGTATTATTGACAATTAAACTATTGAATATCAATGTTAATGTAAGGCTTTAAGCTAATTCTTACCCAATACCTGATTTGCAGAACCACATGCTAATCACAATTTCATGATGGTTTTAGCCTCCAATAAGAGTATTCTACTCATTTTTCAATGTTTAAATTCATTCCACAGAATTTTGAAGATTTTCCCCAAAAAATGCAAAAAGAAGTCTTCAAAATCAGGGTCTGCTGATTGCTCTGATCACATCTGAAGTCTTTCAGGCTTAATAATAGTTATTAACATTGAGACGTCTGTTGAATAAGTGCTGTTGTTGTTCTCTTTCAGGCTCGTAATGTCACTACAGGAGAGCTGGCTGCTATCAAGGTCATTAAACTGGAGCCAGGTAAGAAAATCTCTTCCCTTTCAGACGAAACCGATTTTGTTCTCATCTGGTGTCTGTTCTGTGATCTATTATCATATTCTCTCTCCATACACTCCTAGCCAGACTATTTTAATATATTTAGGGCAGTTATTTCAAATCTGGGGTCTTTAGGGGGTCTTCAAGCTGATTCCAATGGTGCACTTGAGAAGATTTAAAAGTAGCTGTTTAAAACAGAAATTGATATTACATTTTAACATTTATTAAAGTACCTAATAATGCCCCCCCCCCCCCCCCCCAAAAAAAAAGGAAAGAGTAATACTTCAGGTCTTCAAGCAGATTCCCATGGTGTACTTGACATTTCTAGTTACTGATGAGGCTGTAGGAGTACGTAAGACAAAAGAGGTTGGGAAACATTAATCTAAGAGCTGGTATACTATGGTGAAGTAGCTGATGTTTAGGATTGGTGTGCAGAAATTTGTAGGCTTGAACCCTATGTGGAGTGAACCTTGAGGTTTCACCAAGTGTCCTTGAGCAGGGCACTTAACCGCTTAGAAGGTTATTCTAAGGGGACATTACCTGTGGTAAATGTACTATACGTCACTTTGGATAAAAGCTTTTGCTAAATGACCTCTTACTTCCTTACTAAATGAGGGAAAAAAACAAGAACTTTGCACTCAGTCAATAAAGTCCTTTGGAACATTCATTCTATGATTCTTCCTTGTTCATCTTGGTGTTAAGTAATTGTTTACTTTTTTCATGCAAATCGAATATTTGAACAAGTTGAAAAAATAATTTAATACAAAAGTGCTGTAAGACCCATCATGTTTCAAAGTTAGGATACCATCCCCTGTGTCCAGATGCACAATGGATGTTTCACGCTCTGATCAAAGTAAACCCAGATTATTTATGTCAGTGAAAAAGCTTTTGATATAAAACCCAGACCAAAGCAGGAGATGACATCAAATGGGGTCTCTGGGGTTTGATACGTTTTGACAATATTGAATATCATTGTCACTGTAAAGGATGTACCTGTTTTATCCACCAGCCACCTGGATTGATGAATGACATTTTCTTGCCTTAAAGGGGTGATGAACTGAGAAATCAAATTTTCCTTGAGCTTTTGACAAATAAGAGGTCATCATATTATAAGAATATCCTGTAAATTTCAGAACTGAAAACGTCCTTGTTAGTCCAATAAATGCTTTTATTGACACCAGGCTCAGCAAACGACTCGTTTTTCAAAGTGGGGAACTATGACGTCAAAGAGGATAAAACACCACCCCCACTGAAGAAGATCAACGCCTACTTCAACACGGCTACTTTAGCCCCGCCCACCGATTCGCGCATTACACGCATAGCTAAAAAACATGGGCCTACCTCGTGATGACAAACCGGATCGAGCTACCGAGCAATAAACATGACATTTACAAAATATTGTGCAGTGCCTGGAAGAAGACAGTTGCTGCATAAGCTTCCTCTGGATTCCAATAGGAATGCTTGGTTAAACTTTATTTTTAATGACGTTCCAGCTGATGTGGGTAAAACATTGTCCGTTTGTTCGCTTCATTTCACTGAGGATTGTTTTGTAAACAAGACACAGGTCGAGACTGGATTTGCAGACCGATTAAGATTAGAAAACGGTGCTGTGCCTTCTATATTGGATCCGACAGGAATGGTGCAACACACTTATGTGAGTAAAATTTTTATTAAAAAAATAATAATAATCTGATAGGCTAGTATTGCATTGTTACAGATCGTTTGATATCTAATAATTATGTGTACATGTGTATCAGTCTAATCGTTACTGACGAGTGAATTGAAACTCCTTATAATATGCAAAACTGTTATCCACTCACAGCAGTGGGCGTTTACTTCCAAGTCTTCAATGCGAGACGCTCATAAAAACTGAGCGTTTTTGAGCTAGGCTCAAAACTAGGGTAGAAAATAGCCTATTACTTATTCATTTTGATGTTTTTGAATGTAAAAACCAAGCGAACGTCATAAGTTGACCTCAGACAACAATATAACATTTTTTAAAAATCTAGTTCATGACCCCTTTAAGGAAACCAGTGTGTCTTTCATTTTGATTTTATAGCGATTCTCTTTGTGTTCTGTTTTGCTGTGCCAGCAGTAACTGCAGGAACAATAGCGGACCTCAAACCTTTTTTTGCTGGTTTGAGATAAAACCCACAGCCTTCTTCTTCCGATGGCTTAACTTCACCAGCACGTTCTTTTTTTTTTTCATTTCCAGTTAAAGTTTCACTTTGTGAAATTAAAGTAACCAGAACAAACTACAATTGGTAACCAAAGTTTGTTGTGTGTCCAGCAGCACATTGGTTGGTAATGGTGGTTCACCCCACATTTTTTATGATACTAAACCTATAGGTCTGTTTGTTTTGCAATGAGAACGATTAGGCTACTTGGTTTAAACATTGACTAAGAATTCAGTAGCCACTCACATTCATAGATGCAGATGCACACAATGTATTAGTCAGCTTTCCGCCTCCATAATTACTACATGCCTTTCATACCAGAGACGAGAGAGAATGAGAGGAGAATGGGGGTTTCTGGAGGGCCCTGCGCTTTGCTTTCTCAGCTGTAGTTTGAGATAAGCAAGGGTTTGCGTGTGTGTGGCTTTTCGATGCCCCTGTTGTAATAGGACGCATTGCCGTGCCAGATATCTGTTAATCTGGGTTTCATATGTAAGGGCTAGATTTAGTCTGAGTGTTTTAGAAACACCTGCTCAGGCTTGTGCCCAAGCTGTTCGTTTTCAGTGCCTTTCTGTAATCAGGGTCTTTATTATTGAAGAGTATGGAAAACAACCATTAACGTTTAAAAGTTGACTGATACATGCTGCTGGATCAGTTTTTAATTTTTGGTTCAGATCTGAACGGGTGTCTTTGAATGCAAGCTAGAAAACTATAAATTTGATCTTGATGGTGCAATATGCCAGTCATAGCTTTCAGATAAATTATTTGTCAAACTGTCTATCTGTGTATTTGTCTGTCTGTCTGTGTGTCTATCTATCTACTGTCTCTCTGTCTGTCAGATAGATGGATAGATGGATAGATAGATAGATAGACAGACAGACAGATTGATATCCATCCATCCATCTATCCATCATGTGCTCGGATGTGTGGCGTGTCGTTAGCTGTCAGTGGTACGTCGTTGTCGTCACAGTAGGCAAATAAAGGCTACTAACTACTCATACATGTATAGTAGTCATTTCCCCAAGGGCTGTCCGTTATTATGTCTTGTTAATTGTGTTGGTTTGCAAGCAACGTGCTGCCAAGATAAACAAATTAATCAGTTATTAGTTCCACATTTACCTTTACCTCTCTGGCGAGTTAGTATGAAGTCAGCCTAATTAGATAAGGATATTAACATGAATGTCCCATGGATGTGTTTTATGGTGATGTCTTTGTTCTTCTTTGACATTAATTTACAATTCTGATTAACATGCAGAGTTTCTTCCTGACGCATTGGACCGCATAGCCGTTTTTGCTGTTCTAACTCATTAATGTCTCTGAGCTGGCCTTTACGAATCATGGTGGGGGAGGACAACACACACTTTCAGGATAGGTCTCCTCCCTCTCCGGCACTGTGGGGATCAGGACATGGCTTTGAGTTTTGGCTCATTAGTTTCACATAATCAACAGGGGATCGTCTAAAAAGACCCAATAAATGTGTTTGCAAACAGACATGCCAACACAGACATCAAGACCTGGGGAGAGTTTATGTGGGGGTGTTCGGTGACGTGTTGATGTGCGGTGAGATTCATTCTTGGCCTGAGATGAGAGGCGCAGTGACCAGGATTCAGCTGGATGTGCTCTTATTTCTCTGTGTGTGTAGATTGGTTGGCTCGAGCAATGTTGGTCTCATGCATTTCATTCAAAATTGATGAATCTATGATATTGGACTTCAGAAAGAAGCAATTTGCCACTTTGAAACAGGCCTGTAGAGGGAATCAATTTTGGGTGTCTTTTTCAGCTTCCTTCTTGGTTTGTGCTCGTTTGTGTGTATGCGGCCTCACACATCTGATTGTGTACTCGGACGCTTGTGTGTATAGGCAAACATTGGCCTGCATGTGTGTGAGTTTGTGCACCTGCTTCTGTGTATTGCTGAACAGCAAAGGCTATTCTTTCCATAAAAAGAAGGGCGACCTCATGAGCAAGCACTTACCCTGCCTTGCCTTCCCTCTTAATGTCAGCTTGTTGTGTATCAAATTCACAGTGACAAGCTGTAGAAAGTGTGGCGAGGCAAAAGGTTCTCTGCCAACCAAGTGTGGACACTTAAAATCTACTGTTTCACCTCTCTGCTTCAGATTTGTTCTTCTTGGATGTAGAAGGATAAGTGGAAAACCTTGATTTCCTATTATTTCTCTTGTTTTTCTTCTGACTTTCGTTACCAGTTAATTTAATTGGCTGATGTTGATATAAGTTAAAGTAAATCTTGATATGGAACATATAATAAGGATGCTAAAATATTTACTGAAGATGCACAAGATTTTATTCTCTAAGATTCACTTGTCATTCGCTATCCAAATGTGGTTGCCAATGCCATTTTTGCTAAGGTTTTCAGTACGATGTTATGCTTTTATTTTATAAATATATAAATGTACAATTTGCAGTTCAGTATGTGCATCACATATTGATTGTAAGCTTTAGAACTTGAGTGAGTTCATTCATTGAAGGACCATTCAATTGAACCAAGTGTGAAAGCACCCTTAGTCAGACCAGTTACTTAAGTTTGAGACTTTTTGTATGATTCATTAAAAGAACTATAGTTTCTAAGTCTGTGTTACCACCAAAGTGTTTTTTTCCAGAGGCTAGCGTATTTTTCCAATTGGTTTCGATGGGAATGTCGTGTTTTTTAAAACACCAGCAGCGTGACGAGGCACTGAGCATCTATTTCATGCTGAGCACTCTGTGCATTTTTTTCCAGTTGAAGAGTTGAAGAATGTTCAACTTTGGGTAAAATGCAGCTCTCATCACTGTCACTTTACCCAGCCGTCCAATCACAGTGGAGGAGAAATGAGACAAATACCACAGCGACCAACCAGACGACAAGAAGTACAACAATTGAACAAAATCATTGAAAACAAGATCCAGAGTCGAATACTTTACATTGTATCAACATTTTTATATTCAGAAACAAACTATATGGGAAATCGAATACTAGCAACACTTCTGCTGATGTTTCGTATATAGCACATATAGCGTATTAACTGAAAAAAAAAAACGCTGTGTCACCGAAACGCTCTCATGCGCCTGTAGCAAGCGTTTTGTGTCGCGAGGACAACTCAACCAAAAGATGTTTTCTTGCCATTATATTTTTTTATGTCATCACATTCAATTCAGACCATACACTCATATTCACAACTCAGATAAAATATGATTTATTTTGCCATATAGTGCTAGTGATTTAGCTACCTCTTTCAGAGCTAGACTGTATGACTTTTCTCCCATTTTAATGCCCGCCAGGCAAAAGATGTTTGTTTCATATGGCTGTGTTTCAAAGTCTAGTGAGCTACCCATCTAGACATCATGCTTGGCCATTGTAGATGCATGTCTGATGTAAAAGATAGTCTCAGATATATTCAGCAGACACGAGTCATCTTACTAGATTTTAAAACAGCCTATATTTCATCTTCCAACCTAATGTTGAAAAGACAGGACAATGTTCCACCGCTATTCGGAGTGACATTAGGTGTGTGCGCGTTTGCATGCTGTGTCTTTGTCGGCTCTGATTCCCGTAAGACATGTAAAGGGAAGAGAAGGAGCAGGAGTGGAGGTGGGTCTGGTATTAGCCGGCTGGGAGAACTGAGGCACTGCGGGCATGCAGGGCAATCATTTAAAATGCTTGGGCTCGGAGGTCGGCGGCCCTCAGAAATGTCACTCGCTGTAATGGGAGGGGAGAGTGCCAGAACCCAGAGTCCCTACAGAGTCAGATGCGTGTGTGTGTGTGTGTGTGTGTGTGTGTAGTATGGAGAATTGCATCACAGCAGGTGCAGCTGGTTCTCTGTCAACAAAGGGCTTTAGAAAAATATGCTGCTGATGTATGCACAATATTAGGGAAAAGTGGGTCCAAAGTCCTACAGTGGGAAAACACGGGCTAGATTTACAGACCTACGAAACAAATCGATGTTCCAAAATGTGATTGATTGTGACAGGGGCCAATATGCAAAACATTTCCTCCAGGAAGCTATTCAGGCATAAGGTAATGTATTTTCGTTGCCTGTCAGCTATAATAAAGCATTTAGACCCAGTGATGGAAAAATCGAGAGTAAATGATCAGGACATGAATGTATTCTTACATTTTCCCCAAATGATTGATAGTCCATTATATTGGCAAAGTAGATTAATTGGCCAATATTTTGAGATTATTAAAATTAAATTAGGATTGAAAGAATTGCTGAAGGCTTCCTCCATACAGTCATACTGATGGCAACACACACACAACTGATTCAGTCTCCTCCTCTCACTCGTGATAGATTTCAGTAATACCATTTGACCATTGTGAAGAATAATCATTGTATTTTGATCAATATGAAGCCTTGCTGAGCATAAGAGACGTCTTTCAAAAACATTAAAAAATCTTCCAACCCCTTACTAAACTTTTGGACCATGATTCCATTCATACAGCACACATCAACCAACATTTGGCTGAATCCTGTAAACTAGTTGTGTATTGAACATTTTTCATATTTAGCTACTGCTGCTGTTTGAATGTAGCCCTTGTGTTAGTTCTGCAACCTGTCAACTGCCTTGTCTTGATAATGTTTGTTTTTTTGGATAAATTTGATAAAGTTCAGTTTTTTAAAACTATGTACATTGTAACCGAATTCAGTGGCTTTATTCCAAAGCTGCCCATGTAGAACAGTCAAAATTGACAAGCAATTGAAAAGCAATATGATAGCTTTCATCTTCATATAACTCTTGACATCAGAGATGGGTGTTTTAATAAGCATTGCAAATTTGTGGCAAACTGGGACTGAAAACACACCCGTTTGGGGACACGAGTGCTAATGGTGACCAAACCTCTGTTAAATGTGTGAGACTTAAGTAAATACACCCCTCCAATCAAGCTCTCCCACCCTAAAACACACGCACTATCTCACTTTAACACTTACACACATTCTGTCACGTCAGCGGAGCTGTTAGCTGTGCACACACATATGCGCGCTGACACGCATGTCTAATGGAGTGACAGTTGTGCACCTCTTCCTGACAGTCTCTGTTGCTAATGCTATCCAACACCTACAAACATGCCCAAGAGCACAAACTTGTCCCATTTCTGTGTGCGATGACATGCTTTAATGAAATTTATTCATGAATTATTTGTTATTATTCAGATTTTTTCATTTTGAACAAAATCATGACGGTGCTCGCAGCACCTTACCGTTGCATTCAAATTCTGGTTCACAATAATTGGAAAACAATAGCTAGAAAAGTTGAAGGTTTCTCTCTGGTACAATAGAGCTCTATTATATATTAACTGGACACGTCTGAAAAACTATATATTTAATTTATCTTTTTTTGTTAACAAAGTTTGTTGTGTCCTATAGAGCTTGGGTCTAGTAGAAGACCTCTATAGACCTTATTCACAGCAGTGCCATCTTTGTTTTTTAATGGGAATGAAAGCGAGGCTGTGAGGGATAGGCACATCTCTTCAGTGTGTTGTACTGTTATTTAATGTGTTTTTGGATTGTTCTGATGACGAAACACTGCAAAAATATCTTTCCGAGAAATTTCAGTAGAGAAAAAACCCCAGAGAGTATGAGCTGTGGAAAATTAGAAGTGATCTAGGAGCTTTATACAGCGGATGCCATTGAAAACACGGCAAGTCTGTCCCTCACAGCCTCGCTTTCATACCTGTCATGGCACTGCTCTGAAATAAGGTCTGGGTCTGGTGGACCTCTATAGATTCATGGTGCCGTTTCTAATGGTGAGATGTTTAAATATTGAAAGGTGCATTTTCTTGAAATCATCCCCCGGTGAGGCTATGGTCTAAATTCAAAGAACCTTGAAATCTGAATAGGAGTGTTTTGCTTATACATATATATATATAAGAGGCTTTACCTCTTAAAGGTGCAGTAAGCGTTTTCTGAGAAACAATGTTGATATTTGAAATCAACTAAAGTAAACACACCCCTCCCTTCATTTCTCCGCCCCCTAAATGCACAAACATGCAATGCAAGTGTGAATGTGTTTTTTCATCAGTCATAGCTGAAACAAAGCTAAATAATGGTTTGCGAAAAACAAAGCGAAGATGAGGAACGAACGACAAGGAAGAACAAAAAATAAAATCATCATCATCATTATTATTATTATTATTATAATGTCTCTCTCAGAAAACCATCTGCCTTGACTAGCAATGGAAAGACAGCAAAACTATGCTAATCGAGCCATTCCGTTGTAGTCCTTAAAGTCTCTTAATTCATGCCATTATCCTTTTTTAATATCTTTTATACCATGGTGATTTAATAATTTTGAACTGTGCAAAAACAATTTGCTCAAATGTCTTTGGATCAGAATCAATGGATGCTTGCAGTTGTTCTTGCTGTGAGTTTGGAGTCTGTTTATTATCTTATTTCTCTCTAATTAGTTGTAATTTAACCTCACTTCTTTTCTTTTGTTTTTTCATTCTCTGGTGGTACACAGAGAAAAATCCCGCTGATCACTGTTCCTTTTCTGTGTGTTATCTGCAGCCTTGCCTGCTTGTGTCCATGTACAGTAATGGAATTTCGTTGGGAAATTTACCAGACCACTAGATGGGCTTCAGCACTTCACATAGAAAGGCAGCCAAGGTTTTCTTTTTTTTTTAGTGTGGCTCTTAACTGTCCATTCTCAAATCAATGCACACTTCCCCCCTTGTCTTACCAAAGGTAGACACTCATAACTACATACACTAAAGTACCTTCTTTTCTTGAAGGGGTAGTTTACCCAATTAAAATAGTTTTTAACGAAATCTGGGATTTCTGTCCAAATATGATAAACAAAAGCTCAATCATGCTTTTTTCAAGCATAATTATTAATAAGGTTAATTCTCGTGTTTCATACCAGCACATTTGAGCTTCTGTTTACCATATTTAAATGCTCTATGTACGTTCGCTGATCAAAGTTTATGTGTAATAAAATCCTAAATGAAATCTGTTCATCATATAAAGCAATCGTGTCTCTTCAGAAAACTTGGATTAAACCGCTTGATTCAGGTGGATTTATTTTATGATCCCTTTTGGAACATTTTGAAGCATGAGAGTTTTGGGTTAATAGACTTTCATGAAGGGACAGACAATTTCATAAAAAAATATCTTCATTTGTGTTCCTAAGATGACAAAAAGTCTTATTGGTTTGTAGCGACGTGAGAGTCAATAATTGATTCCAGAATTTTCATTTTTGGGGTAACTAACCCATTAACATAGCATATATATACCGGTGATGTTCATGTAACTGCTGCTCAGCAGGACCTGTTTTGCCTTGAAGCTGGACGTTCTACCCATCAGACCCTGACTAAGAAGTTTGCTTCAATTAGCATGTGTCCTACTCAGAGATATGCGTCGCTGAAGCCAACACTGTGAATAGTAGTCTAGCTGCTTCCGTTTCCCCTAAAGGAGGTAAGAGGCAATACCTCCTGCTGTCTCTCGCAGCGATCTGCCCCATATGTGCAGGGAAATGTCACTGCCTCTGCGAGCGCTCACTGGATCACTTGCCCCAGCAGGAAGTACGTGTCACCTGACCCCACTGCTGCTACTTCACACTTCCCTCAGGGAGCGAATGTCTTTTGCACAGACCTACACTTAAAGGACATTATGCAAAACTTCTCAAAGCTTCACCTTCCTTTAGTCCGTGGGTTTGGAATTAAAACATTCCTCGGAATTGGTCCTGAATTTAATAAGCAAACTTCACACTAACAGTCCCTATACATTTCATTTCAACATTTCATTTCGTTATTTCATTTCATTATTTCATTGCATTGCATAGCATTTATTTAGATAATCGTTCATATTAAAACATGTATAATAAATTCCCACAATTTAAAGGTGATATTTTACCCTGTTTGCACATTATTTTTGCTGTTTTATTTTTGGTTATGCAATAGTGGGGCAGAAATTACTTAAAGTACTCAAAATAGTTTTTATTAATTTCAGAATAGTTTACAGTTACAGTAAAACTTTAGCCCAAAGTTTATTATTTTTTAAGTGTACGCTAGCATATTATGCGTGCAGGCGAACTTGTAGCCTTTCAAAGTATTCTCCATTTAATAGCATGCGTGAACACAGACAGGTGACACATGCACTCCAGAAACTTTTGTCTTTGTCCATTGTCTGCGCTGTTTTTCTCCAGAAGTTATGACCGATAAAAATGTCTTTCGTTGCATCCGAAATAAAATACTTCCCTACTATATAGTATGTGAAAAACACTACGCCAAAATAGTAGTATGTTGTCCGGATACATAGTATTCGAAATACAGTAGGCGAAAAGTCCCCAAATAACCTACTACTTCCGCCGAGATCCTGAAGTGCGCATTCAAATGACACTTTACACGGAAGGGGATTTATGAATGGAAGTGAAGCAGCGCAACTGTTTGTTGTTTGTTGTGGTTGTTCATGTGACAGTAACAACATGGTGGATGTAGTATGTCCAAATTTCCTTCATACTACCCATATTCATACTAAATAGACTCTATTTAGTATGAATTTAATAGAGCATACTTTTTTTAACGGTCGCAAAGTAAATTCAAATGTAATACCTACGCGGTTTCGGAAGCATCGTTTGTTTTCTTCTAAACTAAAGTTGTGGCTCACACAAGCGCTTGTCAATGCGGGCGTCTGTTATTGTTGCAGTTTCCGCCATTTTGTTGTTGTTTCATCTGTTTAGTTTCATTTATAACAGTGCAAAACAAATTTAATGTACGTGTGCCACCTGCACGTACAATGTAATGTTTGGGCTTTACTGTGATGGTATCAGATGATAATACCATGGTACTGTATGTTTTACATTTACATACCAAGGTTTTTAGCTCAAAGAATAACGTTAATGAAATCACGGTCGATTCCAAAATGTTCCACTTTGTACTGTTTTGTAAGTAAATGTACTAAGTGACCTTTCATCTTGTAAGTGCGATTATTGGTGCCTGCACCCAGCTTGGGCTGTTCAGTTTAATGGCGAATTACACAAGTTAAAATATTTATCTCTGCCCCTCTATGTGGGAGTAAAAGGAGTGTGTTGCTAGTGTCAGTGGGAGAGAACAGGGAAAAACCGTTAAAAAACTTTTAATGAGCCTGCAGCTTCCATCATTAAGCAAGCAGTCACAACAAAGTGACTTTGTTCTCTTCCGCTCTCCTCCATCTCTCATAATCTGTCTCTCCCTCTCTCTTCCTCCTTGTCTCGCTCTCTGCTCACACACACACACATTTATAGAGCAGAGCCAGAGATCAAGGTCAGCTCAGATGGAGTCGAGCCAGAAGCCCCCCCACAAGCATTATGGGTGATTGCCTTCTCGTGTCACCCATCAGCTGAGATCACATCACTTCCAATAAGTTAGCAGAATTTCAGATATTCAGTCTCTGTCTGTTACTTTTGTCTTTCCCCTATTTGTTTTTCCGTCTCCTCCTTTTTCTTTTACAGCAACAAATAAATGTCTCTGAAGGAAGAAGGCCCTTGCTCAATACCTCTTGGCTTTTAAATAAGCTGAGCTAAAATAACAGCTGAACGTTACCGGGTTGAGAGAGAAGTTTAGAAGAGGGGCGTGAATCTCTCCATCAGCAGTTGGAGGGGAAAACCACAGCGATACATCAGGGGTCTGATGCTTTCTGAATGCTAAAGAGAGCTCAGTGCTTTATAGGCACTATATACATGCGCCTGACCCTCCTCGT
Organism: Gila orcuttii; assembly: GCA_026230005.1. Lineage (NCBI taxonomy): Eukaryota > Metazoa > Chordata > Actinopteri > Cypriniformes > Leuciscidae > Gila > Gila orcuttii. The sequence continues at coordinate 30,392,183 of JAPDVR010000022.1, read as the reverse complement.
CGTCTTATGCATGATTAATCAAGCATCCAATGCTTCGATTTGAAGCTTTCATGAGGAATGGGTGTGAATTTTGATATGGAATGCCTTATTAGAGGTGTTTTCTGAGACATGTGTCAGTTACTTCTGCAAACCCCTAACTCTTCGAGTAAAAACGTACTTTATGCAAGTACTCAAATACAGATGCAAATACTTGGTCGAAGCATTGCAAGTGCATGGTTCCGTTGTGCATACTTGCAATGCATTCTTAAGGAGAGGTGTGAATTTTTATTCCATTATCTCCATTTTAATCGTCTTAAAATGTCCAGGAGAGGAAAAACTCCATGTACTTTTTAATATTTTGTCATTTTCACTGAAGAATATAATTTTAAATTATATTATATTATATTATTTAGTGCTTTCAAATTGATTAATCACGATTAATCACATCAAATATAAGTTTTTGTTTACATAATATATATATGTGTGTGTTTATATATAAATATAATTCATATATTATATAGATTTGACTGCACTAATTATATTATGACATTACATTACATTATATTACATTAGAAATTCCTACCATTTATAGGTGATGTTACATTTTTACCTGTTTTTAAAAAGCCAACAATACCATGGTATTGTGTTTTCCATTTACACACCAGAGTTTTTACATTTTACTCGAAGGAATAACATGGTAATGAAATCATAGTAGATTCCAAAATGTTGTACACATTTTGCATAACACTTTTTCATCAACATGAATGAATTAGCTGAATAACTGTCATATTTACACGCTCACCTTGTCCCCATCTCTCTGTTTTCCCTCGACAGGCGAGGACTTCGCAGTGGTTCAGCAGGAAATAATCATGATGAAAGACTGCAAGCACTCTAACATTGTGGCCTATTTTGGTAGTTACTTAAGGTATAGTAATGACCACTTTCCTGACCACACTTTTACTGTTCTCCGCTCTCTTACTTTTCCTTTACTTACCCTTTCTTTCACTCGCTCCCCTCCTGCTCTGTCAGTTCCTATTCCTGTCTAAGGCTGTTGAGTTGACACTGTGCTCTGTTGGCCGGGTCTCTCAGCTGCACTGCAGGAACAGCCACCTCGGTTTCTGATAACTGTACAACCTGTGCCTACGAATAGTGTTTAAGCAAGGTAGATCTCATTTGATTTTGGTGGCAAAAAGCAGGACTTTAACACTGACAGTATGATGTTTTCTCAAAGTTTGGTGTTACATGACACCTTCATCGTCCACCAGGGATCTACAATCTTTTGAAATTATTTCTTTTTAGAAATAATTAAAAATGTTAAAAGGTTAAGCTAAAATTATAAAATAAATCATTTCAATGCATTTTGCGATTAGATACCATGGGCCCTATTTTAACGATCTAAAACGCAAGTGTCAAGCGCAAAGTGCAAGTAACTTTGTGGGCGGATCTCTGTTGCTATTTAACCGGCGGGATAAATGACTCTTGCGCTCGACGCAAATCTAAAAGGGGTTGGTCTGAAGTAGCTTCATTATTCATAGGTGTGGTTTGGGCGTAACGGGAAACAAACCAATAAGAGCTTTATATCACATTCCCTTTAAGAGCATGATGAACGAGGTGCGCTTGTTCCATGGCGCAATACTATTATAACGGTGCATTTACCAGGCGCACTTCAGAATTGGTTCTCAGCCGAGGAGATCGATGTTCTCGTCAGGGCCGTAAAAGAAAGAGAAGTGACATTGGGGATGGGACAAACCCACCCAAATTAGCTTCGGTTAAACATGCATATAATAATTTGGGTAAATGTGTAAGCTTTATGCCTATTTTTCCCATCGTCATGGACACAACAATGATTTCCCTCGTATTTTAATACTTTTCCTTATAATAATGTATCATTTGCAAAAAGGAAAATGCATCTGTGTAGATGAGAGAATCATCTACAGTGTATGCGCGTTGTTCACACTCTGTATTATGGCCAAGCATGCGCGCTTAAAATAGCATCTGAATGTACGCGCAACGCGCCACTGACTTTAGACTAGGTTTTTTTCTGGTCAGTGGCGCAATTGTTTTCTGGAACTGCAAAATAGCACCAGGGATTGTTTGCGCCGGAACACGCCTCCTTTTTTGCGCTGAACCGCCCAGGGAGCGCAAGTTCATTCCCTAGTTTGCCGGCGTGCGTCTGTGGAGGGAAAAGTCCGCTTTGCGCGGGTGCAAAATACGAATGATACATGCGTCGGTGTTCAAAGTCAATTGCGCTGGGTGCAAGATAGGGCCCCATATATCAATACAGCTTCTATTTTACTTTTTCTGTTTATAAATAAACTACCATTCAAATGTTTGGGGGCAGTAGGATAAAAAAAAATATTTATTTTTTTAACAAAAAAAATATTTATTTAAATGGATCAAAAGTGACAGTAAATACATTTATAATGTTGCAAAAGATTTCTATTTCAAATAAATGCTGTTCTTATGAGCTTTCTATTCATTCAGATTCTTTAGAATCCTGAATTTCCCAAAAAATATTAAGCAGCATAACTTTTTTCAACATTGCCAATAATAAGAAATGTTTCTTGCGCACCAAACAATCATATTATAATGATTTCTGAATATAATTATGTGGCACTGAAGACTGGAGTAATGATGCTGAGAATTCAGCTTTGCCGTCACAGAATAAATTACATATTTTACAATAGAAAAGTTATTTAAATATGAATAATATTTCACAATATACTGTTTTCGCTGTCATTTTGATAAAATAAATGCAGCCTTGAGCATAAGACACATCTTTAAAAAAAACATTTAAAATATCTTACTGACCCCAAACTTTTGAACCATATATATTAATTCTGAAGTTTGAACAAATTGGACGTTACTGTGCAGTGAAATATCTAAAAACGCCACTTGAATTACCCATTATAATTCAAGTCTTCCTCATAGCTGCTGTAGGCAACTTAAGTGGTTTGTCTTTCGTAGGCAGTATATCTCTTAAATATTAGTCTAGACATTAGGCACCTTGAGAAGTGGAGAAGGGTGTTTTTGTTAAAAGCAGGGTGCTTGTGAGTTATGACTGTCTCCTACTTGCTGTGTCATGACCCAGAAAAGTGTGCATCCTTCCACTCTCCCTATGGGGCTGCCAGGGGACTATTTCGAGACGCATCGATTGAAATATAATTTGTTGGTGTTTTTCTTTCTCTGGCTTTTCAGGAGAGATAAATTATGGATATGTATGGAATACTGTGGGGGAGGCTCATTGCAAGACATATATCACGGTAAGATACACCAAACAAAGGTAAACAATCAACTGCTAACTCAGACTCACTCAGTGGTCAGGATTTCAATGCTGTGCAATATCTCCTTTCCATTCATTATTTAAAGGAATAGTTTGCCCAGAAATGACAATTCTGTCATCATTTATTCATCCTCACTTATTTCCAAACCCATATGAGTTTATTTCTTCTGTAAAACGCAACATGATTCATATTGAATACTCTTCATAGTCAATTTTCTTTCCATACATTTGTGATCCATATGACTTTTAAGTCAAAGAGCGACCTGTACTTTGTTCCGAATGTCTCTTTTTGCATTCAAAATGAGAAATTATGTCTCAAATGACATGAGGGTGAATAAAAACTCACATAATTTTCATTTTTGGGTGAACTATTCCTCTAAAAGTCCCAGTGTAAACAATGTTGATACGATGTTTGCAATGGTTTGAAAGTTCTTCTCGTTTCCGATGCCAGTTTTTACATAAATAGACTTTCCTCTCCTCCAATTAACAATCTGATTCTTGACAGATGGCCTAAATATACAAATCTTTCCTTACGTTGTTGTAAAGCTTCCCTCTGTATGTTCCCAGGTGATAAATTTAGCAGAGCTCAGTAGAGTGGCCTGTCAGATCATTAGAGCTCATTTTCACGGCAGCTGTCGGCAGTTCTGTGATTCTCTCTGAGCCTCTGCGTGGGGGGGTAGATGGTGTTATGCCACTAACGTGTTAGCTTAGTGCCCAGCTTCACATCCCACGTTATCTGCCCCCCGCTTCCACGGTTGCACTCGGCTGTAGGGTCGCAGGCCTGATTACGGCTCCAGTCTTCCCACACACAACACATAACGACATATAGAACACATGAATCAAGTTCCGCTTGGACATTTGAACTGTCTTGCTATTTTACCATCACCATTCGGGACACGATCACACTTGAGTTGATCACCTCCCAATTTACACATCATTCCCTTCACCCATCTCTACCTGAATTCACCCAAAAATCTATATGGTTTAATATGAACAATTATCATACAGTATTATACATGTTTGGTATCATTTGAAATGGTCATTCGACTGGTACAAAGATCTCATTCCCACAGAAGTAAACCAAAAAGGTAATAAGGTGTGGAGAGCAAACATTCGCTCACATTTAATGATGCACAGATATCATTAAAACCTTTTCATTTATGGAGTCAGATAAAATAACATATTAAAAAATGTATTTCATTTAATCTTGTGATGTTGCGTAAAGGGAAAGACAGTAACACGCAGAGACCTTCACCCGTCCAAACCCCCATTTGGACCGATAAATGGGCTTACATGTTTTTAACTAACTCTCTGAACTAGTAAATTATCAAGTTAAGGACATTTGAGGTAAAAAAAAAAAAAAAGAATATACTGGACATTTCTGCTGAATGGATGAAAGCCTCTACACATGTTTGGACGTAATTAAAGAGCAAACATTGTAAGAATTGGTCTTTAATGCACTATTTATTCTTTTATCTAAACATGTGTCTAACACATATTTTACAGAGGATGCAATATATACACTTTCGTTTAAGAAATTAATACTTTCTATTCAGCAAGGATACATTAAGTTGATCAAAATCACAGTAATTATTTATAATGTTGAGCATGGTTTGTCACGGCACGATTACAAACCATTCTGGACATCGCCACTCAGGATTGGTCACTTGTCTGTTGCCTGGGTACTAGTTTCTCTGTAGCTGACCAAGCGCGCTATTTGAGCGAAGTGAACATAAGTTATCAATAAAATTAAAAGAAATATCTGATGATCTTCTATAACGCAGTTGGTATTTACATCTCATACCGTCTGTTAGCTCTTGCGCTACCAAGACAACAACTGATGCATTTGTATCACATTCCAAAGAGCTCCGTCATCAACTCCACAGTCCCACAGTAAATGAAGCCATCCAACGAAATGGAACAGTTAAGCAACGAGAAAGGTTTGGCCCAACAGTGGAGAAGCAGCTTTGAAATCTTTCATCACTGGTTTAACATATTAAAACAACTTTCCTTTTCTGATGACATCACCATGCCCTCTTATTTTTCGACCTATCACGTTACCACTATTTACAGTCCAGTCAAGTCCTGTCATTTTTTTCTTTGAATATCTGGTTTCACATTTAGAAAGCATCACTTTACAGAAGTAAAATGGGTTGCGGACACCATTTCATAAATTTAAGACCCTTCTGCTGTCTCTTTCTCTCTCTTCCTTCAGCTCATTTAGTATTGGCTCTTTCCGATTAGCACATTTCCTGTTTTTGTGATATTTTAATCAGCAATAAAAGTCTCTATTGACTTAAAAAAGATTAACTTCTCTGTCAGAGGCTTCAAACGGTCAAAAAAATCCTTCATCGTTATGGGCAACAGACAGATGAGCTTCTCAGGCGCCTTTTGAATTTTCTTTGCTAAAGTTTCAACATCTGTTATTTTCATCAGTAGTCCATTTGGAGTTGTAGAGTAATTCAACTCTATATTTTGTCAGGTTGGAAACGTGTAATCGGTCACATTGGGTTCTTGATAATCTCGTCCTTGGTCTGCTGGATGAAACCCATTAGTGGTGCTTTTGTTAAACTGTCATTCCAGTGTGGTATGGGAAGGATCAATGTTATATATGTTCTCTTGGTTTAAACATGTTCAGGCTTAAGATAACTACTCTGCATGCCTCATTGCTCAACTGATGTGTTTGCACTTATGTACACACTTTTATATTGGTCGGATCATTACATTTAAGATGTTTTGGCAAATATTCTAGAATGGGATTTTTCAGATGTACTTTGTAGATTACATTAGTGCTAAATGTACACTAAATATGTCTCCACAGTTACTGGGCCTCTAACAGAATCACAGATAGCGTATGTAACAAGAGAAACCCTTCAGGTAAGCCATTTTACCGGACTCTGTTTTGACAACTGAAGCAATCTGCTGTGACCATGAAAGCTACTTTTGAATTTTTAATGGTAGACATGTTGGCCGATATTTCATACTTCTTGTTCTGTCTCTTTAAAGGCAGTTTGTAAATGTGTTTTTGAAATGATTATGAATTAAAGTGAGTTTTAATCATGGCTTTCATTTCAGGGTTTATATTACCTACACAGCAAAGGAAAGATGCACAGAGACATAAAGGTAATGTCATTTATTTCTGATTGATTTTAGCTTTTGTGTGTCTAAATGAAAGGCTCCTTTCAGTGGCAAGGAATTGATTGATTTAATTGTACTCAAATGCCAAGAAAAAGTTGCAAATCAAATGCAAAAATGTATGTTTTGCCTTGCAACGAAAAACTGTTGGTTTTCACAAGGTAGATCAATGATTATTTTTGTAAATCTGTTTGGTGTCGCTGACGGCACAGAAATTACACACATCAGCTTTAATGATTCTGATTCATTAATGATTCGTCGTTATTTTTAGGAAATGATTCCTTTAATAATTCTGCCATTATTTTGCAATTATGTATGGTGCTGCTAGTGGTGCAGAAAGAATTAGTTTAGATTAGTTGCTTCAAGGATTGTATTTCATAGTTTTAATAAAGCATACACGTATTTAAAACAATCCATCCTTCTAAATATGAAATATTTTGCAATAAATTAATTTAAAAGTTTGGGGCCGGTATAAGGTCTTTTGAATGTTTTTGAAAGAAGTCTCTTATGCTCAACAAGGCTGCATTTTTTTGAAATATTATTTAAATATTAATACATTTTAAAGCGTAATTTATTCCTGTAATGGCAAAGCTGAATTTTCAGCAGCCATTACTTCAGTCTTCATTCTCAAGACATTTTATTATCATCAATTTTGAAAACAATAAACGTGGTTTATGATGGTTCTTTGATGAATAGAAAGATCAAAAGAGCAGCATTCATATGATATAGAAATCTTTTGTAACATTATAAATGTATTTACTAATGCATCTTTGCTGAATAAAAGTATTTATTTCTTTAAAAAAAAATACTGACCCCAAACTTTTGAACGGTTGTGTATGTTGGCTGTTCAAATCAACAAATTATTAATAATTTGCACCATAAGCTGTGTCATTGCTCATATACATTGTCACTGTAAAGCAGTAAATAAAACTAAGCGCTTATCACATCTAAAATTCATGCATCTCATGTATACCATGACTGTTTACAAAAATGCCCTTAAAGTAAACCCCTTAGTACCTTTTAATGGTGATTTGGTGAAGCCAGATGTGCAATCACTGGTAAAGAAAGAGAAAATGTGTTACCTGGCTAGAGAGAGGTGTAATTAGTATGACTCAGATGGTGCTTTCACATGTCTGATCATAGATGAAAGCAGGTGTTGAAAGAGATTTTATAGGGCGAAAAAAATAGATTCTGAAGTCCATCAGGTAAATTTTTCATTTCATCTTACAAACCCACCAGTAAAACATTCAATAATGTGTTATAATTGCAGATGTATAATGCTATACAGTATAATGCTGTATAATATTACAGTGTCATTTCATGAAGTGTTTTTCCATTTGAAATAGGGTGCCAATATTTTATTGACGGACAATGGTTATGTCAAGCTAGGTAAGAAAACAAATTTTTTTCCCCCTTGTGATAAATGTAGGGTAAATGAAGTAAACCATGTTACCAGCTCAAATCATTAAAAAAGTGTAACTAGCTTTGTATTTGTGACTGTGAGCATCACCTCATGTTGTCACGTTTGATCTGCTGTGGCATTACACAGCTCTCAAATTTCATAATTCATGAGACATAATTAAGTGGTAGTGTGAGCTGCACACAACTCGCATGAGAGGTGTTTGTGGGATTGTAGTAAAGATGATCTTTTGTTTCTTTTTCTCCGCAGCTGATTTTGGTGTATCTGCTCAGATCACAGCCACACTAGCAAAAAGAAAATCGTTTATTGGGACTCCTTATTGGTATACAGTAGTTTTTTTTTCTAGCTTTGTTGTACCATACACCTTACAATCATACATGCATGCAATAAATTATATATAATAATAATAATTTGTTATTTTTTATAATTATAATAAATGCGGTTTCTATGACCTCAAATTTGTGAAAAATTACTCTTAAATGACTATTTAATTAATACAAAACTGTTAACCAGTTGTAAACCCCTCATGTTATGTAATATAAATTTTAAACCTCATATCCTTATGTTAAATAGTAAAAAAAATCCCATATTTTTTTTCAGCTACCTGAAATGATTTTTAAAAAGAGACTTTTCACAGTTGAGTAAAAAAAAAAAAAAAACACTTTTAATCTTTTATAATTCAGTAGTTTCCTACATGGCCACAGAAGCCTTTTCCACAGCTTATGTAACCATCAGGTTAGAAATGTTCCTAAATATACTGTGAGTGATGATGTGGTCTGTAACCCATGATAACAGGATGGCCCCAGAGGTGGCCGCTGTGGAGAGGAAAGGAGGCTACAATCACCTGTGTGACATCTGGGCTGTGGGCATCACCGCCATTGAACTGGCCGAACTACAACCTCCCATGTTTGACCTTCATCCAATGAGGTGAGGGTTTAAACAGCAGTATGGATCTGTTCCAATTCAAATAGAGCTGTTTTTTTTAGCTGTACAGTTTAAAAAAATGACTGTGGTGTTGATGGCATATATACCATAATACTGAAAGATTACCATATTATTTCACAGTTCTGGTTTAACCCAGTTCTTCCACTTAACCCTTAATCAGTGTTTGGGGTCCAGCTGACCCCACTAGACTTTTCCTTCTTTTTAAAAAAGTGTTACCTTCATCTCAGGGGCATGAGACTCTGTGACTCATCCTAAATAATCTATCTAAACACACAAAAAAAAATCTGGGCTTGATTTGGTTGGTCTAATGGTGTGTAAAAATGTTTTTACCGTTTAAGGTGTTTGGGGTCTTTTGACCCCACATTGACAATTTAAAAAATGATTTTTTTTTTCTTTTCATTTTGTTTGTCAAAAAAAATACAAATAAATCCAGTATAAATCTGAAAATTTCTACATTTAAATCAATGTCTGGTCCTAGAGCATAAACATAAAGTGGAACGACTTTCTCTCTCTCTCTCTCTCTCTCTCTCTCTCTCTCTCTTATACACACACACACACACACACACACACACACACACACACACACACACACACACACACACACAGGTGTCTGGGGCATTTTTTTTAGATTTTGGCCCAAAGAAATCAGACATAAATTGGTACTTTTGTTTTGTATTATAATGGTTTTATTTACTTTTTAAAATTCATCTCTTGTTCTAAAAAAATAAATAATTGGTGATAAATAATTTTCTGAAATAAATAGTATGTGATTAGTCATGTCTTTTAGTGGTATAATAATTTGCAAAAGCAGACAATTCAAAATATATCGGACAACAACAAATTCTAACTTTGACAAAAGTTCTCATTTAGCTCAATCAGTGACATGAGTCTGTTTGTTCAACAAGTAAAAAGAGTGTTTGGGAAAACAGCTTGAAATTTTGCAGATGTTCAGTAACTTATACCTAAAATGTCATAAAAATATTCTCTTATTCATAGAAAGTGGACAAAATGGATTTAATTTTCTTGACTCTAGCTACTTTGACAAAAAATAAATACACACACAATAGTACCATGTCCAGAAAACATGTTAATACACTTTGATACTTCTTTGCTAGTGTAAATAGTTGTTCTATTATATTGTGAGCATTTTTTGTAATTGCTAAATTTTCACTCTCACACTGGACAGTGAAACTATATCAATGTTTTGATGAGATGAGATGCTTTAATTTACCCGCATTTTCTTTCTAAGCCGAGCTATTTTTCTGCTTGTGACATCAACCCATTTTCTCTCTCTCAAGAGCTCTGTTTTTGATGACGAAAAGCAACTTTCAACCCCCCAAATTAAAAGACAAAGTTAAATGGTAAGTGATCATTACATTTTCAGGCGCAGATTATGTTACCTGGCTGTGTAAAATACTTGATACCAAGAGAGATTTCAGTGTCAGTGAGTTTCAGTATGTTTTTTTTTAAATGCCCTATTCTTTAATATCATTAATCACCAATGAAATTTAGGCCAAGCACTCTCATTTGCCCTGAACAGTTACTTTTATGCATTTTGATATGGTTGGATTTGACATTCTCTTATCTTGGCTAATTATGAATCTGCTCAGGTCTTCTGCCAAATAGTTTCATCTCCATTACCTTGCAGCTCTGTTAAATCAAATTAGCTTAATTACATTTAAAGCTAACAAACTGCACGGCCTTGCGGTCGAATTGCTTGTTACGTGTAAGATTTATGGAGACTCTTCTTTATGTTCTGGAGGACCAACAATTTCCACAATTTTGTGAAACTGGCGTTGACGAAAAATCCAAAGAAACGTCCACCGGCTGACAAGTTATTGCAGGTAGGAGGGGCTTTTTGCATTTTGTGTTTCTCAGTTTCATAATGTTTGCATTAGTTCATATTTTGGATTTTGAATTACATTCGTTAAATTGATTGTATAATTAATTATATTTATACATTTTATAATTTTCTTTTTAAATTTGATTTAATTCTAAGACAAATGACATATCTTTAAAGAACACCTAACATTGCCATTTCAATCGTCTCTACCCAGCATCCCTTGGTGTCCCAACCATTGAGTCGTATTTTGGCAATTGAGCTGCTGGATAAAGCGAACAACCCCGACCACTCGTCCTACACAGACCTGGATGATGACGACCCAGAGCCGGAGGTACAGTATATCTCTCCCCGTGTGATTCTCAATGTTATCACAACTATCACTTCAAGAATGATGGCCCCATCGGGACTATTATTCACAAACAGAGCCCAGAAAATGCCAGCTGATCGAACTGACAACGTTAGCCTCTCAATCCCAAGAGCGGCGATGTCAGTTTGATGAGCCCCGTGAGTTTATATCTTCGATACCTCAACCGTTTGTATTGCGATGATATTTTTCACGGGCTTACTTTCTTTATTATTAGCCTGTAATGGTTGTTTTAAAGCCCCTCATTCGTTTCGATTGTCTCTAAAGTTAGGTTTATACGCAGTGCTCTTCCAGTTGTGCTAAAGGGTTTCTTCTGATAAAGATTTGTGAAATCATTTGGCCTCTTCTAAAGTCCCCCAACGAGAATGGCTTTTAAGACTTTTTAAGGACATAGTTGTCCTTCGTTTCATCTCTCCTGTTCTACCCATTTCCCCAAGCATCAATTCATGCTCACTTCCTCTCTTATTCATTTTTTCCCCCTCTCCTGCTCTTGAAGTTTAAATACAGAGGGTTGTTTTTACCAGTGTCTCCTCTCTCCCGGCGAGTCCTTCGCTTTGCAGGTCGCAGAAAGGTATCAGGGGTGTGTGTGTGTGTGTGTGTGTGTGTGAACATCTGGAAATGTTTTGATTACTGGTAGTAAGTGTTAATTTTGTGTTGATGACTATAATGGCTTTATGTGTGTTGCTAATTTATTTTCTCATAAGTTACTAATTTTCTTTCTTTTTTTTTAACCTAGACAAACATTTGTGCATGATGTGTGTTTTCTTGTTTGCTCGAATAGCTGTGTGTTCGTGTGTGTATAAGTGCTTGAGTTACCCAGGCATGCCCAAGGATGTTTTAGGGAGTTTTGCGCTCTTGTCGGATTTGGGATCGGAGTGTTGATCCCTCAAGGGGTCGGTTTTGGAAACGGAAGCTCAGTTCAAAAGCTGGATTTGGATCCGTTGACAAAAGATTTTTTGTCTGGCCTCTTTGTGCTAAGGTTTGCTTCAAGGGTTTAACAGAACATCAACATCAAAGAGCTTTTAGAGAAATTTCTTGCGTCATGAAATGCAAATAATGTTCAATATTGGGGTGAATCTTGTGAAAAATGTCAAGAGCATGTCAAGGTCATATTTAACCCCTAAATATAAAGAAAATAATAATGAATAAAAAAAAATCATTATATTATATTAATTTAATCTTATTTTATTTTTTGAGCTTGGTTGTAATTGTCATTATTTTCATTGACTTTTATATTGTACAATATTAATGAGAATGATGCCTGGACAGTCATTTAAAAAAAAAAAAATTCATTGAAATACTTTTATATATTGTAAATAAATATAATATAAATACTTTTATATATTGAAATATTAGGCTTATAGATGATATAATTGTTAATTTTATTTTGTTAATTGATCCTTTATATCATACTTAAAAAATTAAAGTTTTTTAGCAGCATTTTTAGGACCACTTTTAAGTTTATAATTCTCATTATTTTCATTGATGATTCTCATTTTGTAATGTATTAATGAGAATCATGTCCAGCCACAATAAAAAAAAAATCACATTTAAATTCAGCTTAAAGAGAAAACAAATAAATATATAAATACATATAATCATACAAATATGAATCTTTCTATAATTGTTTTATTTTCATTTTTGTTGATTTTGCCTGTTCGTTTTTCAATTGTTTAGTTTTGTTTTTTTGGTGTGAGATATGTGCTAGACATGTTCTTGACTGGCTTTTTCTTTTTTTACCCCGTTGGTTAAATTTTATCTCAATAAAATGAACAGTCTGGATTTCTTTGAAATCTATATATTGCATAGATTTTCAGAAAGCATAGATAATATCTTTCTTAGTCACTGTACCATGTGGCTCAAGTGCTAAGAGGTGTGATAGAATATTCACAGGCGTCCGCTGAGGGAAGGGCGCAGTCTTTGGCATTCTGTCTATTTCTATTTCAGAGCCCTGCTGTGTCCTTGTTGTCTGAAGGTCGTGCGTCTGTTCCTCTGTCTTATCTCTCCTCATCACATCTACTTCAGCCCTGCTGGCGTGAAACTAAAGTGAAGGATGTCCTTCAGTGACCATTTAGTTTCCTGGACCCTGTTCAGGACTCAAATGTTTGCGTGTTTTTATGTGTTCTGTGTTTCCATATGCACATGCATGTGTGAGTCTGTGTTTATGTGTGTGATGCTGATGGAAGGTGTTCTCTGATTCATGAATGACAGCAATCTTTTCTGGGTAGTCATCAGGGACTGGGCTGTCGGACGCCCAGTAGGCCGTAATGATTTTCTCTTGGGCTGCAGTGAGACAGGACAGCAGCGTCAGACAGATAGGGATTCAGGGGGTCAGCATCATGACCCCTACTGTTATCAGAGTGATGCCTGGCATGTATTTTTAGCTTGTGGAGTTTGCCCTCCACTGAGTCTCTGGCGATGGCACTAAGTGATATCTGAAGTGTAAGCATTTAAGCCGCTCTTGTCTTAAATGTATTGATGTGTGCAGATTTTGCTGACGGGGTGTTTTTATCTTAACTGGGCTTCTGATCTGCTAAGAATGGCGCACTAATATGCAAGCTATCGACTAAGGGCATCTACAATCTTGACTTTTTTGGGTTTAATGTGGTTTATGTATAAAAGCCATGTCAAATCTGATTGCTTTAATAGTGATCGATCGATATGGGTTTTTCAATGGCCGATGCTGATTAAATGGTGGCAGCATAATGCTGATATATACATTATGCAATGAAATGATTGCAATTTAGGCGTACCTCAAATTGAATACCCTTAAATTAAAACACTTTTATATAATACATTTTATATAATATTCAATCAAAATTCACAAACTCAATGGTGAACCGAGTGAAAACCATCAAGAAATGACGTTGTAATTCAAAATCAATAGAGACACCTAATAAATTATATTTGGCATATTTTAAGTAGCATTAAAACATTTTTGCATTGTCACGTTTTGTCATTTTCATGACAGTCTTTTTTATAATTATCTATTTTTAAAAAGTCACTGGTAATAAAAATAAATGTTTTTGATGAACAGGATGATTGTTTACTGTCGTAAAATAATGGGCATAAATAAAATGGAAATAGATAAGTCCTTTAATTAAAACAGGCTTCGTATATAATGATCAATATTTAAATTTTTTATTTATTTAAATTTTATTATTTAATTTTATTGCGTGAACAGGATGATTATTGTTTACTGTCTTAAAATAATGGACATAAATAAAATGGAAATGAATGAGTCCTTTAATTAAAGCAGGCTTCGTATAATAATATTTTATTTTATTTTAATAAGACCCAAACATTTCATGATGTGAGATTCACCCTATGTTGGACTTTATTTAGCCACATAAACATTCAAATTACCTCATAATAACCATAACAAAACACTTTGATTTGTCATTAGTACTCTAAATGACCTTTAGAGGTAAATTCTTCTTTATGTGCTTTATGTACTGGTGTGTATTTATTTGTTCTTGTGTGTGTGTGTTTATGTGTGGTTTTTATTTCTTCTCCCTAGCCTCCAGTGTCTGTTCCACATCGGATTCGCTCAGCAAGCCGTACCAGTCGAGAAGGGAAGACTCTGTCAGAGATTAACTGTGAGTGTTTGTTGGATTTCTCCCCTGGGCAGACCTGACAGGTGCTCCTGCTCTCCTGAGCGTGGCTGAGTGAATTTCTCAGCTTTAGTTCTCTGTCTGCTGGAGTATACCAGAAATTCTCTCTCATGATCTGTCTGTCAGTATCTGCTGGGGGATTTCTTTGGGTTCTGTAACATACCTACCAGACATCTATACTGACTTAAAGAAATGTGTGGTTTTGAGTGTTCATGATATGATTATCTATGTTCAGACTTCAACCAGTTATATCAATGAACTGACTGATTGTCAGTATTCACTCACCCTTATGTCATTCCAAACCCATATGTGGATATGTTTCTGTACAATACAGAAAATGTAGGACTGTTGCTTTAAAAATTATTTGTTTTCTTACAGTCGGTCAGGTGAAGTTTGACCCTCCTTTAACAACAGAGACGAAACCGCATCATGAGCCGGTGAGTGAGCTGCTCTTCGCTTTGGGGATTTCTTGTGGTGGCAAACAATTCAACCAATCAGAACACACTTTATGCTTCTTAGTTACATCTTATTAGCTCTGTTCCAAAACCTAATGAGCTGCCTACTGCTTACATAGGCATGCTTCCTTGTAAGGAATCTAATTAATAATAAAGTTCTATATAGGCAGCAACTTAGTGCGCAACACAAACAGCTCAACTCAATTGATTTCAGTAGAGTTTGGCATTAGCATGCTGCTAAGCTAATGGCGTGATGCTCTGTTAAGCATAAAAATACACACATTTATTATTAAATAATACTGAAATAATGCGATGGTCCTTTTGAATTAAATAATTTTAATTGCCTTTTATAAAAAAAAAAATTGTTGCTTTTTCCCCGATCACATATTTTCGTAATAATCATACATAAGGTATAATTCAAAAGCTTAAACACTCAAGATTCAACCTGTGAAAACTGTTTTTAAATTGGATGTTGCGTTACAATGGAAAAACTACTTTAAAACCTTTTAGAAGGCTCAATTTTAGTGATATCAATATAACTTGGTTAGACATATGCCTTTGTATTTCTAGTAAATTCCGGATTTCAATCGTCAAATTATTTTTTATAAAATATATATTTTGTATGAAAGGTTTAGATCAGTACATTTGCTTCAGATTTGACATTTTCAGTACATTTGCTTTGAAGTAAATTTTTTTACACTTTTTTTTTTAAATGCTTTAATTTCTGCAATAATTTTCTGTGACATCTTTAAAAAGAGACCAGCCGTAGGTCTGTATCGCAAACCTTTTATGAATTACACAACCATTTAAATTCAATAATAATAATACAGTCATAATTTCTTAATATAAATAATATGATAATAATAATAATAATATAAAATGTACAAAAACAACATAAAAACACAACACTCATAGTTATTGTATACATTTATAAAAAAATAAAAAAAAATATTAAAAGGATTTTTAAAAAGATTGGAAAAACATTTTTATGTTTAAACTATATTTTTTGCCAGTGTGTTCTGGGATTGGCTTCTAAATGAAGAATATATGAGATGTAGGTTTTGGGATCGTGCCCATGATCCCTCCATAGGGAGCTAGGTCCGTGTACTTGTCGGCCAACGGATTTTCCTTTTGAAAGGAAAAAAACGAAAAACGGACAGTTTCCCAATTACCATTAGTAAATAGGAAAACGGAAAACAACCCGTTATTCGTTTTTTGTTTTGATATTAAAAAACGAAAAACAATCTCGTTATCCGATTGTCCTTCATGTGTTTATAGATGGAAATCGGAAATCAAAAATACGTATGTATAAATCGTAATCCTTAATTCCATAGATATAAACACTAATTCTGCACTGGTATTTTTTCGTGACCCAGAAGTTACTCCCGCCACGCCAAGACCCGCCCTATTTGAAAAATGTAGGCTATCTGATGTTTTCGGAGTTGTGAGATCCAGGCGATCACCGGGAGTTCTGCGCTCATTAACCCCGACTGGAACAGCTTTTCCTCGGCTAGTCCTTCTGTTTGCCGCTGGCTCTGATGTCTTTAGTCTAGTGGTTAAACATGAGATATAATTTGTCTTGTGTATAAGTCGAAATTTGGTCTCATTAATCTATAGTTTGTTCCATAGCAAATCGTTTTGGCTGAGGGCAAAGTGAAGTTTCATAACTTTATATATTTAGGCCATTTAACTTTAACTTTGTAGCCTATTAGAGAGCTGACTTATGTTTGACTTAATTGTTTGCTTTATTGTTATGCATTGTATAGCTTCTTATACCTATTAGGCTACTTATACTTTTATACTGGATATTATTGATAATTAAAACTGACATTTAAAAAAAAAAGACAGGGTTGTGTAATTTTATATTCTAAAATATATATAATATTATATATAGGCCTATATATTTTACTATACATTCTCTTCACTGTATGTACATGTATAATAAAATAAAATGACACAACCCTGTCTCTGTTTGTTAAATGTCAGTTTCATATTTTTAAAATGAAAACAAAAAGAACCAGGGTTGTGATTTATATTTCGTGTTGTTATAAATATATGCAGTGAAGATAATCAATGTGCATTGCCTGAAACACATTTGTGTGGCCATTAATATGTTGAAGATTTTTTAAAAGGCAGAGTGGTGTTTTATTACATATTTCGTTTTATTGTTGATGAAAAAGAGGCAGAGTTGTATTTTATACCATATTTCGTTTTATTGTTGCCTAAAATATACACAAAGAGATAACTGGATTAGCCAGAGGGTGCTGAGTGACGCGATCAAGAACGCCACTGTTCCATTTGCAGAATAACCGGACTTGCGTCCTCTCCTCCTCGGGAGTTCGTTCTCCTGAGTCGAACTTGGCAAGTCCGAAGTTTGCGTATACTTGGTATTGAGAAACGACCTATATCTATGACAACCGCTTACTACTTACGATCGCTTCCGGGTCACGAAAAATACCAATGCAGAATTAAGGATTACGATTTATATCGTCGTATTTTGATTTCCGATTTCTATCTGTAAACACATCAAGGAAAATCGGATAAAGAGATTGTTTTTCGTTTTCCGTTTTTTAATATCAATACAAAAAACGAATAATGGGTTGTTTTCCGTTTTCCTATTTACTAATGGTAATTGGGAAACGGTCCGTTTTTCGTTTTTGTTTTTTTCCTTTCAAAACGAAAATCCGTTGGCCGACAAGTACACGGACCGAGCTAACTAGGTTTTGGAACAGAGCAAATGTGAATCCACGTCAAGCTTAATTTGAAATCACTCTGCCTGTCTAGAAGTTCACAAAGCTCATAACCAAGTATAGCGAACACTTCCAAATGATTTTTCCTATAAGCTGACACTTACTATTATGTAATATTTTCCTCACGTACACCTCAATCCCAGCTCGTCTACTGAAAGTGGCTTGTTTTCTCTCACACCATGTTTGACTGTTGTGCATTTGAGACGTCTGTCTCGCACTCTCACCACCGCGATAATTGAAAGGTTAGATGCAGCTTTCCGTGGCATCTAATCAATACGACTTCCTTTTAAGCGTTGCAGAAAAATGCAGCGTTGACTCATCTTTGTCTCATTCGAGCACTCAGTGTTGCTCATGTTGTAACTGGATTTGTCATCCTTTCATAAACCAGATCATTTTTAACAGCAGGACATCAAATTAATGTCGATTTCCATTGTAGCTTCATGCTTATGATGTCATCTTCTGAATGTAACCTCACATCTGAAGAACCTCACTTCCCCCACGCTTTGATTTTCTTTTGATTTCCTAAAGTCACATCAAGTCGCTCTGCTGTTTCTAAAGAAGCAGTACATAATTGCTGCAACTGGTGGGTTGTTAAGGTTTTTAAAATGTGAAACATTTAAAACAAATTCAAGTGATAACATTTCTATAATGTCACTACCTATACAGGTCCTTCTAAAAAAAAATAGCATATTGTGATAAAGTTCATTATTTTCCATAATGTAATGATAAAAATTAAACTTTCATATATTTTAGATTCATTGCACACCAACTGAAATATTTCAGGTCTTTTATTGTTTTAATACTGGTGATTTTGGCATACAGCTCATGAAAACCCAAAATTCCTATCTCAAAAAATTAGCATATTTCATCCGACCAATAAAATAAGTGTTTTTAATACAAAAAAAGTCAACCTTCAAATAATTATGTTCAGTTATGCACTCAATACTTGGTCGGGAATCTTTTTGCAGAAATGACTGCTTCAATGCGGCGTGGCATGGAGGCAATCAGCCTGTGGCACTGCTGAGGTGTTATGGAGGCCCAGGATGCTTCGATAGCGGCCTTAAGCTCATCCAGAGTGTTGGGTCTTGCGTCTCTCAACTTTCTCTTCACAATATCCCACAGATTCTCTATGGGGTTCAGGTCAGGAGAGTTGGCAGGCCAATTGAGCACAGTAATACCATGGTCAGTAAACCATTTACCAGTGTTTTTGGCACTGTGAGCAGGTGCCAGGTCGTGCTGAAAAATGAAATCAGATGGAAGCATGAAGTGCTCCAAAATCTCCTGAAATCTCCTGACCATCACTGACTGTGGGTACTTGACACTGGACTTCAGGCATTTTGGCATTTCCTTCTCCCCAGTCTTCCTCCAGACTCTGGCACCTTGATTTCCGAATGACATGCAAAACTGAGCAACAGTCCAGTGCTGCTTCTCTGTAGCCCAGGTCAGGTGCTTCTGCCACTGTTTCTGGTTCAAAAGTGGCTTGACCTGGGGAATGCGGCACCTCTAGCCCATTTCCTGCACACGCCTGTGCACGGTGGCTCTGGATGTTTCTACTCCAGACTCAGTCCAGTGCTTCCGCAGGTCCCCCAAGGTCTGGAATCGGTCCTTCTCCACAATCTTCCTCAGGGTCCGGTCACCTCTTCTCGTTGTGCAGCGTTTTTTGCCACACTTTTTCCTTCCCACAGACTTCCCACTGAGGTGCCTTGATACAGCACTCTGGGAACAGCCTATTTGTTCAGAAATTTCTTTCTGTGTCTTACCTTCTTGCTTGAGGGTGTCAATGATGGCCTTCTGGACAGCAGTCAGGTCGGCAGTCTTACCCATGATTGCGGTTTTGAGTAATGAAACAGGCTGGGAGTTTTTAAAAGCCTCAGGAATCTTTTGCAGGTGTTTAGAGTTAATTAGTTGATTCAGATGATTAGGTTAATAGCTCGTTTAGAGAACCTTTTCATGATATGATAATTTTTTGAGATAGGAATTTTGGATTTTCATGAGCTGTATGCCAAAATCATCAGTATTAAAACAATAAAAGACCTGAAATATTTCAGTTGGTGTGCAATGAATCTAAAATATATGAAAGTTAAATTTTTATCATTACATTATGGAAAATAATGAACTTTATCACAATATGCTATTTTTTTTAGAAGGACCTGTGTGTGTATATATATATATATATATATATATATATATATATATATATATATATATATATATATATATATATATATATATATATATAAACTACATAAGTTTATTCCTGTGATGCAAAGCAGCCATTACTTCAGTCTTCAGTCACATGATCCTTTAGAAATCATTCTAATATGCTGATTTGGTGCTCAACAAACATTTATTATTATTATTATTATTAGTGTTGAAAAAACAGTCGTGCTGCTTAATATTTTTATGGACATCGTGTTGATTTTTTTTTTCACGATTCTTAAAAGAACAGCATTTATTTGAAAGAGAAATCTTTTGTAACAATGAACAGTAAAAGTCTTTACTGTCACTTTTGATCAATTTAATGCATTCTTGCTATAATAGTAAAAGAGCAGAGTTATAACAATCATTACAACTTCTGTGAACATAATACCACAACACCACTTTTCAGCAGTTATGGACTGTTCATTTAATCCACAGACCTGTTTAAAGGTCTATTCTGGTTGACATGGTCTTTGCTAGCACATCTTCACCCAGCAACCATCCCAACCGCCCATAACCCATCAATTATTGTTTCTGTGAAACCAAATGGGCGTCACGTGTGTGTGATTAACTGAAGTTTCTTGGTCCTTCTACTAAACAGCCCGACACTGACGATTTTTTGGACTGTGCCGAAGAAATATACTACACTGCAAGATCTAATCTGGTATTTTTTTGTATTTTACTCTGTTATCTTTGTCTTTGCGTCCCCTATCTTTTTTTTAATTGTCTTTTTCGTAGCGTCTTGTCCGCTTCGCAGCGCTTGTGTAGTGAACTCATCCTCCCATATGTGACTTTCATATCTTTTGTCCATTTCATTCATTCATTCCGCTGCCTTATCATATTTAGATCATTGCAGTCTGTGTCTTCAGCTTGCCTGTATATAATTGCCTGTGTCTGTCATGCCAAATCTCTGAATCCATTTTATTTCGGTATTTCAGCCTCTAGCTTTATTAAAGACACGTCCCTCAAAGTCGATACATTGCTGCACTTTTCAGTAATCAAAAGCACTTTGAAATTGCAAAGCAAAGCATTTTGTGTAGTCAAGGCCTCTGAGGGGCTTTATTTTTAGGTCTTGTCACAATCAGACACATCTTGAAAGCGGGCAACAGTGAAGGAGAGGGAACGGAGAGAGAGAGATTAGGGTTAGACGGATGGAATGGATGTTGAGTGGGGCGGAGAAGGCGAACAAATGGGGAAAAACAAGAAAAGAGAGAGAGAGGGAAAAAAAGAGTCTGAAGTGCCTGTGCGTGTCCCACAGGGACGGTTAAACCGAAGTGCTCTGCGGGTCTGTGAGCGAGGAGGGAAAACATTGCCTCAGCAAGCAACGCTTTGCGCAACAAACCCAGCTCACACGGTCTGTTTGAGGTATCAGCTAATTCTGCAGCAGGGACACAACCTCACCCCTTCGTTTCAATACCAAGTTATTGTGAACACCGAACGTGCTCAATAATAATTGCGTAGTGAAATCCAATTGGCCCCTTTTTCCCCCTCTGTTTGCATACTGAATTGATTCGTCTTTGTATGCATCTATTTAGCTGCCTTTAAACTGCAAAGATGGTGTTGCATTGTCTGTTGGTTCTCATACACAGCTGTCATAAGTGCCATGACATTGGCTATATAGAGGTTCTAATGCATAATTTCACAATATCTAACAATTACTTTTATGATATAAACCGTCTGATATTAATGATGTTTAAGTTAACAATTAAATTGTGTGTGTATATATATATATATATATAATATATAATCAGTTTTAGAACAAAATTTATTTGGCTTCTCGAACTAGATGGCAAGATACTTATGACACATCATAAAAGTCTAAACCGTCTGATATTAATGATTTTTAAGTTAACAGTTATATTGGATTATGAATGTTACATGCACAAATTTAATTTGACATTTACAAGTTGTTAAATTATATTTTGTGTGTGTATAAATATATATTTTATATATTTATATATATATTTATTAATTTTAGAACAAAATTCATTTGGCTTCTCGAAGTAGATGGATACTAGATACTTATGACACTGAATTAATTTAGTATAGAAATTGAACATTTTCTCATCCTACTTAGGGTTGTGGATACTACTTTTGTCCTTTTGGCTTTTTATTACTGGGAAATATTGAAGAATGATGTTGCATACAGTAGTTTGCCAAGTTTTTAAAAGCATCACAGGGTTATGCCTGTGCAAAGAAACGTTTTCCCCCTTTTTCATATTTTTGTGTTTTTGAGGCTTTTTTGAGTGACACATCCATCTGGTCTGAAGCCCACGCACTGAGGTGGCACAGCGAATCACATGCTTGGAATCGGTGTCTTTGACTGCGTATGAAGAAACCAAAAGGAGAGAGATGAAAGAAGGCGGTGACAGAAGCAGTGAAGCGGATAGTCGGGGATGTTCTGTTAGCTTTTACTCTTCCATCCTTTCTCTCTCTATCACTCTTTCTGAAAAGCCTCCCATCAGCAGAAAGGCAGCCAGCGAATAAGGATATGACATTTTGCTGCGTAAAGGAAATTTGGTTTGTTAATCTGCAGGGCAAAATCAATGAGGTTTTGCATGGCTGAAAAGCTGTATTCCAGAGAGAGAGAGTAAGACGGGAAAATGAGATAGAGTGGTGGAAGTAGCAAAAGGGAGTGAAATAAAGAAAGAAAGAGTTTGAGGGAGATAAGGTTCTCAAGTTTAATCAGTCACCTGATTGTTATAGCAAAATCTTCTGCCAGAATATCTCCTCTAATGGATGAAGCACTGTAGCCAACTTCTCTAAAGAAATAAGACCGCGTTTCCCTTAAAGGGATATTCCAGGTTTTTTAAGACCTGATGTCTATTTACCACATCTGTGACATCACAGACTTGTTGTCTCGCTGCCCTATCAGGCAATGACTTTGCAGGCAGATAAGCAGTTTAATGATCTACAACAAAATAGAGCAAGCTGTGGTGATAACTAAGCAAATATTTAATTACCCCAATAGAAATTTCTCACTAGAAGTGGAAAACTTTGGTCAAAAATGTACATCTACACACAAACTGACCACCAACCACAACTTTCAGATGCCATCTTTATTTTTTAGCTTTACCGTCACAGAATGAAATGCGCAGCATTGTGTGATATCAAAAATTGATCAGATGAAAGTATCCTCAGGAAGTGAAGCTAACGTTGGATTCGGACACGTTTTGATGCTTTCCTACCTTGGAATGCATCCTCCGAAGGCAGTGTTTTTCAGCATTGTGACTGCTTCAGTGCATTTATTGGGTATACGCTCGAAATGTTACCACCTGTGTGTGAGTCTACCATTACATTTTGCACATTTTTTAAACCATGGTGTGCCGACTTTTTTCCCTTTTTTTCCCATTTTATTTTCCTTAAAATATTATACTTTAATTTAACAATATTATTAATTTTATTTTTATTTTTTTTATATAAAATAAATGTTAAAATTGTCTATTTTAGGTGGAACTATTTTTCTGGTTTGAATAACATTGGTTTATTTGTTACAGATATAGGTGCTGATCACATTCCTTCAATCTCCTTTCTGGTATTCTCATGTGGATACCAAGCTAAATTAATTATTTTATTTATTTTTTTTTATGATGAAAATTGTATTAGTTTCCTGGCTAGCTTCCATTATAAGATTACAGTATTTTCTGTAAACAGGTTTCCTCTACGGAGGGGTCAGTTGAAATTGTTGTTGTAATCGACAGCATGCCATCAGTTTAAAAACAACATTTTATTCCTGAAATATTCCTCACGTTGCAGTTTTTCAGCGCCTAAGGTATTTAATAGATACTTCCTCTGTTTTATGATTCTATTAAGTCATGAACACAAAGTTATTTCAAGTCATTGCCTGCTTGAATGATCATATTGGTGAGTGGGAGGAGAGATAGCACATGGCCCAGTCCACCCACAATGCTCTAATTAGGAGGACATTGTGAGCAATATGAATTTAATTCCTTTCCAGCAATCTTGTGCAATCAACATTTCTAATTGTATTTTATCATAAAAAGAGAGAACTGAAGTTCTTCAGTAATAAAAGACAGATTGTCTATCTATGGGTCCAACCTGGTAATCTCCCACGTTTTTTTTTATATATTTTTTTACTCTTTGCACTCTAATAATGTGATTAATGTTTGTTAAGTTGTACTAAAATGATTTTAAACTTGAAAAGGATAGTTCACCCAAAAAAGAAAAAAAAAGAAAAATTCTGCCATAATTTTCTCATCAGTGTCATTTAAAACCTGTAAGACTTTTCCCCCCTCTGTGGAACACAAAAGGTGACATTTTGAAAAATGTCTGTGTTTTTTGTGCATACAATGAAAGTCAATGATGTTTGGACCCCATTGACTTTCACTGAATTATAAAAACATTCTTCAAATTGTCTTTTGTGATGTCAGAGCCCAAAAAGGAAAACATCTAATGAAAACTAATAAAAAAAGATAATCGTGGCAAGATGTGTGCTTGCTTGCTGATGTAGAGCTAATACACTGTAGATGAATGCTCATCTCATCATCTCTTCCATCGTTTTCACTCACTAATATACCTTATACGTGTAAAAGCATTATGAAACTGCATGTGAGGATTAATACAAATAAACAACACTAATTACGAACAAAGAGTTAACTAGAGTTAATAATTCCTGAATCTAATGTCAACGGCATTTCATGCAGGTCATATTATTCATGTTCTCTTTTCATGCATCTTTTTGAAGCTCTGTGTAAACACGCCTGCATTCCGCATGAATTGTAGCATAAGATGAAGATATACTCTATATGACTTTTTCTTTTTTCCGCAGGATTTACAAATGGATTATGAGCAAGGATCCCCTAAAGGCTCCATCATGGGAGGAAATAAGTAAGTTTCAGAACATGTCACACTGTTTTATATTAATAAAAACAAAACTTTACTGCTGAAAAAAAAAGGATTCAAACAAATGTACCAATTATAAATATCTGTATATCTCTATGTATTTGAGAGTTTATTCCTAAGAGAGTTTATTCACAGTTCAAAGACACATGCAGGGTTTGTTCATGATGCATGTGTATTTGTCCGTACATCTATTTATCTCACACCTGACATTGCTGTCTCACTAGTGTGACACTTTGTTTCAGATTGCTTGCGTATGATCTGAATGTTTGTCATTCTATTAAAATGTACACACCCTGCGCATTGTTGACTGTCTTTGCCATATAGTGAACAGAAGGTTGAGTACACCAGATGGAGTGGCAGTGAAACCGTTCCCTCTGTGTTTGTGTGAGCGCCTTTGCATGAGCTCTGAGGTGGTGCTCTCAGCTCTTGTCAACAGATTGGTCCCGAGCACTTCGAGAGACACCCCCTCAGCATCACAATTCACCGTATATAAGCACTCATCCGCTCTCGTTTAGTCCGCTCCATGCATGGCTGCAGTAATCAGCCTCTGTTTGGTTAATGATGGAAAGTATAACTAGAATAGTTGAATAGGATTGTCTGGATGAATGGTCCAGGGGCCTGTGCGCTCTTGGTTATTGAATACAATAAAATGAGAAGGCTACTCTTGGCTCAGAGGTAGAGAGACATGACATAATGACATAAATAACACAGGTTGCCATATTAATTTATTTATTTATTTTAAAAGTGGTTGTGCTGTATTAAATTTTAAAAGTGCACTGTACTTCAAAATCATAAATATAAAGCACAAATTTGAATCAAAATTATTTTAAGGATTTTAAGCATCATCCAATACTGGAGCAGTTTAATAATGACACTCACCATTGAACCGTTATACCGCCACCTACTGGTGTGGAGGAGAGATCATGCAAAATCCACAACAGATTTTTACTGTTGTAGAAATTCTGCATTCACAGAAATATTTGTCAACCAAATGTTTTTGTTTTTTTATTCAAAAAGTGCCTGATAATTGGGGGAGTAGTGAGATTAAAGTGAGTAGTGTACAGTTAGTAATTCAATTTCAAAATGGCAACCACCATAAGGGGGGACCTACCTTATTTACAGTAGTCAACATTTGAAGTGGATCAAAACATTCATCAAAGTTATACATGAATTTTTAACAATACCCGTTCTTGTCTTGGGACAACTTTGATGAACTTTTTTTGATCCACTTCAAATGTTGAATACTGTACATTAAAACTGATTAAACATATTTATATAAGTTCAATTATATATAATATGTATGTTAAATGTTGTGAATGACTAATGGCTAGGAATCAAGAATATCTCTGTGTTCGACCTTGGCTGTATGATGAAGAAATCCAACATGGTGTCTTCTCTATTGCACATGGTCCACAGAAAATAAATTTGAGCATTTTTGGTGGCTCTGGTCTATATTGCTATCATGTCTTTCAGTGATTTTACAAAAACTGCAAAATGTGGCATATTCATTCACTATTTAAATGTTATAGTTTCCATCGGGTTACATTGATAGAATGTTGAGCCTTCACGTTGTATTTAAAGTAATGACGTCATCGTTATATTTGCATACTGAATTGCAATTGGATCTTCTTATACATTTAAAAACTGAATTGTGATTAATCAGTTGTTCTTTGAATGCAGCCGTAAGACATGCAGTGTGTTTTCTCTGATGCAGCATTTTATTGATGCATAAACAAAACATAAAACTGCTTTTGCCACTTTGTGTGAACTGGTATTTTCTTGAGGAAATGTGAAGCTAGTTTTTATCTACTGATTTTTTTTCTGTTATTTTAAATCCCTTTTAGTCCAGAAAACCTTACTGTTCAATAATTGAAGCGCAGTGTAGATAAACAACATTTGAACAGAGGTTCTAGACGGTCGGAAGCGGACATTCTCTTAAAATTTAACAACCATGCATTGGACAGTTTCCCAGTGTCATCAGAGACAATTTAGCAGTAAATGCCTGTTTATTTAGCCTTAAATCAATGAAAGCTAATGGATCCCTTGATGTGTTATAAAACTGTTCATCATGTGTTTCCACATGCTCTTTGCACTGAAAGAATCACCTGTTACTTACCATCTTTCATTTGCTAAATTCTTTCTTTACAGGAGCCTCTTGAAATCTGTTGAAGAAGAGCTACACCAGAGGTATCATGCCGTTGCTTTGTTTGTGTCCTTCACTCCTGTGCTCTCTCATAGCTCTCTTTTCTTTGTCTCTCTCTCTCTCTCTCTCTCTCTCTCTCTCTCTCTCTCTCTCTCTCTCTCTCTCTCGCTATCGCTCTCTCTCTCTGCATAGCTGGTTTTTCATCTGATCAATATTTGATGTGACCTAACCTTGCCCTTTTGTGCTTGTCTGAGTGGAACCAAAGGCTGATTTGCTTGGCAATGCTTTGTTGGAGATCTGTTATTTTTGCCACAGTATTAGTTTTCCATTCCTCAGGGGGAAATTAACCAGTTAGTCCCTCTAAATCAAATTTACTCCAGATGCATTTCTAGATTGATCTTTGGGATTGTCCTGTCATTAATTTGTCACCCTTTGATTTTAGAGTCCATCTTTAAAGGGAATGTCACTGAATCATCAGACTGATTATCATGCTACCAAAATATTTACTTTGCAATAGTGATGCATTCTTGTGTTCAAAAACAATGGAACATCTTGAGACAAGAAAATAACTTTCTTTTCATGGTGTCTTAAAAACATGGCGCTCATAGCATGAGATGCTGAAAAAACAGTGAGATGGATCACAAAGGTCACATAAAGAGTCTGTTTAGTACATATTTATGTAGACTAGAATTTAAAAACTACACGGGATGCCCTATGTGAATGGCCCATTAGGGTTTAATCTTACCCATGGGAAGTTGAAGAGTGTTGCTTCAAATTGATAATCTTCATTGAATGATCGCCGCAACCTTCTCAATCCTCATTAGGGGGCATGAGGCTCATTTGGAAGATGATGATGAGGGTGAAGATGATGGTGATGATCATGATGATGAATTGCAACAGTAAGTTCTTCTGATTCTATACTCAATTTCTCCCTGCTGCTCTAGGATAAAACACTTCACGATCATGATACACTGACAACGTTTTGATGCAAGCACCCGAGACATTTTTTTCAATCAAATTCTGTTTCAAATTCTGTCCCCTGAAAATGTTACCAGTGTATCATGGCTTTTTTAGTGCCATGGGAGTCATTCTTTCGTCTGTTTTCTTTTCTTACTGGACAGACTATCTGTCTTTCCCTTTATTTAGCAATGTCATGGCTAGCAGACGCTCAAGAATGTTGTGGTTCATCCAGCTGCTACTTTAGCCTTATTTTCCCAAGTTCAAATGCAAATGAACTACTATCATCATGACACTCATAGCACACTCTCTTAGTGACAACAAGCTTTTCTAATACAAATTTTATTATTTATTCATCATCATGTTCCAAACCTAATTGCTTTTATTAGTGACCACCAAAAAAAAAGTTCCAAAAAGCACCATGCAAGTAGTCAATATCACTTTTGCACTGTATTTAATTCTTCAAAGGTTTTAGTGTTTCACAAACAAAAATAACAGCATGCATGTTTGATATGACGTGAGGGTGAGTAAATAATAACAGAATTTCCATTAGAGTGAATTATTCCTGGTGCATTTGATTGCATGCGTATTTGTTGTTTGTTTCCTGTCTTTTATTGTACCCCTGTTGGTCCAGTGTCAGATAGAACCAAGCACAGAGGTCCATTAACATCCTGTTAATGCCCTCAAATAATGTTTGTCAGTTGTAGTATGATTAACATAAATAAGTAGCACTGTGACTCAGCTAATTGGATGTCTGATTTGTCTCAGCACGAAAAACTCTACCATGAGGCCTAAGGTCCCCCCACCACTTCCTCCCAAGGTAAATATCCAAACAAGTTATATGGTATAAAATGTTTTTAGTAAACCTTTTTAGTGTTGAAAACGTGCATTTCTGTTCAATGGTTTGGGGAATTTTATTTTTTTATTTTATTTTTTGTTGAAAGAAATCATTACTTTTATTCAGCATTAAATCGATCAAAAGTGACAAAAGACTTTTACATTGTTTTGAACTTTCTATTTATCAAAGAATCCTGAAAATAGATTATCTCAAAATATGAAGCAGCACAACTGTTTACAACATTGATAATAATTAGAAATTGTTCTTGAGCACCAAATCAGCATGATTTCTGAAGTGACTTCACATGTCACACATGATTTCTGTGACACTGAAGACTGGAGTAATGATGCCGAAAATTCAGCTTTGCTATTACAGGAATAAATTACACTTTAAAATATATTAAAATAGAAAACCGTTATTTTAAGTTGTGTTTTTGATCAAATAAATATAGCCTTGGTGAGCATAAGAGATCTCTTTTTTAAACATTTAAAAAATCTTTCCCATTCCAAACCTTTGAAAGGTAGTGTATGTTCAGGTGTTGTTTTGATTTAGCAGTTTTATTTTGAGCAACCAAGTCCTTCTTTTTCCTTGAAGCAAGCTTATCGGAAATCAGTGAACTGCTTCTACAGTTTTTTTTTTACATCTACTTTTTTTTAGTAATCGCACTATTGATCCCACAGAAGCCGGTAGCATGCTGCTAATTTTGTTCTGTCGTTTCCAGCCAAAGCCCAGTCCCGGACCTTATCAAAGCTCCTCGGGCGATCATGACGGTAACCAGGGCACTATAAAGCGCTGCCCGGAGCCCGAAAGCCCGACTCGATCATCCACCAACGTACCCCCTCGACCTCCGCCTCCTCGACTGCCAGCAAACAAGCTCAGCAGTTTAGGTAATGAGACCAGTCGGGAAGAACTTGACCCGTGGGAAGCCCAGGGGGATGCTGGGATATGTAGTCAGTTCGACGAGAGTCTGCAGGTCTCGTTTGACGGCGAGGAAGATCACGATGAGGAAGGAGACAGTAAGACAGGCCCCTCCCGTATTGAATTCAACTCTCCCCTATAAACGTAGTTCAACCCCAGTCACTAAACCTGTCTCTAAACCATCCCATTGTTAGTCCCTTTAGTCAGCCAGTAGTGATTACATGTCATCTCTCATCCCTCTCTAAGAGTAATGCCGTCAATGGTGTTGGCATGTGAAAATGTCACACACCCACTGGAAGACATCATGAATCACCCACTCCACCCTTGTAATCTTTTCCTTGTCAAATTATTGTTCTCCTGTCAGTCATTGTTGCAGTCATCCTTTTTGATTCATTACACTTGTCTTTGCATTGTATTATAGTATGGTTGCTGCAAATCGCAGCAGTAGCTTAGTAATTGCGAAACGTTTGATCTTAATGTTAAACTTTTTTGTGAATGTACATTCAAAGCACACTTTGTTTACATAATGTGCTCTGTGTACATCTCTTGCTGGATACCTATTTTAAGGAACATAGCTTTTAGGATTTAGAAACAGAAACTAAATTGTGTACTATATCTTTTCTTAAATACCCACAGGTAATGGAATTAGCCCATCTGAACACTCGCCCTCAACAGAGACACAGTCCACAATGCCCCCTGCTGTTTCTGGAACGAAGGACAAGAAAGATTTTCTAGTATGGCTCGGTTCCATTGCATTTAGTGATTCTTGCAACACTTATGGTTTCTGGATAATGAATCTTTGACATGTTTTTATATGATATATATATAGGTCATGAGATATAATGATATTTAAGATCTTTAATGATCAAATCTTTAAAGAAATTAAATTATTAAATTATTTAATAATAACACATCTTAGACGTGTGTGTGTGTGTGTGTGTGTGTGTGTGTGTATATATATATATGTATATAATATTATTACAAATAATTCTATTGTTATCTTAAAATATATATATATATATATACATATATATATATATATATATATATATTATGTAATTTGCAATATATATATATATATATATATATATAACATTACAATAAGCATTACAATAAGCATTACAAATTTTTTTAATGTTTATGAAAGGGGTCTCTTGTGCTCACCAAGTATAACCAAAAATACAGTAAAAACAGTTATATTAAAATAATTAATTTCTCTAAAATTTTTAATGTTTTAATATTGCCTCAAATGTTTGAATGACATCATTGTTTCCACAAATTAAGCAGCAAAAACTGTTTTCAACATTGATAATGATAAAAAAAAATGATTGAGCAGCAAATTAGCATATTAGAACGATTTCTGAAGGATCATTTGACATTTAAGACTGGAGTAATGATGCTGAAAATTCAGCTTGTCATCACAGAAATAAATTACATTTTAAATTTATTAAAAATAGAAAACAAATATTTTACATTGTAATAATATTAGACAATATTACTGTGTTTACTGTATTTTCAATGAAATAATTGTAGGCTTGGTGAGCATAAGAGACCTCTTTCAAAAACATAAAATTGTTTCAAAACAATTACTTGACAGGTACTATATATATATATATATATTAGTGCTGGGCAACGATTAAAATTTTTAATCGCGATTAATCGCATGGTTTTCTTGCGATTAATCGCGATTAATCGCATTGTTATGCGCAAAATTGAATAATGACTTCTAAAGTAGTGTATTGCGCACTTTTGATTTAAATGTACTGCTATATACACAAAAGTGCAATAACTTTAAACAAATAAGGTGCTTTTATACCAGCAGTATTCCCTTTACACAGTAATCTCAAATCTCAACTTAAACATTAATGTAATCAAATCAAATATTTAAACAAAGCTATTTGCCACTGCCAGGGCATTACCTTTTATCTAGTTTGTTAAAAGGAGTCCAGTTTTCTTGTTTTTTTTCTGAACAGGTATCAACAGGTATCTTTTATCAGGGAGCAGCAGAAACAGTCTATGTAGTAGTCAGAGGTCATGATCACTACTATATAAGTCGACCAACGTTACTTATAGTAGCTTAGGTTTGGTCATGCCATGGTTTCCCACGTAAGATTACATTAAACAGAGTAAAAAAAAAAATTCATACTTTATACTCACGCTGTTGCTGTGTAGCGCGCGTACACTTCGGAGTACCCTGACGTGCACCTCTCCAAAAATGTAACGTCAATTCTACGCGTACCGCAAGCGCTGTGATTACTAGAACCGCTCCCCGGGTTTCACATGCTCCCTCTGCATGTGTAATTGCGCGTCAACGCGGACAACGACGGAGAGATATAAATGAAAACCAACGGGTAGTCTATAGCGTATTGTCTTCGGCGTAAGTCCGACGCATTAGTATAAATCAGCCAAGAGTGAGGTGAAGTGGTCGAGCACAAGGTGCAGCGACAAGCGGGTGCGTTCCTGTGAAACTGTTGCGGTCATGCTCGCCTCAAGCACGCGCCCGCGCCCGCGCCCGCTCGTTGCCGAAGTTGAATTGTCTATAACTTTTTATAAAGGACGCGCAGCACAAATCATTAGAAGAGAGACTGATCCTCGGCTCGCTGTTAGTGAGTTTCCAGAATCTAAATAGTTATTATCTATAGGTTTTATAGGTAATATCCACAGAGCGCCTGTCATTCACTCGCGGAGCGCAACCCTTTAACTGTTCACCAGAGAGAACCTGACTCTCTCCACTGCTTGTTTGGGTGGGTTATTTGCTGGCTGACCAACATCCCACCCCTCCTGTGATCATGGTTTGACTGTAGGCCTATGTGTATTCAGAGCCAGTGAGCAACGGACTTTCAAAATAATAATAATAAAAAAAACTGCGTTAACGTGCGATAAAAAAATTGTCGGCATTAATTAATAAATGCGTTAACGCAATAATAACGCGTTAACTTGCCCAGCCCTAATATATATATATATATATATATATATATATATATATATATATATATATATATATATATATATATATTTATATAACCTATAGATAAATTAATTTCTCTAAAGTCTTTTATAGTACCTGTCAAGAGTTTTGAAATATATATATACTTACATTCTGTTATTTTGCTTCAATTGCATTTGTTTTCCCCACAGAAACCCATCAGTAATGGTCTCCCTCCAACTCCAAAGGTTCATGTAAGTGGACATCATAGATTTGCAGATCTATGTCACTGTATTGGGACTTAAGCACTTGCCATGTATTTTTATTTAAATTAATGCATGTTACCTTTTTGATGTGTTTGTTTTCTTGGATGCAAACCTTTTGAACTGTGATTAATTTGGCTGCATCTGAGTTCTCCATTGCCTTTTATTCTCATATCCAGATGGGAGCATGTTTCTCTAAAGTCTTTAATGGCTGTCCATTAAAAATACATTGCGCTACCTCATGGATCAATCCAGACACACGAGGTGAGCTCAGTTAATATGTCTCAGTTAGAATCTGGCTTACCAGAAATATTAATATTTCATGGTACTTTATTATATCTATTTTGCCTACATACGCATTTTCTAATATCTCCACTGAAAAAGTCATTTTTTTCTTCCTCCCGGTTTATGCATTTCAGACCAGTATCTGATATTTGGAGCAGAAGAAGGCATCTACACCTTAAACCTTAATGAGCTGCACGAGACGTCCATGGAGCAGGTATGATACTACTTTTCAGGCAATTGCAAAAAAAAAAAAAAACTGGAACATTTATTTGTGTGATGTATATCCTTGTGTTATCCGAGTGTGGCGTAATTCTTCAGTCAGTCGTGTTTGTTTTGTGCTAAAGCTATTTTTGTGTCTTTCTCAGCTTTTCCCCAGGAGATGTACTTGGCTGTATGTCATGAGTAACAGCCTGCTATCAATATCCGGTAAGATGTGGTTTAAAAAAGATCAGGTTTAGCTTTTCAAATGACAAATTATTCAGAATGAGTTTCTTTTTTACAACTGCTAGAATATTTTCGGGTCACACTTTACATTATAGGATGGAACTGCTTGTAATGTTATAATACTAAAATAGTTAACTATAGTAACATGTCATATATGTCAAGTGTTACCTGACATTGTCCTGTTTCCCTGTTTTTGAATAATGAAATTGTGTTTCGGCAGGAAAAGCATGTCACCTGTACTCTCACAGTCTGAGTGGCCTGTTTGAGCATGCTCGACATATGCAGAAACTCCCTGTTGCCATACCAACATACAAATTTCCTGACAAAATGATCCCCAGGTAAATGTTCAGATCTCCGTGTGTGTGTGTAAGGATGTGACCAAAATGCGAATTTTTCATTCTATGTTTTTATTTGTATTCCAGGAAATTCTCAGTGTCCAATAAGATCCCTGAAACAAAAGGTTGTCAAAAGTGCTGTGTAGGTAAGCAGATTCTGTACTTTTCTTCCTTCCTTTATTTCTGAATTCAGTAACATATATACTTTGGATGATGTCAAGCATATAATTCAGATGTCTTAAAGTGTCCCTATTATGCTTATTCAGATATTACCTTTCATGCAGTGTGTAATATAGCTGTTTGTGAGTGTAAAAGGTCTGCAAGGTTTCAAAGATCAAAGTGCATGACAAATAAAGTTATTGTCTCCCATAAGAAAGAACTGATTCTGAACTGCCTGAAACAAGTCGTCTGCTACGTAGGTTTGTTACAGATTTGCATAATGCCAGCCTTTGGTCTTCATTGGCTGCCTGCGAACAGCGTCTACTTCGACCCGCCCTCAAACACTGTATTTGTAACTGAGGTCTGGAAGAGTTTGGATCGTGTCGTCGATATGTCAAGAAGACGCTGTGTTTTGCTCTGCGAAAGCAAATCCACTTTGCATGGATTTTCAAAGGATGAGGACTCGCGTTTGAATTGATACAGTAAAACCGACGCCGAAATTCAGATACGTTAATGTGCATTTCATTTCCGACACATGCTGTTAGCGGTAGGCCAATCACAACAGACTGGGCCGTCTGACCAATCAGAGGAGAGGACGCTCTCGGAAAGAAGAGGTTTAGAGATAGAATCCTTTATCGAACCATTTCAGACACTGTGAGGAAAGAGGTGATGCTCCAATGTATATTATGAGAAATAATATATTTTGACCTTGGATGCTTGTAAACCAATTGTAGGAGTCCTCCAAAACAAAATTAGGAACCTTTAAAATAGTATAACAGGGGCACTTTAAGGAAAATATAATGAAATAGACTTTATTTAAGGTTTTCTTCAGTGTTTTGTTTCCATATGTTGTCTTGTTTATTCTCAGTGAGGAATCCTTATACTGGTCACAAGTACCTGTGCGGTGCCTTTCAGTCCAGTATTGTCCTTTTTGAGTGGGTGGAGTCCATGCAGAAATTCATGTTGGTCAAGGTGAGCCCAGTGTCACTGGTTCCCATCACCAAAACAATGTTACAGGGTGATCTGCAGATCAGCATCACACTAAAATCAATGGAAAAAGGGTTGACAACAAGTGGTGGAAAGAAATATAATGTAGGCTTAGCTATTAGCTATTCATGTTTCCTTTAAACTTTTAAAAATTGCTGATCTTCTACTTAAGACTTGAGGGTTAAAATTGCTTTACTTGGCATATTCACATGCAGGCTGTTCCAAATTAAGCACTGACTCATTCCCTGCAGAGCATTGACTTCCCCCTGCCGTGTCCGCTGGAGGTGTTTGAGATGCTGGTGGTTCCAGAGCATCAGTATCCTCTCATCTGCATAGCTGTGAGCAAAGGGACAGAGCTTAACCAGGTGGTGCGGTTTGAGACCCTCAATCCCAACTCTACCACCAACTGGTTCGATTCTGGTGGGTACTTTAAAACTTCATTATCACACCGATTAAGATGAGTCTTTACATTTATAAGTAATTTAATTGCTTTTAAATTATATATTTTATTATTTTTTAATTATAATAATTCATTTAAAATTCATAAATAATTTAAATTAAATTATTGTATTATTTTTTATTTATGTTTATTTAAATTAATTTAATAAATAAAAATGTTATTTTAATATATATATTTTTTATATATATATTTTAAAATTGCCTGTTTATGCAGTTGTGCCACAAAGGTGGCAATATCCGAAATCCTTGTCCTTGTGGGGACGTTTGTTGATCTCCATGAGGAAAACTGCTTATAAATCTTACTACGTGTTTTTTTTTGTGTGTGTTTTTTTGAAAATGTAAAAATCCAGAAAGTTGTCTGTGATGGGTAGGGTTAGTGTAAGGGGATAGAATATACAGTTTGTATTGTATAAAAAAATGTCTATGGAAAGTCCCCATTAAACATGAAAACACAACGTGTGTGTGCGTGCGCTCGTGCGTGCGTGTGTGTGTGTAAATTTTGGATTTAAATTAGCTTTTAATTAATTTGACACTCTTACATTTTTAATAATGCATAATTCTAGAAAATTCTTAATGTTGTTTCAGATACCCCACAGAGTTGTGTGATGCATGTGACCCAGCTGGAGAGAGATACAATTTTAGTCTGCTTAGATCGTAAGTACAGAACATGCCATTAATAGATTAATAACAGATGCATGCATATCAACAAACAGATATAGTGATTAATTGCCTCTCTTCATCTCCAGGGAGCATTAAGATTGTGAATTTGCAAGGCCGGTTAAAGTCCAGTCGAAAACTCTCAGCCGAACTGACTTTTAACTTCCAGATTGAATCAATAGGTATGGAACTTGGGGACTTTTTTACATTAAGGGTGGCCAGAAGTAAATGTTCCTCCATTTTTACATAACTCCTTTCTAAGCTCACTGAATTTAACAGTTATCCTTTAGGTTTTTAAACACTTTTCTATGGGTAAATTCTTTTTTTATTGTAGTATCGATCTCTTGTAGTAAAATCTCTCTCTATGCATCATTCTATCCCTCTTAGTTTGCCTTCAAGACAGTGTGTTGGCCTTCTGGAGGCATGGCATGCAAGGACGCAGCTTCAAGTCCAATGAGGCAAGTCCATCTTAAAATATATAAGAGAAGATGTACAGACGGCCTGTCAACAATAGAGAAAAAACCCTGACCCCATCGTGAAGCAGAAAATAAACACTGCAAAAATATTACAATATATACAGGTCCTTCTCAAAAAATTAGCATATTGTGATAAAGTTCATTATTTTCCATAATGTAATGATAAAAATTAAACTTTCATATATTTTAGATTCATTGCACACCAACTGAAATATTTCAGGTCTTTTATTGTTTTAATACTGATGATTTTGGCATACAGCTCATGAAAACCCAAAATTCCTGTCTCAAAAAATTAGCATATCATGAAAAAGTTCTCTAAACGAGCTATTAACCTAATCATCTGAATCAACTAACTAACTCTAAACACCTGCAAAAGATTTCTGAGGCTTTTAAAAACTCCCAGCCTGTTACATTACTCAAAACCGCAAACATGGGTAAGACTGCCGACCTGACTGCTGTCCAGAAGGCCATCATTGACACCCTCAAGCAAGAAGGTAAGACACAGAAAGAAATTTCTGAACAAATAGGCTGTTCCCAGAGTGCTGTATCAAGGCACCTCAGTGGGAAGTCTGTGGGAAGGAAAAAGTGTGGCAAAAAACGCTGCACAACGAGAAGAGGTGACCGGACCCTGAGGAAGATTGTGGAGAAGGACCGATTCCAGACCTTGGGGGACCTGCGGAAGCAGTGGACTGAGTCTGGAGTAGAAACATCCAGAGCCACCGTGCACAGGCGTGTGCAGAAAATGGGCTACAGGTGCCGCATTCCCCAGGTCAAGCCACTTTTGAACCAGAAACAGCGGCAGAAGCGCCTGACCTGGGCTACAGAGAAGCAGCACTGGACTGTTGCTCAGTTTTGCATGTCATTCGGAAATCAAGGTGCCAGAGTCTGGAGGAAGACTGGGGAGAAGGAAATGCCAAAATGCCTGAAGTCCAGTGTCAAGTACCCACAGTCAGTGATGGTCTGGGGTGCCATGTCAGCTGCTGGTGTTGGTCCACTGTGTTTTATCAAGGGCAGGGTCAATGCAGCTAGCTATCAGGAGATTTTGGAGCACTTCATGCTTCCATCTGCTGAAAAGCTTTATGGAGATGAAGATTTATTTTTTCAGCACGACCTGGCACCTGCTCACAGTGCCAACAACACTGGTAAATGGTTTACTGACCATGGTATTACTGTGCTCAATTGGCCTGCCAACTCTCCTGACCTGAACCCCATAGAGAATCTGTGGGATATTGTGAAGAGAAAGTTGAGAGACGCAAGACCCAACACTCTGGATGAGCTTAAGGCCGCTATCGAAGCATCCTGGGCCTCCATAACACCTCAGCAGTGCCACAGGCTGATTGCCTCCATGCCACGCCGCATTGAAGCAGTCATTTCTGCAAAAGGATTCCCGACCAAGTATTGACTATTGAGTGCATAACTGAACATAATTATTTGAAGGTTGACTCTTTTTTTTTTTGTATTAAAAACACTTCTTTCATTGGTCGGATGAAATATGCTAATTTTTTGAGACAGGAATTTGGGGTTTTCATGAGCTGTATGCCAAAATCATCAGTATTAAAACAATAAAAGACCTGAAATATTTCAGTTGGTGTGCAATGAATCTAAAATACATGAAAGTTTAATTTTTATCATTACATTATGGAAAATAATTAACTTTATCACAATATGCTAATTTTTTGAGAAGGACCTGTATAAATTATAAATTATATATTATATTAAATATATAATATAATATAAATGTATATTTATATCTAAATTAAATAAGTTACATTTAACTTAATGCCAATTAAATGCAACACGGGTTACTAATTAAAAGGTATATAATTAAAACTATATGACATACATATTTTGCAATAACATTATTCTGCTTATATTCCAGATTACACAGGAGATTTCTGACAACACAAGGATATTTAGACTGCTGGGTTCAGACAGGTGAAAAGAAGCCATCTAATTATTATGTCATTATTTAATTAATATTGCAGACTTTATTACTGGTGTGCCAACCCATGTTTTATAATGTAGGGCATATGTTCGCAGAAAGGGCATGAGGTCAAAGATATTTGTTTTGATGTTGTTCTTTATAGAGTGGTGGTTTTGGAGAGCCGGCCAACAGACAATCCAACAGCACACAGCAATCTCTACATCCTCGCAGGCCACGAAAACAGCTACTGACCGCAATGCATCTTGGTGCAAAAAACACTACATACCGGAATGCAGCGTTACAAGAGGCTTTTATTTTAATGTGGCCCAATGACAACTAGCCACATCTCAGAAGAACCACAGATATGCTGCTGTTGGACAACTGAGAGCACAGAGGAAGACTTGAATGGATTCAAAGATCTCAGAGAACAGATAGGCCGTAACCGCATGATGTACTACAGTACTACAGTATGCACTTTCACCCTTAACTGTTTTAGAGGCCTTGCTTTGGTTTGGCTTCTAGCAGTTTTAATTTATTTTTTAACTGAAACACAAACATATACTAATTTTTTTTTTTTTTTGAAGGTAAACAAGATTTCTTTTCAAGATTTTAATTTTAAGCCACTACTCTCACTTGACGCTAACCACACAAGTGCTTGAAGACACGTATTTAATTCATGTACATACAGACATAGTATTGTTGAGTTGTACTCTTTGCATTGGTTATGTAGATATCAGTACATTTTTGTTGTACAGGTTTGTGGCAGCGTTAGTGTTGTAAAGGACTGTGAGATGTTGGGTACGACTTAAAATGACCTCTAGGGCCAGATAATTTTTGTTATATGCAATGGTTTAAGAATCACAAAGCTGAAGTGCCACTCTTTCCGAGACTTGCCTTGTTTGAGACTTGTTTGTTTTTTATTGTAAAACCTGATCTTTTTTTTTATATAAAGCCAAATTGTGTTTTTATTGAGCAACTTCTAATTCAGTGGCCCTCGTAATTGTTTTAAACTCTGTGGTATGCACTCACTTCAAATTTGCACAATGTTATTAAAATGTTAATGTGTATATGTTAGTGTATGTTTAAAACCATGCAGATAATAACATATATAGATATACACATGTATTTTTTTGTAAATGTGTATACGTTTATAATCCTAATAAGCAATAAATCATTAGGATGTTTTTACATTATTTTGAAAAGTCCTCAATCTTATGTGGATGGCATTACTGTCTGCATCCAGTTGTTTATATGTAATTTGAGTGCTGTATACACTATTTACAAGATGATGTTGGAATTTGAGTGTCTGTAAACTTTCTACAACATGGACTTTCTCTTGCAGAACTGCCATTCAAAATAAATTAAATTCCACAATAAGAAAAGAAAAATATATTCCTTGAGTTCTCTTGTCTGTAATTCACAAGTTAATACGATTATGGAATACATTTTCTTTTCTTTTCGTTTTGTCAAATGTACATAGTGTAAAATAAAATCACATGGTTTTACATACTGAGATGTCTTTCGTGTTTTAATAATGAAATTATATTTCTTACTTTTATACATTTTGCTTAGTATTTCTTGTGAAATTTACAATATCTAATTATTATTATCATCATCATTACTATTATTAAAAGTTCAAAGCGCAAACGGTCGTGCTCAGAACACAGGAAGCTGGATCAACACACGGAAGGGACTTTTATTTTGCTTCACAGTCCGTCGTCTCGTGACGTCACAGAAATCATGGCTGTGTCCAGTGTTTTTAAAGCAGGTCTTTTCAATCACAAAGTTGCAATCGTGACGGGAGGCGGGACTGGGATAGGAAAATCTATTACTTCTGAGCTCTTACAGTTAGGTATGCATTTACTGGTTTTACAGATGGATTTGTCCTTGTATTTAGATCAGGACTGTATACGATAACGTAACACTAACAGTGAACTTTAGTCCAGATGCGAACCTTTGTCACGCTGCGTTGCATGCTGGGGCGGCGCCGGTTTTTTTGGCAAGATACACTGTCCGTTGCCATGGTTACTTCAACAATGAGATAAACTGTATTTTTCAACAGTGAGAGAAACTGCTTATATATAAGCTGCTCATATACATACATAGGCCTACATTATATATATATATATATATATATATATATATATATATTATATATATATATATATTTATATTTTTATATATATATATATATATATATATATATATATATATATATATATATATGTGTGTGTGTGTGTGTGTGTGTGTGTGTATGTATGTATATGAGCCAGTGGTGTAGTGCAGGGTATACGCAGGTATACCACTTCTTTTTCAGTCGGCATTGCGTATATCCACTTCTAAATCCCCGTCTGATGTGCATCATTTAGTAGGCTAGCTAATCCAATCTCATGTGAAAAAAAAAAAACAGTCAGGGCCGTACCCACCATTGAGGTCCCCGAGGTCCGGACCTCAGTCATTTATTAAGTGTATAAAATGAAAGTTGTGAAGTAATTGCCTAATATTAACTCTAATTTGGTGCTGCAATGATTCGCCCATCGCGACGATAACTGACCTTCTCATCTGAGCTGCTTCAGCACTCAAACACCCGCTCGTCAATGTCAAAAAGTTTGAGACCAATCAAAGCTAGCGGGATTTATGTTCACAGAAGCGCAAGCCGAGCGCGAATCCCAACGCGACGCTTCACGCTTCAGTTATAGTAAGTTATATAATATATATAAGTTTTAAATGACCGACAGAAATAATCAGTTTGATCAAACACAGTGGGAGCTATAAGCTCAATTTAACAACACAAGCACCTTATTAAATATATTGCCATTATTATTATAAATATTATGTATAAATATATTTGTATAGCGTTACCTCGAATGTGTTCGAATATTTCCCAAGTATCAGCACTGGGACTTTTCACTGTTTGTATCACTCCGCTTGTCTGTGTTTGCGCAACTTGCATCATTAAGCCAGAAGGTGGCAACAAGTGACTGTCTTTATGAGAGAGCAATTGAACCATTTATTAAATGAACAGATTAGTCCAAAAACATTGATTAATTTAGGAAAGAAAAAGTAGCTGAAACTGATCTTTGATGCTCATACTAATTGTTCATATGCCTCTAGACACAGAAGGATTGCATTGGCGTTTGTTTGAAATGTTACATCTATGGCCATTCTCGTTTCAAATAGCCTATGTGATTGTGTATTGTCAACAATAAGCATTAAGCATAAACATTCTGCATTTCCATTTTGTGAATCATTCATTGCAACATTTAAACTGATTCTCATGTTTAAAAATATCTGATAAAATACTTCATGCTACTGCCGACATGCTTTTAAAGCTAGGCTACTGTTGTCCATTTATTTGGCCTTCAAAACACCTTAAAATGCACATGTCGAGATCAGGAAAATAAAAATTTTCTCGAGGGGGCATGCCCCCGAACACCCCTAGCAAGAACATTTTTGGGACCTCTGTATTTATGAAACCCTGCATACGGCCCTAAGGAATAGTCACTCAAAATGAATAATTATTTAGTAATAATAAATAATTCAAAGCCAGTATTAATTGCAAAAACTGCACCTCTTCTGTGACTAATATTAATTTCATAATGATCCTTTCTCTGTAAAGTCAAGCAGCAAAAGTTTAGTTACAATGTGCAATTCTGGCCCATTTTGGGGTGAACTAATAATAATAACAATACTAGTCTTGCATGTCACTGTTTATAACACAGAGCATTCATAAAATATTGGGGGCATAAATTAAGAGTATTCCCACTTCTCCAGGCACCACTACATCACTGATATGAGCAGCTTATATATAAGCAGTTTCTCTAAATACAGTTTCTCTCACTGTTGAAAAATACAGTTTATCTCAGTTTATATATATATATACACACAGTCTCAAATATCTCCCATGTTGTAGGATGCAATGTGGTCATATCATCCAGAAAGCTTGAGCGTCTGGAGTCAGCAGCTGAAGAGCTGGCACAGAAGATCTCCCCATCCTGTCCGGCTAAAGTGACCCCTATACAGTGCAACATCCGGAATGAAGAAGAGGTGACAGTCTCATTAACCTGTTTTTATACATTGCCTTCATGCCAGAGAGGCATGTGTAAAATGTTGTTTTCAGCACATTAATTTAGGAAGGTATATAAGACAAATTCTGGTTTCTCCATATGGCAATTCCTGTTTATAGATAATAGTAGGATCATTATGTATCAAATCAACCAAATTTCAGAAACTTACCCAGCTCAAATTTTTGATGTTGTTCATACTTTTTTCTGTAGAAAGAAAAAAATAAATAGTGATGAAAACCAAAAATTTGGAGCCAAATTACAGGGGGCAGAAAATGACTTTAGAAAGATTGAACCAGCATATAAAAGGATATTAATTACTTTCTAAAAAAAAATTGTGGATTACTCAGTAAATATTCGTCCAAGGCATTTGATGTTTTGGCTTTTTTCTTCATTTATGTATGTCTTTTACCAGAAAAGAAATCAAAATAAAAGAAAATTAACAGGGGACTTCTGGTTGAGTTGATAATGAGAGCTGCAAGATTCTGGATAAATTTGCGATCTGAATAAAATCGGGATTTTTAATTTATTTTTTCAAATAGAGATTACGATTCTGAACAGACAAGTTGAATTAATTACTTTAAAAAATCGGTTTGAATTAATAATTCAGTGACTTACTCATAAATACTGTTTTAAATGAAAAACTTGTTTCATTACTGTATGAATCAACGTTTTTGAATGAATGATTCAATGACACATTTAACAGTCACTTGTCACCACCTAGTGGTGAAACAA
This sequence comes from Gila orcuttii, assembly GCA_026230005.1. Classification (NCBI taxonomy): domain Eukaryota; kingdom Metazoa; phylum Chordata; class Actinopteri; order Cypriniformes; family Leuciscidae; genus Gila; species Gila orcuttii. The sequence goes on along the minus strand of JAPDVR010000022.1, from coordinate 30,348,763 downwards.
TTAATTGATACAATCTTTATTACAAGTACAAGTTACTTTCAGTATGTGATTTGCTCTATTTTGATCGCTATAACTTTTATTTCAGTATTCTGTGATAATTTGAATATTTGTGAAACACAGAAATATCAATACTGTGTGGTTGAAAATGACTGCTTGAGGGCCGATCATCCCTATACTATGCACACTACGCAAGTTGCGTAGGGCCCCGCAAATTACTCAAAGCCTATTGATTTATAGGCTAGACTATATTGCATTTAAAATGTTGATTGGCTGGACATACTGGTCCATCCCTCAGTAGGCCTAAATAATAACCATCAAGTATCACTTTTATCATTTAAAACACAGTGACATACTATGGCAAGCCATTTGAGCTTTTGTTCATTCACAGGATGCATTTTTGATATCAGTAATTAAATTTGTACTGTTTAAAATGTGAATTCTTGCTATGAAGAATGTACTTTTTCTAGTACCAATGTCTCTTTCTGATATCAGGAATTAGGCTACATTTTCATTAGTACTAGTTTAGGAGGGAGGATTGTAGTTGGAACACTGGGGTGTCAGGTGTGACTGTGTGGCAATGGCCACTGGTTTACATGGCTCATGGGTCAGGAGGACCCCTTAACAGAATTTTGCTCAGCGCAGATTTGAAGAGAAGAATGGCTGTTTGGATCAGAATGGATTGTTGGGGGCGTGACTTGAGGTAAAAAGGGGCGTGGTTTGTATTACTGCGGGACGCCGTTTGACACACTTGGATTTGAATGTGATTTTGTCAAAGGTTTATTTGGGTGGCTCGGGGTGAGTGTTTGATCGCGATCTTTTCACGATTAATCGTGCAGCTCTGCACCACGGAATGACCCTGTAGGTTTGGATTATAAAGTGGTGTGACTCTACAAAGAAAATGTATTATTTAGCCTATCTCTCATTTTTGACAGGTGAAGAACCTGATGGCCTCCACCCTGAAGCTCCATGGGAGGATCGACTTTTTAGTGAATAATGGAGGTGGACAGTTTTCCAGCCCAGTGAACATGATGAGTGCAAAAGGCTGGAATGCTGTGATTGACACTAACCTCAACGGAACATTCTTATGCTGCAAAGAAGGTTCGGAATGCAATGTGATGTGAAACGCGGGACATATGGTTTATCGGCTTCACTCTTAAAAATAAGAGTTCCAAAAAAGGATTTTCGCAGCGATGCCATAGAAGAACCGTTTTAGGTTCTATTAACTGACCCATTTTTTTGTGTGTGTGAAGAACATTTTAATTATCTGAAGAAACCTTTTGTGCAATAGAAAGGTTCCATGGATGTTGAAGGTTTTTTATAGAACCATACAGCAGAGGCCAATAAATAACCTTTACTTTTAAGGGTGTATTTGTGATTGTAGGTAGGCTATGTGTAAATTGTAAGCCTTATTTAACTAAATAATGAATTGACAATTCATACCACTTCAAGAGCTACTCTCAGACAACTTTTGCTCTTGATTCGTAGCATACAATGCATGGATGAAAGATAATGGAGGTGTGATTGTGAACATCATTGCTGACATGTGGAAGGGTTTCCCTGGAATGGCGTGAGTTGGTAAAAAATGTTGGTTAATAAAAATATTGTGTATTATTACTTTACATTTAATAGCTGGTTAAATATTCATCCTCTCATGGTAAAGCATTTTGTCTCCTTTCAAAGCTATGATTAAACTGCCAGACTCTTTTATGACAGGCACACAGGAGCGGCCCGAGCTGCAGTGGACAACCTGACCAAGAGCCTGGCCATCGAGTGGGCTGACAGTGGCATCCGGGTCAACTCTGTGGCGCCGGTTAGTGCCAGTTTGGAAACAATTGGAAAGCATACTGTATTTGCATAGTGTTGTCCAAAATGAGGTTGAATTGTTTGAATGATATTCGCAATTATTGATTTATCGGCTAATCGTGGTTATTCGATGTAATCGCAATTATTTGAGATAGATAATCGCAATAATTGTACAGTTTAAATTTCAATCACATATTGGCCAAAGAATGTAAAAAACACTGTTGTAAAGTACATAAGATAGTTAAATGTCTTCCTTTATATGAAATTGATATTATTAATTATGACATTTTCAAAGCATTAAAGAAAATCACATGTGCCTATTTTATTATAATTTTTATTATATTACATACAATTTAAGTTAAAAAGAGGTATTAGGTTTACACTGTAAGTGACATGAACAAAACAGGATTAAATCAATAATCGCAATTATTAGTATGACAATTAATAGTCAGCACAAAATTCATGATTATTTATAATTTATGCAGTGCAGACTGTTTGATAACTTTATTCAATTTCTGTATATTTCCTACCTGTTAGACGGGTAAATATGATATGTATTATGGGTTTATGTGAGGATTGTTTTAAGTCCACTAAAAAAGTTAAATGATAAATTTAAAAAAAGAAACTCACATGTGCCTATTTTATTATAATTTGTATTATATTATATACAATTTAAGTTTAAAAATAAGGTATTAGGTTTACAATGTAAGTGACATGAACAAAACAGAACTAAATCATTAATCGCTATTATTTGTAAGGCAATTAGTCGTCGGCAAAAAATTCATGATTGTCACAGGCCTACCGCAAAATGAAAATGTACATTATAAGCTAATTAAATGTGGGGAAAAATTGCTTTGTCTTGCCTGAAAAAGTTTCCATAGTATTATAGCCTCATAAGTTTTTACTAAATAACATGTTTTTATTATATGTAATGCAATTTCAATTCAACTGCAATATACACTCCTAATTGATCTATCTTTTATCACAGAGACGGTGTGTGTCCATTTGTTTTGTTTTTTTGTGTGTGTTTCTTGACTGTAGGGAACTATCATATCCAAAACTGCAATGGAAAACTACAAAGAATATGGTCCTACTTTGTTCAAGATGTCAGTGCCATTTAGTCCGGCTAAAAGACTTGGTGTTCCTGAGGAGGTAACCTATAACCTATTATGATGTTGACACTTTGAAATAGCAGAAACTAATCAAAGATCAGAACATAATTACTGCCGCTATATACTATATAGCTATGTGTGTGTGTGTGTGTGTATATATATATATATATATATATATATATATATATATATATATATATATATATATACGTATATGTGTGTGTGTGTGTGTGTGTTTGTGTAAGTGTTTAAATAATCTGTGATTGAAATAAATGTCTTTTCTGCTCAGATCCTTAATATTTAATATGGATAATAATATATAAAATATTTCTATCAGATATCACCAGCTGTATGTTTCTTGCTGTCTCCGGCTGCCAGCTACATTACTGGAGCAACCCTGAAGGTCGATGCAGGACAGAGCCTTTACCACTCCATGTGGGAAATCCCAGGTACCCATATTTGAGCCGGATGAGAGCATAACACATGCTGTATTTGTTGTGAAATCAAGGATGGATGTTGACTTACTATGAGTATGCAAATGTTTTCTGTTTCTGTTTGTGTCTCTCTGATCAGACCACAGTGCCTGGCCTCCAGCCCCAGATGGAGAAAATACAGACACACTGAGAGAAATCATGAAAATGACCAAATCCAAGCTGTGAATCATAACAAAACAAGTCTAGACTGTCAAACAGCTGCTCTTCTTCACAGCGTGGGTGGAGCACAAATGTTTTTTTTCTTTGCTAGGAATTGCAACGCGCTTTTGAGTGATGCTCACTGAATTTGAGCATTATCATTGCATGATTACTCTAATAGTTCTTGATGAACTGTGCTTAATCAATGTAAATGTGTAATAGTATGATATTGTGAATATAACATTTGTAATTGTGAGATTTCTAAAAAAGAACATGTATCAACTGTCACCATGAGATTACAAATATGTAATGTATTGTTCAAGAAAATACATTTTCCGTTGAAACAACTTTTAAGCAATTGCATCAGTTTGCTGGGTCATCTCTGATATAAAGTATACATTTTTATCAGAGTAACAGTAAAAAATAAAAAGTACCAGTGTACCAGACTTTCAGATTTATGTTAGTAGACACTTTTTATTAAATATCTTTTGATTATTTACACTATAGTAAGAAAATGAACAGGCTGCTTTAACCGTTTTGTTGTTTTTACAGAAATTCCCACCAACTATGTCTTAAATTACGTTTAAGATTAATGAAAAACATATACATTACCAATTACGATGGCAATGTTCCCAAGAAAACATTTAGTTTGAAATATTTTATTAAATTTAAGTGAAATCTAGAATATTTCTATTTTAAATAGTTAAAACAAGTAGAAAGCAGAAATTTAGACACAAATCTGATCATCTAAAACCAAAGTGGTGAAATTAGTGCTATCCAAACATAGTGTCGTGTGGTACTTTTTGCTGGTGTTTCAATGTAAAATCACGCATTTATTGAATGGATTTTTTTTAAGTTCATTGTCAGGTGGAATGAATGATTAATTGGTTTTGTTGGCATCTTACTCGGAACATATTTAAAAATTGAGGCTCCTACAGAGTGCCGGTTGCTAGGCAGAGTGCCGCATAACGCGAGCATGCGCACTGAGCGCTGAGCGCACGCCGCTGATTGGCTAAACAATGGCATTATCGGTGTGAGGGGGGTTGCGTTGGCCTCGGTCTGGCACTGTCCGAAAAAAATAATAACCCAAGCTCCACAATGTTACACGTGGTGAGTCACCCGTGCGAATGATAAACTGAACATATTAATCAAGCGACCTCTGCAGGCATTTGTTTGAGAATTTATTTAAGGTAAGAACCGTGTATTATCACTTCAGTATTGTGTAAATCAGAAACAGATAGGAAGCGTGGGGTGTGACTTGATATAAACAGTAACATGTCCTAAAATGCGATGTAATGAAATGCAAAGAAACCACAAAGTAGCATAATATATAACAGCAGGCTGTTGTGATTTTTTCCTCTCATACTAGAAGGGAGCATCTTTAAAGGGTGATTGACACAAAGCAGGTGTGTCCAGCTGTGCACACTGACATCATATATAGGAATTTTGTCCATAGTCATGATGAGTGAAGGGGCATCTGGAGACATCACTGGTTTGGAGCTGGAGGGAGTGATTGGGACAGAGGAGACCCCAGTGAACACGCTTCAGAGATCAGCAGAGGAGGAGGAGGGAACCACCACTCGGAGGAAGAGGAAGAAGAAAAAGAAAGAGATCATCTACCGCTCTGACCTGGAGGATGATGACGCTGGGGAGGGGACCTCCGCGAATGTGGATGGAACCTTTAGGCCTCCACTTGACGAAGGTGAAAATATGATATCTGCGGGCGAACTGTATTGTAGTGTTTTTGAAATTCATTACTCATTGAAATTCAGTGAAATTCGTAATTTGTTTGCTGTAATGGGTTAAAATAGATGATGGTTACGTGTGCTTTCTATCCAGAATAGAGCAGATTGAGACCATGAGTAATTGTCCTCATTTTAAATATTACATGATTCTATTCTCGATTATCATTTGATGTCAATTATCTACATATTGTTCTACAATCTTCTGGTTAACTTTTTTTTTTTTTCTCCAGACAGATCAGAAAGGCTTGCAATGTCAGGGATATATACGGTCCTTCTCAAAAAATTAGCATATTGTGATAAAGTTCATTATTTTCCATAATGTAATGATAAAAATTAAACTTTCATATATTTTAGATTCATTGCACACCAACTGAAATATTTCAGGTCTTTTATTGTTTTAATACTGATGATTTTGGCATACATCTCATGAAAACCCAAAATTCCTGTCTCAAAAAATTTGCATATTTCATCCGACCAATAAAAGAAGTGTTTTTAATACAAAAAAAAAAGTCAACCTTCAAATAATTATGTTCAGTTATGCACTCAATAGTCAATACTTGGTCGGGAATCCTTTTGCAGAAATGACTGCTTCAATGCGGCGTGGCATGGAGGCAATCAGCCTGTGGCACTGCTGAGGTGTTATGGAGGCCCAGGATGCTTCGATAGCGGCCTTAAGCCAACTTTCTCTTCACAATATCCCACAGATTCTCTATGGGGTTCAGGTCAGGAGAGTTGGCAGGCCAATTGAGCACAGTAAAACTATGGTCAGTAAACCATTTACCAGTGTTTTTGGCACTGTGAGCAGGTGCCAGGTCGTGCTGAAAAATGAAATCTTCATCTCCATAAAGCTTTTCAGCAGATGGAAGCATGAAGTGCTCCAAAATCTCCTGATAGCTAGCTGCATTGACCCTGCCCTTGATAAAACACAGTGGACCAACACCAGCAGCTGACATGGCACCCCAGACCATCACTGACTGTGGGTACTTGACACTGGACTTCAGGCATTTTGGCATTTCCTTCTCCCCAGTCTTCCTCCAGACTCTGGCACCTTGATTTCCGAATGACATGCAAAACTGAGCAACAGTCCAGTGCTGCTTCTCTGTAGCCCAGGTCAGGCGCTTCTGCCGCTGTTTCTGGTTCAAAAGTGGCTTGACCTGGGGAATGCGGCACCTGTAGCCCATTTCCTGCACACGCCTGTGCACGGTGGCTCTGGATGTTTCTACTCCAGACTCAGTCCACTGCTTCCGCAGGTCCCCCAAGGTCTGGAATCGGTCCTTCGCCACAATCTTCCTCAGGGTCCGGTCACCGCTTCTCGTTGTGCAGCGTTTTTTACCACACTTTTTCCTTCCCACAGACTTCCCACTGAGGTGCCTTGATACAGCACTCTGGGAACAGCCTATTTGTTCAGAAATTTCTTTCTGTGTCTTACCCTCTTGCTTGAGGGTGTCAATGATGGCCTTCTGGACAGCAGTCAGGTCGGCAGTCTTACCCATGATTGCGGTTTTGAGTAATGAAACAGGCTGGGAGTTTTTAAAAGCCTCAGGAATCTTTTGCAGGTGTTTAGAGTTAATTAGTTGATTCAGATGATTAGGTTAATAGCTCGTTTAGAGAACCTTTTCATGATATGCTAATTGTTTGAGACAGGAATTTTGGGTTTTCATGAGCTGTATGCCAAAATCATCAGTATTAAAACAATAAAAGACCTGAAATATTTCAGTTGGTGTGCAATGAATCTAAAATATATGAAAGTTTAATTTTTATCATTACATTATGGAAAATAATTAACTTTATCACAATATTCTAATTTTTTGAGAAGGACCTGTATATTTGTGATTTACACCTCGGAAAATGTAGAAACATTGGTAGTATATAAAAATGTACAATTTAAAAGTTTTGAGTCCGTCATCCATCCATCCACCCATCCATCCAAAAATGACAGCATAGACATTTGTAATGTTAGAAAATATTTCTTGAGCACCGAATCAGCATTTTAGAATGATTTCTGAAGGATCATGTGACAGGAGTAATGATGCTGGAAATTCAGCTTTGCCATCACAGGAATAAATTATTAATATAATTTGTAATACTGTTTTATTGTATTTTTGACCAAATAGCATGCATTTAGCTTTAATGAGAATTAACGACTTAATTTAAAAAAAATTTAATAAATAAAAAATCTTACTGATCCCAACCTTTTGAACAGTAGTGTATAACTATTCATTGGTCAAAAATTATAAGCAGTTAATATTTTCAGTTTTTGTCTGTACAATTTAAGTACATTTTGTTTACAGAATATAAATGTAATATATTATTAGTTATGAAATAAATGCTTAATTTCTGTAATTAGTGAGTAACCAGTGAGTGTAATTTAATTCTAGGCTGGACGGTATCCCACATCCCAGTGTTTTTCTTGTAATGCATTTCCTCTTTCTTTCCCACTCAATTGACAGATTTATTTATAATTAGGTGTTGTTAATGCAATATTCTCCATAAAATGTATCTTTCATTCACAGAAGAAGAGGATATCCCTCCTGACAGCCGTTTCGTGACCCTGACTGGCACCATCACACGAGGAAAGCGGAAAGGCCAAATGGTGGACATCTATATGACCCTCACTGACAAAGAGCTGAGAGACATGGCACGCTCCAAAGAGCGTTTAGATGCAGAATGTGACGGGCTCGCGGAAGCCAAGCAAAAACCCTGCGCTCTGGGGGTCACCCAGGGCCCTCATGTTCTTCTCTGGAGCCTTTCCTGCTCCCCGTTCATCTTCCTTCTCTCTTTCATCACGTCGTTTTACTACGGAACGCTCACCTGGTACAACGTGTTCCTGGTTTACAATGAGGAACGCAGCTTTCTGCACAAGATCACAGTGTGTCCCTTGCTCATTCTGTTGTATCCGGTTCTGATCATGACGTTGTCTCTTTGTATGGGGGTGTACGCCGCCGTGACCCAGCTCTCCTGGGTGTTTGGGGAATGGTGGCTGGCGGTGAGAGACCTGGAGAAGGGCTTCTGTGGGTGGATGTGTGGGAAGCTGGGGTTGGAGGACTGCGCCCCGTACAATGTGGTTGAGCTGCTGGACTCTGACACTCTCTCCGGGACCCTCCAAGGGAAGAGGATGGATGTTGTTGAACACACTTCTACTTTGTGAATGCAAAAACATGGAATAACGGTCTGGGTTTAATATAAGTTAAGCTCTGTCAACAGCATCTGTAGCATGCTGTCGATAATATTTTTTTAAATTTTTTTTTTTACTTATTTTGCTCAGGAAAAACAAACTTAAGAACAAGTCTTTTAACTTGTTTTCAATCTTGAGCCTTCATTTAAAGGGATAGATCACCAAAAAATTTAAATTCTGTCATTTTCTCACCCTCATGTTGTTGCAAAACTGTATGACTTTCTTTTGTTCTGTGGAATATAAAAGAAGATATTTTGAAGAATTAATATTTTGAAAGAACCAAACCATCTTGTTCCTATTGACTTCCATATGGACAGAAAATAGTGAAACATTTCTCAAAAAATCTTCTTTTATGTTCCACAGGAGAAAGAATGTCACAGTTTTGGAACCACAAAAGGATGAGTAAATGGATGACAGAATTTTTATTTTGGGATGAGCTTTAAGGCAAGTCTTAATTTAGCAGTTTTATTAATTTGTACATGTTGTTAGGAAATCATCTATGATTTAGTCTCTTGTCAAACATCACAAAATCAATGAAATACAGGGCCAAGTTACTTAGTTACCACATTATCTTTCCATATCAAAAGTAAAAAAAGGAATAATTGGAATAAATTTGAGGTTTAATGCTAAACATTTGAATACCAAAAACATTTTTTTGTGATGCAGTTCATTATATCCAAAAGCTAGTTTTTTTAATCATTTGATTCAGAACATAAATCAAACAATTTTTAATTCATTAAATGAGCGCTATGGAAGATTTCTCATTTAAGCTTACATAGTACAGTGCATAAAAAAATAAAATAATCAAAACTGCATAAATGTGCCCAAAACAGTCACTATAAGCCTGTGAAAATGATTTATATTCAGAGCTCTCAAGTTTGATTTGGCTGAAATTTCCAGGCTTTCGGATTATATCCTTGCATGTTTACAAAGAAAGAAAAAAATGTTTGGCAGATATGCTTCTTACATTCTTATACTGTACATATTTTCCATAGACTACATATTTTCCAGATATATGCCTTGTTATGACAATCTTACTGTCAGTGATCATAATCAGTCAGATTTGCTCTGATATGGTTATCAAAGGCAACTTTAGCTACAGTATAGCCTACATCAAACCATCAGATTCATCTGAGCAGAAGAGTGGAGCACAACTGATGGAAAATACATTTTCTTGTGGTTCAGGATTTTGGACATCGGACCAAATTTCCAAGTTAGCCTGGGTGTTATTTATCAGTGGAGACAGTTTTCAAAAATGTTCATCCAGTCCTTCCAGTTGCATAGTTCGCCGGTACAGACAGAGTACAGACATTTACATCAATAGTCAGGCGTTATAATTGATTTGCTTTTGATGTACTGTGGAGTGAGTAAAACTGTTTTTAATGGCAGGCTAGCAGATAACGTTGACTCGCGCTAGCCTAGCACCGGCGAACTATGCAACTGGAAGGACTGGATAAACATTTTTGAAAACTGTCTCCACTGATAAATAACACCCAGGCTAACTTGGAAATTAGGTCCGATGTCCAAAATCCTGAACCACCCCTTTAAGTTACTTGCAGAGGAACATTGTTTTTGTTTTCAACCACATATGTCAATAGAGAGGCATGGTACGGAAGTCCTAAACCGCAATCTCGAAATATTTCGACTCGCTAGAATTTTTTTACGTTGCGGTTCAGGGCTTCGGTAGGTGTTCCTTCAATGAGTTTTTTATGTACAGCAGTTACCATAATGAATCTGACTCTGAAACATTTTTAACATCCTTAAGAAGAAATGAGGACCTCTCCTAGCCTTTCGTCACGACAGTATAACCTGCTAGCTTGAGTAAAGAGAAGTATTCTAAGTATTTACATTTGTCGTGCATTATACACATTGCACAGCTGATCAGCAGCAGATGTTTCTTCTCTTACGATATTCTCAAGCTATCTGACCGAAACTTGCACTTGAACCAAACACTAAACAACATTTTACACTAAGCAGACAAATGCTTTTACACTTTGAATACTTTTATTATTTTTATTATCATTTTTATTGTTTGTATGTCCCAAATCACATACCTGTTGTGTTAGTGTTTGAAACAGTGTGGTGCTTTGTGTTTTTACATGTGTAATAACAATGGTGCTATAATAGTGTTCACCAAGGATATCAGCCATTAAAAACCACAAACTGGTTTACACACATTTAGGATAATGGTTCTGTCCCAGAAGATCATATTATGATTTCAAAACCTTTTTTACAGGAAATTCACAGATTATTGGGCACACCTACTTCAGATGGGGTCAATTATAGTACTCATATCCTCTTCATAAACAGTCATCATTTACAACTTCATCTGTTGTTTATGGAGGCACGTATTGTAAAATAATTAAATGCAGGGTTCCCACGGTCATGGAAAACCTGGAAATATCAGGGAATGTTCAAATTGTTTGAAAATTTATGAGAATTAATAAAAGGCTATGAAGATTTTGTTTACTAGAAAATGCTCTTGTCTGATTTGTGAGTGAATTATTCTTTTGAGTCACAAATCTGAAAAATTATACATTTATAAAAAACTCTTATCCCATAAAAAAGTGTGGGAACCCTGTAAATTACAAAATATCTTACCAGAGATCTAATGCCTCTGATCTGCATAATTTGAAGTCTGTATGTTAAAAGAAATGTACAATATGTAAAGACAATTTTGTTAAAAAGTTGAACATTTATATCTGAAATCTTAAATTTGATTGCTTTAAAATATGCAAGTATTAAATTATACTGTATTCCGCAAATAAGCCGGTTTGATGTAAACCACCATTTTAAATGAGTAATTGTAATCATCAATAGGTTCAAACTGTTGGACAAGAGATTCTAGGCTCTTTTAGTTTATCTTTGGGAACTTTTACAACTGCTATGCTGTAGGTTACAATAGACACTCATCATGCCGCTGATAATACAAGACCTTGACCTGTTTTTTGCAGTTAGGCCTGCCTTAAACTGTTCTACAAAGAACACTTGAATGACATTATAAAATGTCATTATAAAATGTTGTCTTCTGGCACAAAGTAGCCTGTTTTTCTGTAAACATGGTTTCAAAGCACAAACTTTGTTTTTTTTTATATCATGACCTTGAAAAAAATGCACTGGGTGTGTACCACAGTTTTTTCATGTTCAACACTTTATAATAAAGAATTTTATCTCATTTGTTTCAGTTGTATAGTTTTCCTTTCAGACTTAGTCAAAGTTTTTGCAGATCTCACACACTGTTAAAGGTGTGCCTCAGACAATGCTATATAATTACAAAACCTTTGTAATATATATATATATATATATAGCCTATATATTTAATCTTTGTTGACTGTCAACAAGCATCCCCTCCCTTATGACCATCCCAGATCTAATTCAACCAGTCTGTTACAGAATTAGCACTATTGAAGTGTAACGAGAGAGAAAGGAGTAAATAGCCTCATCTGAATGAGTAAGAACAAAGTGTGAATGAATGATCTACTATACACGAATCTATATAGAGTTCTTGTTCGAGGGAGGGAGTGGCTTGTTGGTAGTTCTGTAATATGTAAGCGGCTACTTTCGCTTTCAGCTTTTTTGTTAGCTTTATGAGACGACGAGATGAAGGCAAACATCGTCAATGGTAATATCTTCAAACGACATGTCTTTCTTTCTTTCTGTTCGTTGTAATGGGATGTTTTTTAATAGCCTAATAGCCTACTTTATAATTTTAAATTTGTGTATTTATAGTTCCATAAAATAGGTTTCGTAGTTGCACACGTAGCCTACCAGTTAAAGACGAATTAAGCTGGTTGTTCTAAGAATCCGAATAGCATACTTATTTTGTTTGACGCATGACGTAGTGAACAACACGGGTAAATAACGCTAGTTTATCGCTACATGGTGGCGTAGTTTGTGCTTTTCGAATGTAGCTCTATCTTATTTTAAAGGTGGTTATAGATGTTGCCATTTAAACATTAGCTACTCCCTAAACATTTTAAAGGGACACGTAGGCGTTCGCTCTTTCTCAATACATCATTGTTCATATATATTAAACCATTATTTTTATTCGGATCGAATTCGGTTGAACCTTTTTAGTGATGACGTAAGATCTGTTTATAAACTGTTTTTGTGAAACGAACAGCTCCAAAGAACCGAAATGCAGAATATGTCTTACGTCTTATGATAACTCTTTAAAACACGCCAGAAATGTGTGCGTGGGTGGGTGAGTGAGAGGTTAGTGAACGAGTCAGGTAATGTGAGACGCTGTGGGAAGTTTGGGAACGTTACCAAGTAACTCTTCACGGGAATCCCCCTTAAAAATGCAGGTTTCGCTTTTGTCCAAAATGCGGGGAAAAAACCCCAAGTGGTCAATGCAAACCAACATGCAATATAGCTAGCTACCACTGTTAATCTATGTAGAATTTTAAATGCAATTATTTATTGAGGATATCCAGGTACTTTCTATTCTATCCAAGGCATGATTTCATTTTGAGCTAACATCACCTCTCTTTGTTCCACCTTTCTTCTCTTCTTTTTTCTTTCATTGTCTCCAGGAGCTAAGCCTCTCTGCAGGCATCACCACCAAAGCTTTTGGCCTTCAAAACTTTAAGTGCTTTGACACTTAGGCTACAACTGTAAATCCAAAGTGGCCGTTGATTTCTACAAGAATGTGATGAATGAGGCTGCGGTGGATTTTTTCCTCACTGTCAAGATTAATGCAATTTTCATTCAATAATTTCTTAAAAAAAAAAAAAAAAAAAAAAAATACAAATATCTTTTTCCTTTTTTCTACTTTTTTTCCGGACTTGACAAATAGATGTTTAAAATCGCCTACTCCCAGCTTTTAAAATGACCCAAACTATAACCTACAGCATCTATACAGGCTCATACAGTGAAATGGAGGATGGATTTTCTATCATGGTTAACAATGTGACCGCAGATCTTAACAACGAGGAGTGTAGGATCCTCCTGTACCTTTGTACGGATTTGTTCACCAACAGCTGTGTGGAAGATTTGAGAGGAGCTTTGCTGGCCTTTGCCAAACAGAGACAGAACCAAGCGGGTCAATCTCAGGCTGGTGATGCCCTGCTGATGGAGCTCATGTTCCGAATGAAGCGCTTTGATGTCCTAAAGAAAGTTTTCGGCACCAACAGACAACAGGTAGAAATAATTCTGCAGGAGGGAAGGGCCCTCTCAGATTACAGGTAATTTATCCTATTTATTCTTTCATGTCTGAGAAAAACAAACCATGTGGTAAAAAATAATATGTATGGTAATGGAAAGTTTTATTTTAGAGGCTGACATTTATGTTTTTGGGGTTATTAGAGCAGTCTCTTGGGAAGAAACCCAAGCAGAAATACCTATGATATGGGTATGTTATTGTCACCCACCTGAATGTTGATTTTATTTCCACAGGGTTTTAATGGCAGATGTGAGCGCAAACCTGGACAAGGATGAGTTACAATCTCTTATCTTTCTCCTGAACTGTATCCTACCCAAAGAAAGAATGGCTAGAGCTACCGTAAGACTGGAGAAATTACACGTTTAACCTTCAGAATGTTTGTACTAAATAATAATTATACTAAACTGAACATAGATATGCATATGGCATGATAAAAAAATCGACCACTTTTCTGGTATTTATGTTATGTGCATGTTTATCTCATGTTTGTGTCATTGCATTTGATTTCTATTAGAGCTTTCTAGATGTGGTGGTGGAGTTGGAGAAGTTAGATGAAGTATCTTGTGATAAGCTAGAACTGCTTGAACAGTGTTTGAAGAACATTAAAAGAATTGACCTTGTCAAAAGGATTCAGGCCTACCAGAATAGAGGTCAGTCATTTGTGAATTCACTTTTCTTTTGGTTATTTGGTCAACTGCTTGTCAGCAGAGAAAAATGCACTGCAAGGGTTAGGCAACATCTGGTTACAGCTTTTGATTTGATTATGCAAACTTAATTTGCTATTGAAACATGCATTTCAAAAAACACCATGTCGTCCTTAAGAACCTAGAACATTTTGTACATTATAACCATATGATATTGCTTAATTTTACCCGCAAAAGTCTCTCGCTGTCTCAAAGTTCATTTTCAAAGCCAACGTTTATTTTAAAAAATTAAAATCATGGTTGAAATTTAGTAGATGTTTTTTTTCATGGCTCTGGTTACCAAACTTGAGCGGCAAGTACATTATAAAATTGAATAATACATAATTAACTCTACAAAATTAATTTATAATTTATTCAGGTCAGAATGTACCATGTGCAGTCCCTAAAGTCCAGAATTCCTTTAAGGTAAGACAATTTTAGAAAAAAAAATTCTTATATCTTCCCAATAGATACAGTATGTTAAATGATGATAATTTTACTTACTGTTTTTACTTACTGTATTTCTATATTTCTTAATTTCAGTTCACACCTGGGAAGTGTCAGACTTCCGTTAAACCAGTGAGACCATCACAATGCTGTTCTAAAGGTGAGATTTTATTTTTCGGTCTTCATTTTTTAGTTTTAATTAAGATCCTATAGATAACATAACAGACTTGCCTTTGGTCTTTTTCTAGAGTTCAAAAATTTGAAGCTTTCGGTGCCAGAAACAGGGACACAACAACAACAGGTAATAAATCGGCTTCTTACTAATTAATAATACTAAATTAATAAATAGTCATTGTGATAAAGCCTAGCAATTTTTCTGATTTGTCATTTTATTTATTGATAGGTTATAAGCTATTCCTCCCACTGTCTATATGTTTGCTAGGCTTTTGTGAAGGAGTATCAAATAAATCCTGTGCAGAGAGGCCTTTGTGTGATTATTGACTGTGTTGGCTTTGATGGACGTAAGTGTGTGTGATACAGGTTCTGACTCTTTGCCATTTTTGAATGTTATAATCGTTATAGTGTCATTTACTACTTCTGAAAACATTATCTGTTATTGACCCATTGGTTTGTTAGGGAAACTTGTTTGCAGAAAAAAACACAAAATTACATCATAATGTTTGCCCACAGAGGAAGGCTGATTTTTTTTTTTTTTCCACCCACAATGTTCTAAAGAAATTTCCATTTTCATTGGGCTTTTGTTTTCCCTTTTAATTACAAATTAGGTAGATCTTTGTAGATTGTTATAATGCGTTCTTGCGCAAAACATTTGCATCTAAACATCTTCGCTGTTTGTGTCCTTTCAGAGATGTTGAATCAGACATTTGAGCGTCTGGGTTTCAGGGTCATTTACCATTCTCTCCTGGGTCTGAAAGAAACCCAGAAGGTCTTGGAAGACCTGACTCACAACAGGAGCCTTCAGAAGGTCAACCGCTTCGTCTGCTGCCTCATTAGCAGGGGAACGGACACTCATCTGTTGGCTACAGACTCGAACGGCCTGGGCATCAGGCTGGAGGATCTCAGGCAGCTTTTCAGCCCAAACAACTGTCCCTCACTGGGTGGGAAACCCAAACTGTTCTTCACCCAGATCTACAGGACCACAGAAGCCCCTCCAACACCCTCAATGGATGATGAATACCTTGAGACTGATGGACCAAAATGCCATTATTCTGGGAGGCAGTGTGCGGACAAGAGGACCGTCCCAGTGTCAGCGGATGTCCTTTGGAGCGTGTGCACAGCAGAGGCAAAACTGCTGGAAGATTCTGGCCACCATTCGGTTTACCTGCATGTATTACACACTGCTTTATTTAGGGGGCATGAGAGGTACTTTACGAACCTTTTACCTGCTGTCTTAAAGAGCCACTGTTCAGTCCATTATTGCTTGTGACCAGACATTTAACACTGCAGTAACCGTAAAAAAAACCCCACTGTACATGCTAAATCATTTTCAGTTTTGCTTTTGTAGTTTCACTCAGAAGAACAATTCTATAATTCAAGTCCCCTTATTTTGTTTTTTCCCCTTAAATTTGCAGAAAGAGACCTTTATTGGACATCATGACGGAGGTGAACAGAAACGTGTTTAGTCACAATCAGCAGAATCCTGAGAAGAAGTATCAACTTCAACTCTCTCATACACTACGGGAAACTCTTTACTTCTAACACGTAATGTGTGCTACACAACACAAACTGCTCTTTTCTTTCTTCTTTCTGTCCCTTTCTCGCACAGACACTCTACTTGTTTTAGAATAGAATTGTTAGTGCACAAAACTGCCCATATAAGTACACTCAACTGCATACTGCTACGATAATCGATTATTCTCATTATTGTATGTTTTTATTAATTTATTAATATTTGTATTTATTTGTGAACCTTTATCCCTGTTGCAGCTATTACAGTGTTCTAGTGTCTCATTATTTAACCTAAGAAGAATACCTTCAGTCATTAGTCAAGCTAAATTTGTATTTTTATAGCACTTCTCAAATTACTTATTGTGTCAGAGCAGCTTTAAAGAAAATCATGTTTATAAACTCCAAAGGAGAAAAGCAAAGGTGGCTGTGGCAAGCAAAGCAACTCGGAGATGTTTAGGTGAAGAGGGAGAAAATCTAGAACTTTTAACAACTAAACCAGGAATGACAATGAATGTACATGTGATTATATCATACGTTGTAATAGTCAAACGTTATATCATACGTTGTAAAAATTTAATAGTCATGAATACTATTCATGAATACATCTTTAATATGTATGACGCGAGGAGATGTTTAAGGTATTTTACATTGCATCCTCTTAATGTCCTCCTTTTGTGTCCTTCTCAGTTGTGTATACAGGTTTGTATAATAATACACACACAGATTAGGCTATATCCTTATGGTCTCCTAATTTTTATATTCTAGGTATCAGAAGGCTGGTGTTTTGAGACTTTCGTGACAGATTGTAGAATGATGGTTAACTCAAGTACAGTACTGCATAGCTAAACGAAATTAAGTTTCTCTAGGTTCAGAGTAGTTGCTTTTATATTTTATCCATTAACATTTGTGCATAAAATGAAGGAAATTCTTAGTGTATCATCTGTATATTTATAATATATCAAATTAAACACAGAATATCAAAATCAAATTATTTAAACGTATATCTAATTGTCATTTAATCAAACGTCATATTTATGTAGCCTAATTCATAACCCTCTTTCTTATCACTTCAGAGACATAAGTAGCCTACTAACTGGTCTTGTAGAATTTCAGTGAAGGAACTGGATGATTTGTTTTTGCAAATGATGAATGAACGTAATGTGAAAAAAGTGACTAGCGTTAAAATATCGTGCGTTATGCTTGGCAGGGAAAAAATGAGAGTATTATGATTAAAAATGTCATTAGCTTTATGTAAGAATACACTGACTTTGTGTTTTACTTGAGATCCTACAAATAAAAGACCAGATTTGATTACATGGAATTTGAGGTTTGATTTCTTGTCTTTTCTTTCTTCAATAATTTCATCACGCGAGCTTAACGAGTCATTTGTCACCATATGCAAATATAATTGGATAGCATAATATAATAAACATCTGTTTCACTTCAAGATATGATATAAATTTTAACAATACATGCTGCTAAATATTATTTAAAAAAAAACTGAACTAAAGCTAGACAATTGAAAAATGAAATTTTAGCAGGCCTCTTCTCCCCTCCACCAGGGGTCGCTTAAAGTAAATTTAAGAAAGTAGGTTTTGAATTTTACTTTGCTTACAATGTTTTAGAAACTACATTTACAAATGAGACTTTGTACAACAGTTTAAAAAGATCTTGAGTTTTCACCTCTTGCACAACCATAGTTTTCGACAGAAATGAAACTTGGGCTTTACCCTTTTTCCAGTTTAAAGAAAAGTGATATTAAAATTTTAGTTTACAATTCAGCCACTAAATGTAACAAACCTTTGCGCAACAAGTTTTCAACTAATCAGATGTAACGTTAGATCATAGGGCTCTATTTTTATAGCCTATATCATGTGAGAAAAGAGCCTGAGGTTTCATAATAAATAAAAACTTTGTAGTGTTCATATTTTAGGATTTTATTTTTTCCAGTTCAAGAGTGCTTTTTCACAACGTAAGAGGCTACAAGTGCACAACAAAAATGTTCCTTTCATACAAATTGATTAGTCATTTAATTGAGCATAGGAGCAAAATTAACAAGAGAAAAAAAGATTACTGAAAAATGTTGAATGCCCTGGTGTTGATCATAAGTTGATAAAGCATGGAAGATGAATGAATTTCAATTGAAATAAAAAACAAAACAATGGTTGTAAAGATTAGACAAGCTTATACTTTTGTTTCACAGCCTTTAATTTGTATCATATTCAACACAGCATCTATCCTTCCTGATTAAGGTCCATTAAGAGAATTCCATTATCCAGAATTCCTGTGGGTTGCCTTCAGTAAAATAAAATATATATATGATAGTGACTACAATTATAGGTAGGCTACTGTAAGTAGTGGTCGGTGATATCAAAATGAAAGCATGTGAAACTAATATCTTAAGAAACAAAATCTTTACACATGAAACTGCTTCAAAATATTGATGTGATATCCCTGATTACAAAACTGCAGCTTTAAAAAAACAAAATAAAAACCTTTGGCTCAGTTGTCAGCTGATGGAAGTCAGGCTTCTCATGACTTTAGCATTGTGAAACTGAAACGATAGTCGTAGAAAATGTTTGCTTTTTTAAGCAAATACAACTTTTTAATCTCTATACGATCAGTCTTCCTTCCTTTTCTGCGTTTTTCTACAGCAGCGTCTCCAGCCTAGTGCGCAGCATTTAAATGTTACTAGAGTTACAATCAGTACAATAAAGAGCAGAAAGCCAATCACATCCAGACTGTGATACTGAAGCCAGTTGAGGTCGTGGGCAGCAGGTCTCAGATGCTCGGCCCCCTTGTGTCTCATTACAAACTCTGTCCAATACACCGCGAGATCCAAGGGCTGCATGGGACGGTCATTGTGTATGGCCGACAGCTTCTCCATTTTTTGCTTATAGCTGCAGAAGACAGCAAGGGAGATGCATTGAGATTATGAAAGAGAAAAAAAAACATGAAAAAAATGATTTTCAAACAATCACCTGCTGTCATTAATAACTGCGTTGAGAGCATCGACTAGTGTTTGTACAGTGATGTCATGGATGCTGAGGATCACTCCCACCCCTCGAGTTGCCATGCGGTGCACGTTGTCACCCTGGTCACCAAAGAGGGGAAGCATCACCATGGGAACACCATGACAGATGCCCTCATAGATTCCATGCGTCCCACCATGAGTGATAAAGGCTCTTGCTTTGGGATGACCTTTAATAAATGACATGAGTTAAAGTCACTTATTGCTTTTGACAGGACTAAGTGGCTGGTATATACAGCAGATGATGATGATGATAAAGGCAGTGTTAAAGGCATAGTTCACCTGAAAATGAACATTCTGTTATCAAGTTGTTCCAAACCTGTATGAATTTCTTTCTTCTGCTGAACACCAAAGATGATATTTTGAAGAATATGGGTAACCAAACAGTTTATGGACCCCATTGACTTTTTTGGGGTTTATGGACCCCAAAAAAATACTATGGAAGTCAATGGGGCCCATCAACTGTTTAGTTACCCATATTCTTCATATATCGAACTATCTTCTTTTGTGATGACAGAATTTTCATTTTTGGGTGAACTATCCCTTTAACGTTGGGTCCAAAAGTCTCATTGAGTTTTTTACATTTATTTTTTAAATCTTTTAAATTAATTTTTTAAAACAAATTATTATTTTGGTATTTAAACCTTATAATAAACTTTTAGGACTGAAATTTTTAAAACAAGAAGAAGTTAAAATAAAACAAATATTCTTATCAAATAAACAAGTTGTAAACAAGATGCCATATAAAGAAAATTCAAAGTTTCTTAGTTTTTTGTATATTCACTTTTGCATCAATTCAACTTTTCACTCAAAGTGTTGTGGTGATCATATAATTTGTAATAAAAAAAGTGTATCAAATTAGACGAAAAATGCAAAATAGAAGTCCCTAGCAGCCTTAGACCTTTGGATCCCACTGTATAATGCTTCAATTTGAATTGTTCAGTAGTATGTTTTGAGATTTTCATACGTCATTACTTAATATTTGCAGGTGAATTTTAAGAGATCAATAGGTGTACAGCCTAGAGCACCCTTTTGATTTAAAATTGCCCAGAATTTATATAGCTGACAGATTGCTCATTGGTCCAGCATCAGTGCTAATATAACCATAGTTAATAGGATTAGCTAACATTATGAGTCTGAATGGGTTCTGCTCTCCAGTCATTGCAATCATACCTGACATGCCAGACAAATTAAAGACTTTACACAGCTTGTTTAACAAAAGCTGCTTTTGTGTTCTCGGTTTAATGATCCATGTTGTAGCTGGAATCTGTGGATGGCTGATCCTTAACTAATCACACAAGGGATAAGCCAAGTGAATCCCTGGATTTCACAATAATACATTTAAATGATTTCTAACCAAAATGACTGCTTAACTTCAAATAAATCGTTACATTTTATTTTGAGGGTCAACATTAGCCACTCTACTAACTATAAGTAACTTTGCAACTATATGTCAACTAACTGAGTATTAGTAGACTGTTATGGTTAGGTGTTAAAGTCTGGGTAAGTAGAATAACTTGACATGAAGTTGTAAAGTTAAGAATGTCTGTTGGAGGAGCATCAAAATAAAGTGTTAGCAGATATTAAGCAGACAGTCTACTAATACTCTGATGACAGTTAGTTGACATGTAAATGTAAAGTTACTTATAGTTAGTAGAATGTCTAAAGTAGGCTATAGACCTTTGAAATAAAGTGTTACAAAATAAAAAAAGTCGTTCCAGCCCTGGAAAAACAGCATTTGAGAGATAAATATATAACACAATTCTTTGGTACCATAGATCTGCAAATAGGTTTCTAGATCTGTACTTCCCTATAGATTATTAAAACAGAACCATACTTTCGGCTGCAGAAGAATTTCAACATCACATATACAAAGCAATAAATTAGCAAATTAAATGTTGTATGGTATGGGAAAAGTGCTTTAATGTACTCATTGCGCAGCTAAAAGAAAAATGAACCTACACCTGGATGTACAATATATGTAAGCTTAGCATAAACAACAACAACAACAAAAAACGCAGAGAAACTCACCTAGTAAGTCATTCTGTGGAAGCCACTTCATCAGCTTAACGTTTTCAGGGACATTATCAGGGACCTCACCCGTATACCGCCACAGAACCTAGAAAAAGTGACATTCAGCACACTATTTTTTTCCAAAGCAACTGACAGTACAATGACTCCAATGACCGTCCTCCTGAAACTAGCTTATGGACACGTTATACAAGTTATACAACACAATCCAGTTCACAGTTGAACCAGGTTACCAGATCTTCAACTACTAGAAGTACCCTTTGTCTGTAATAATTTCAATGCAAGTATGTGGACACTTGTGCTATAATGCTATAAAATCAATATATTTATATCAAGCCTAATGCATCTGAAAACAATTGAGCTGACTTAGAGTAAAGAAAAGTCTAGATTATCACATTTTCGAAGTTTGACAAACAGAAAACATCCAAATACTCTCAAAAAAATATGCACTTTTAAAGTTCCTGAAAAAGTTACTACATGATTCATTACCAGGTAAAAGTCTTTAAAAAGTGACAGTCTTGCTGACAGCAGATTCGTGCTGGGTCTAATAAAAATACTATTATCCATTCCAGTAATGCCCCATCCTTGAGAGTGCCAAACCCCCCTTTAAGCATGCATGATAACTTTAATGAGAACAAGATGTTCTCCTGGACTTTCTCCCTAGCTATAGCTAAAGCTCTGTGTGCAGCCTCCACTTAGTTTTACACTTTAACACGCAGGGAAAACAATTGGGTAAGTGGACTCCTAAATCCTACAATCCTTAGCTGAGAGATGACTGAGCATCTGGGGTGCTGAAGAGAATAGGCTCAGGTCACGCACCAGCTCTAAAAGCCTGGCATTAGTAAATTTGGGTAGTTGAAAGGATTATTTTACACCTTGTTTAAACACTCAAGTTGCACCAGAATAACTACTATAAGACACTTTGCTTTGCTAAGACCCATTTCCCCCAATATGTAGTTTTTAAAATGTATGCCGTTCCAACTTAAATTCTTTCTTACTCTCTGTGGAATCATACTGAAAGCCTCGAAGAAGATGGCAGCTTTTTCTTTTGGCATGGAAGAGACCAGAGAACCCAGACTGAACACCACAATACCATGCTCTCCAGAACCCTTGACAAATTCCTCCACCTCCTGTAAAAGACAGACAACAAGCCAGAGAATAAGCCGAAATTAAGTCATGACACTGTGACATGTATAGCTCAACATTGTAAACTAGACATATAGCTGAGAAAAAGCAGACATGTTTACATTATGTACTCACACAGCTTCATAAGCAAGGCCCATTTTATCCCTTAATCAACACCAAACCATATCTATGTTCATCTGTCTGGTGTCTTTATTGGCTATATGTGCACACATATTCCACTTTAAGTCATCCAAACAAACTGATACAACTTACAATTTATAGTTGTTTTTCAACATGACAGAGAGAAAAAAAACATGAAAGTAAATCTGATTTGATCTCATTTGAAGAATATACTGCAAGTGATTTAAGAATCTATGCTTTGCATGCATTACACAATCACATAGTTTCCAGAGTTTTCTGAGCTCAGAACTTATTATTTTGTGAATAAAAATAACAAATGCCTTTGTTTCGATCCCCACGGAAGGAAGGGTGGCTGACAAGGAAAATAACACAGAGGAAAGCTAAGGAGGAAGTTGCGTGCCAAAGAATACACTGAACACATCATGTTGCCTTAGGTTAACAATGCCCTGGAGAGGGGAGTCATATTACCATGGGTTATGTTTGTATCTGGGAAAACATAATGCATGTTAGAGCAAAACAACAATGTCAAAACTCAAAAAAGGAACCCATATTCCCAGAACCGACACTGACCCCAACCCAAAGTTAAAAACCAGCCATGGAGGTGACATAACTTCTTTCCTCCTTAGAAAATCATAGCCTAGAACTAGTAGTTACTCACTATTGAATATGTTTAAGAAATTATATTAACAACGCATTTATAAAAGGTGATTTTTTTTTTTTTTAGTATATTTTCTTATCCTGGATAAAAATTCTGAATGATCTGATCCAATCTGACCAGTAACGCTGCCCTGAATCATTATCATACACTGTTCATTCGTTGGCCAGAGGAGAATTGGCCTCCCGACCGAGCCTGGATTCTCCCAAGGTTTTTTTTTTTCCCTCTCCATTCTGTCACCTGATGGAGTTTTGGTTCCTTGCCACTGTCGCCTTTGTCACCTTTGGCTTTTGGCTTGCTTAGTTGGGGACACTTAATATTCAACATTATTATTGATCTACCTGCATTGACACCATTATGAGAACTGAACTGAGCTGGACGATGACATCACAGTTTTTTCCAGAGCGGCTATAAAAACTAAATTAATAACTTTTTTACAACAAAAATTAACCATCACTGAACTTACTTAAGCTAGACTATGACACTATTAGATCTGCTGTACAGCAGAAACAAACTCTATTGCATTATTTACATTATTCATTATTAATACATTCATAATTACTGTAAAGTTGCTTTGAAACAATCTGTATTGTAAAAAGCGCTATATAAATAAAGGTGACTTGACTTAACTTATCCTGACCAAATTCAAAAAAGGCACCTCTGGTGACTTACAGCAGAAAGTGAGGCACTCTTCTGACAGTTGATGCCCCCAATGAGGGCCATATTTGGCATGAGAGGTCTGGGGTACTCAAATGTAAAATCATATCTAAACAACCAGATAGCTCCGCGGGAGATGATCTCCTGGTACGTCACATCTGCATCCAGGTATCTTGCAGCAAGTTCATCAAAACTGGCGTACATTATTCGACACAGCACCAGCTCCACGCCACTCATGAAGAAATTATGAATGCGCTCTACAAAGGTCATTTTGTCAGTGCTGCCAGACTGAAACCGAGGTACGTAGGATGGAGGAGAAGGACACTGTAAAGCCATAAAGTCAAGGCCGCAAGGTATGCCACGCAGGAAGTAGACAGCAGGGACACCTAGAGCGGTAGAAATAATAGGTCCACATGGCAGGAAGGGATCGGTGAGCACCGCTTCAAAGTTTTCCTCCTTCAGCTTATGCATTAGAGGTTTGTTGTAAAGCAGCGACTCACATCCTTGCACCTGCGACTCCGTGAAGTTCAGCAGCCGCTCCAATTGGACAATGATGTCCATCATCGCAGGACTACGCTTGAACACCCCCTGCTGAAATCCTTTCAAACTGGTGGACAGATCCTCTTTGGAGAGGTTCACCGGGAAGGTTTCGGTGCGGAAGAGCTCTGAACTCTGGATCAAGATGTTGGTCTCAGGCACCAGCAAGAGAATGTCATGGCCTCTCTGGGCCAGTTCGGTCGCCAACACCTTCATGCTGAGCCAGTGGCTGCCTTCAACAGGCATGACCAGCACCCGTCCACCCTCCGCAGGCCTCAGCCAGGAACCGAGCCAGAGCAACAGCAGCCCTGAACCCAGCCCCCACAGCCAGCCCTCCTTCAGCATAACTGAGTCTGCCTAGCCCAGACACAAGCACTGAAAGAAAAGGAGAGGAGAAAACTCCTCCTCCAGAAAAAGGGGCTGTGTTTAGACTCTCTCGTGTGTGACTGAGAAACAAGAGAGTGAAAGGAAGAACAAGAGGGAATGACATTTAGCTGTTTTTTCGGTTGCAGATGATAATCATGCAAATGATGGAAGGCAGTCAGGATGCCATCCTGTTTCGCAAAAAAACATTTCCTGAAAGGAATAACATGTATTTACACAAATCAAATTCTTACAAGAAGAGACAACAAAAAATCAACTGGTGTTTTACAAATCTGCGAATTTTATATCCCTTGACCAAATGCCAACATTATTCATTACAGTTAAGAGACTTTTCTTTAAATACTTAAATACAAACTTAAAAGCAGAACCCCTACTTTGTACACATCCAAATACATCACAGTTCTTTGGCTGGGATAATTATGGATTTCGCATTTAGCACCTGAAACCATTCCTAAGTAGAGTAAGACAACTCAAAGCCTAAGTTACAAGCAGCTGAATAAACTCAAGAGCATAAGGAGGAAGCAATGTAACTCCCACCAGCACCTCCCCCTTCCCCTCAAACCCAGCTCGCGTGAGAAGCTCGCCACTCCTTTGCTTTCAATCTCCTCGTGTTCAAGAGATAGCGTGACTAACAATACACCCCCACATGCTTTTTAAATAGAATTCCATAACATTTATATCCACATAGGGTATTTTTCTAACAAGAAACAAACTACACTGTACAAAATTATAAAAGCAACACTTTTGTTTTTGCCCCCATTTTTCATGAGCTGAACTCAAAGATCTAAGACTATTTCTCTCAAATATTGTTCACAAATTTGTCTAAATCTGTGTTTGTGAGCACTTCTCCTTTGCCGAGATAATCCATCCACCTCACAGGTGTGGCATATCAAGATGCTGATTAGACAGCATGATTATTGCACAGGTGTGACTTAGGCTGGCCACAATAAATGGCCACTCTAAAATGTGCAGTTTTAGTGTATTGAGAGGGTCCGAAAACCAGTCAGTATCTTGTGTGACCACCATTTGCCTCAAGCAGTGCAACACATCTCCTTCGCATAGAGTTGATCAGGTTGTTGATTGTGGCTTGTGGAATGTTGGTCCACTCCTCTTCAATGGCTGTGCGAAGTTGCTGGATATTGGCAGGACCTGGAACACGCAGTCCAGAGCATCCCAAACATGCTCAATTGGTGACATGTCCGGTGAGTATGCTGGCCATGCAAGAACTGGGATGTTTTCAGCTTCCAGGAATTGTGTACAGATACAAACAAATTAGTAAGGCAATATTAACACTTTAGTAACTTTTACTAAAAAGAAACTCTGATTAAACAACTAAGTAATAGTGCTCAGTCGAATGTGGTACTATTAGCTAAAGAATAACTATTTTTTTCATACCTCCCAGAGGACTTCTACAAACTACTATAATATAAGTTCATAATTAATGTGAGTAATGTATAATTAATTCTAAAGGGAAAGTAATGGTAACCCACTAGTAATGACTCAAGTATTACCAAATTACCAAGAAGGAATTATTAATTATTTGGATCAGTATTCTAAAGTGAGAAACACTAGTACTGACTGGAGTCATTGTAAGGTTTTTCTTAGGTTTTGAGGCTTTTCTAAGGTTTTGGATAGTAATTCATTCAGATGGAGTTGGTAACACTTGAGTCATTATAGTGGGTTACCATGATCTTCACTTTATAATTAATTGTATATATTATGCATTATCCATGTTAATTATGAACCTGTAGTAGTTCTTAATAGTTCTCTGGGAGGTATGAAAAAATTAGTTATTGATTAGCTAATACTGAACTACCATATTCGACTAAGCACTATTACTTACTAATTCATTAATCAGAGTTTCTTGTTAGTTAATTGTACTAGAATGTTAATCGTGTGTTGCTTATTTGTTCCTGTGTTATTCATTAATGACGGAACAGTATTCTAAAGTGTTACCAAGTTCTTAAATTAATAAATAAATCCTTAAAAACTACTACTACTACTACTAGTAGTACTACTACTTTTATTATTATATTAGCAGTTCCCTGATTTGGGGGATCCATCGGTCAAAAAAGACCACCACTTTTCTATTAGTAGCCGCAGTTCCATTTGTTGGCAAAAGCTTTCTTTTTTGACATCATACATGTCCTGATGAAATATTTTGAAGAGTTACTGTCTGCACGAATTACACTAGCCGCAATCTGATTCTACCAACTAACACACACAAATCCCAAACACATAAAATAATGCCAGATTACAAAAAAGTAACCCAGTAAGATCGACTGACCCAGTCAGCCACATGCAAAATCGTACAAAAGCCATTGCTGGTTACCATATGTCTCAACAGTAATCATCCCCGCCCAGCTATGCTGTGGGAATACAACACTAACAACTGAACTGATGTTTATCTCTTTAGGACTATTGGACTGCAAATATGACAGAGAGAACAGTGACACCTGCAGTAATTTTATGAAACAAGAAAATTCTGTGTGAGGAAAAATGGTATCAACAGCAATACCACTTGGTGTGCTGTGTTGTACTGCACAGAGTGATTAAATAAAATAAATTGAGTATTCATGAAGGGTACAGGCAAAAAACACTTATTTTACCAATAGAGTGCCTGATGACCATGCAACTCTAGTCTACCGTATGTATGTGCATATGCATTTGCCCCTGGAAGGCCAGAGAAGAAATATAGTAACTGCTGCAAATCATTACATACATAGTCTCGACTTATCACCTACTGAATGGCAATATGGATTTAACCCATAGCCTACTATTAAAATATGCTTTGTCACTGAAATAATGTTTACAACACACACATGGCTTAGTCTGCAGTCTTTGCTGCCTAACCTGTCCATGCATTGTTGTGTGAAGTACATTTATACCTAATATGTTATAGTTTAAAATGAAAAGGTTAACACATGGACTTCTCTGTTTTGAACAAGTTTTTTTTAGTGACTATTCTCAAATACAAGTAACAACCAGAAAGAGAAAATCTAAGACCCTAGCAATGAATGACTTAAGTACAAAGTCCCACTCTTCTTTTGCCTTCTTTTAATTGGCTGAGATCCTAGGACCTTTGTCACCCTTTCCAGTCTGGGTTCACTCTCAAATAGTAAAGTGTCTTTGAACATGCATTAGTTTTACATTAATATATTCTCACAATGAGTCTCAAATGTTGTGAATATTCTACATTTCAAAACATTTATCAGGAAAAGTTTACCATCTCATTATATAATTTAGAGACACACTAGTCTCACCTTTTTCAGTGGGTTCATAGTAATTTCACAGTTAATTCCATCTCTAAAATCATGTAGGGATCTCCAGTAGAGATTGCCCTGGGGTTGTCAATTGATGAATATGTTTGGTCAATGTCGGGTTGAACAACTCCAGCTCATACGAGACTGGAAATGTCTTTGTGATGTTCAGTAGTGTTTGCCTGGACCTAAACGCATTCTGATTTCTGGAATCACCACAATCACTGTGTGACCTCTGCGTCCCATCTATTCTGCCACTGCTTTCACTCCTGTCCAATGACTTCCATCCATTGGTACCACTATCAGCTTCCCAGTCCAACTGCTCTTCCCTGACGGACTCTGGTCCAACGCTGCACAACTGACTATACTGATCACTAGACATAAAACTGGCAGAGCTTAACGTTGATACTTAAACTATGTTCAAAGATACAACCAAGCTGCAACACATTCACGTATTAGCGGTTTAGCTGATTTATGGATTTCCTAAAGAGCTTATTTTCTAGTCTGTCATCAAGGCAAACAGTGGCTTCTCAAAACAAAGGGATACTCTTTGTACTACCTAAAAAGACTTAGGATCACCTCAGCTTTGACATCTTGGTTGACCAAAATATCAGTCTGCAAAGCAAAGGCTTCAAGATGCTCACAAGATGCAGCACACATTGATGAAAATACATACTGTATGTTTTTTGTGTGAAGAATTTTAGGATGTAAGACACAGAAACTGGGCATGCTGCGGTGGTTGACAGGGCATACAACAGGGCATACATTAATACCAAATACTAAATGCTGATTGGTTGTCAGAAATGTTGTTTCAGGACCAACAAGGATGTTGCTACAGAAACATGTAGAAGCCACATTCACCCAAAATGACCCTGGTAATGAATTATACAGGTCCTTCTCAAAAAATTTGCATATTGTGATAAAGTTCATTATTTTCCATAATGTAATGATAAAAATTAAACTTTCATATATTTTAGATTCATTGCACACCAACTGAAATATTTCAGGTCTTTTATTGTTTTAATACTGATGATTTTGGCATACAGCTCATGAAAACCCAAAATTCCTATCTCAAAAAATTAGCATATTTTGAAAAGGTTCTCTAAACGAGCTATTAACCTAATCATCTGAATCAACTAATTAACTCTAAACACCTGCAAAAGATTCCTGATGTTTTTAAAAACTCCCAGCCTGTTTCATTACTCAAAACCGCAATCATGGGTAAGACTGCCGACCTGACTGCTGTCCAGAAGGCCATCATTGACACCCTCAAGCAAGAAGGTAAGACACAGAAAGAAATTTCTGCACAAATAGGCTGTTCCCAGAGTGCTGTATCAAGGCACCTCAGTGGGAAGTCTGTGGGAAGGAAAAAGTGTGGCAAAAAATGCTGCACAACGAGAAGAGGTGACCGGACCCTGAGGAAGATTGTGGAGAAGGACCGATTCCAGACCTTGGGGGACCTGCGGAAGCAGTGGACTGAGTCTGGAGTAGAAACATCCAGAGCCACCGTGCACAGGCGTGTGCAGGAAATGGGCTACAGGTGCCGCATTCCCCAGGTCAAGCCACTTTTGAACCAGAAACAGCGGCAGAAGCGCCTGACCTGGGCTACAGAGAAGCAGCACTGGACTGTTGCTCAGTGGTCCAAAGTACTTTTTTCGGATGAAAGCAAATTTTGCATGTCATTCGGAAATCAAGGTGCCAGAGTCTGGAGGAAGACTGGGGAGAAGGAAATCCCAAAATGCCTGAAGTCCAGTGTCAAGTACCCACAGTCAGTGATGGTCTGGGGTGCCATGTCAGCTGCTGGTGTTGGTCCACTGTGTTTTATCAAGGGCAGGGTCAATGCAGCTAGCTATCAGGAGATTTTGGAGCACTTCATGCTTCCATCTGATTTCATTTTTCAGCACGGCCTGGCACTTGCTCACAGTACCAAAACCACTGATAAATGGTTTACTGACCATGGTATTACTGTGCTCAATTGGCCTGCCAACTCTCCTGACCTGAACCCCATCGAGAATCTATGGGATATTGTGAAGAGAAAGTTAAGAGACGCAAGACCCAACACTCTGGATGAGCTTAAGGCCGCTATCGAAGCATCCTGGGCCTCCATAACACCTCAGCAGTGCCACAGGCTGATTGCCTCCATGCCACGCCGCATTGAAGCAGTCATTTCTGCAAAAGGTTTCCAGACCAAGTATTGAGTGCATAACTGAACATAATTATTTGAAGGTTGACTTTTTTTGTATTAAAAACACTTCTTTTATTGGTCGGATGAAATATGCTCATTTTTTGAGATAGGTATTTTGGATTTTCATGAGCTGTATGCTAAAATCATCAGTATTAAAACAATAAAAGACCTGAAATATTTCAGTTGGTGTGCAATGAATCTAAAATATATGAAAGTTTAATTTTTATCATTACATTATGGAAAATAATGAACTTTATCACAATATGCTAATTTTTTGAGAAGGACCTGTATAGGTTCAGAGTCTCGCTCGTCTTTTGTTTCTTTTTACTGGCTGAGATCCCAGAAAATGTTGTCACCCTTTCCAGTCTGGGTTCACCTGCAGATACTGTAGTGACTTTAAACATGCTTTAGTTTAATCACACAATACGAGTCGTGAGAGTTGTGAATATTCTACATTCTAATACATTCATCTGGCCTTTTTGAAAAGTATAACTTTTCATCACCTCATTTAGACGGTTTCTAGGTCACATACTGTAGCATATACAGATTTGATTGTACATATCTAGTATACTTGCAGTTAAGCGCCTCAGACCTCTAAGTATCATGTGACAAGCATAGGTGATGCTCACCTTCGTCAGTGGGTTCTTAATTTCACAGTTAATTCCTCCTATCAGAACCATGTTGGGCATCAGGGGTTTGGGGAACTCCAGGGTGAAATCATACCGCATTAACCAGACAGCTCCAGTGCTCAGGATCTCAGTCAAGCTCACATCTCTCTGCAGGAAGCTGGATGCCACTTCCTCAAAGGACCAGTAAAAAACCTTACATACTAGTGGTTCCAGCATGCTCACAAGAACGTTCAGAACACGCTGACCAAAAGACATGCGGTCTGAGTTTAGTGTATAGAAACGTGGGATATATGAAGGAGGGTCTGGACAGGCTGTGGCCGCAGCATCAAGGCCACATGGCAATCCCCTTAACATGTACACCGCAGGTACGGAAAGATTATATGCCAATATGGGCCCTGTTGGTAGGGCTGGATCGGTTAAAACAGCATCAAAGTTTTGTTCTCTCAGAAACTCTATAAGCTCCTGGCTCTTGAACAGACTTTCGCTTGTAGAGGCCATTAAGTTAAACATCTTTAACATATTTCCCACTGTTGAAGTCACACTCTCTAGTAGAGATTTCCCTGATGTTGTCAATAGACGAACTTGCTCAGTCATTATCTCGTTGAACAACTCCAGCTCGTATGGGACCGTAAATGTCTTTGTGATGTAGTGTTTGCCTGGACCCATACGCATACTGATCTCTGGAATCACCACAATCACTGTGTGACCTCTGCGTCCCATCTCTTCTGCCACGGCCTTCACTCCTGTCCAATGACTTCCATCCATTGGTACCACTAACAGCTTCCCAGTCCAACTGCTCTTCCCAGACGGACTCTGGTCCAGCGCTGCACAACCGACTATACTGATCACTAGACATAAAATTACTGCTAAGTGCATGTTTTTAGACAAAAATTCTTCTCCTGACATCAAGAGCCTCTGTGTGCCTGTTTGTCTCCCTATGTGCAAATAGATAAACTGACTGCTTTCGCAATTTATAATCAGATAGATAGCAAGCAAATTGCTTTCCAGCTTATACTAGTGGCTAGACATATGATCTGGGAGGAACCTTTATTATTATTTTTTTTAAACTATTAAACACATTCATGGTATTACAATAAACAAAGCTCTCCAGTGTCTTTTTATAACAAAAATGAGAAGGCTTAACTTAATATTTAGCTTGTAGTTTGCAAACAGTCATGACTGGTTAATAATTTGTCAGTGTCAAAAGAACTTAACTGGCAGTGTTGTTGATCCTTGGACTGTCCAAATATGGAACCAAGCCATGTTCATTTAGTAGCAGTTTAGCGGGTTAACTAATCTCCTATATCCTAATTTGTTATCATAAACAAACAGTTGCCTCTGAACCCAAAGGATACTCTTTGCTCCTCCTGAGGAAGACTGCGAATCACCTCAGCTTTAACCTCTGAGTTGAACACAGAGTATCAGCAACAAAAAAGACTTTATACAAAACGCAGGAATTCTAATAAACAAGGCCAAAATACACCGGGATTCTTATTTTGTAATGTCTATGCTTTACTACTTCCAGCAGCTCATTCAAACAGATGAGGGGGATAAAACATGCACTCTTACAACCATCTACAACAATGTTTTTCAACTCCAGTCCTCGGGATTCACCTCACAGAATGTTTTAGATGTCTCCCTATTTAACAAGCTGATGAGTTGAATCAGGTGTTTAATTAGCGAGACATCCAAAACATTCTGGAAGGTGGGTCCCCTGGACTGGAGTTGAGAAACACTTCTCGTGTTAAAATGGAAGTTATTCGTTTTGTTATACCATTTAAGATATTCAAGACTTTTCTTTTGCATTAAATTTGATCAAACTGAATTTAAGACTCCATAAAAACCCACAGACACCCAGTGACTAATATCAGTCAGCAGAGCAAAGTCTTCAATATCATCAGAATGTTTAGCAGACATTGATGAAAATACATACTGAGTTTAGTGTGAAGAATCAGGGCATAAGATGAAGGGTCCAGGCAGGCTGTGGCGGTCAAGTTTTGTCCAATAAGTATCACAATAAGTCAAGTCTTGATTTTGCAGAGTAGGCATGTTGGGTCAACAGGTTTTGGAAGAAAAAAAAAGTTCAAACTTTTATCCCTACTCCTAACCTAAACCCTAACCATATAAACTACAGGAAAATGATACTGTAGGTTGTTAAGAATGGTGTACATGCCCCTTAAATCATGCCCCCATTTATCCTGTCCTGAAAAGTTGACCTGTTCATCACCTATTTTAGTCTGTTTCTAGTCATGTAGCATATATAGATTTGATTGCTGATATCTAGTATAGGCTACTCTAGTACGTGCTTTGAAACTCATGAGTATCATGTGATGAGTATAAAGGTGATCCTCACCTTCGTCAGTGGGTTTTTAATTTCACAGTTAATTCCTCCTATCAGAACCATGTTGGGCATCAGGGGTTTGGGGAACTCCAGGGTGAAATCATACCGCATTAACCAGACAGCTCCAGTGCTCAGGATCTCAGTCAAGCTCAAATCTCTCTGCAGGAAGCTGGATGCCACTTCCTCAGAGGACCAGTAAATAAACTTACACACTAGTGGATCCAGCATGCTCACAAGAACATTCAGCACACGCTGACCAAAAGACATGCGGTCTGAGTTTTGTGTAAAGAAACGTGGGATATATGAAGGAGGGTCAGGACAGGCAGTGGCCGCAGCATCGCATGGCAATCCCCTTAACATGTACACCGCAGGAACGGAAAGATTATATGCCAATATGGGCCCCATTGGTAAGGCAGGATCTGTTAAAACAGCATCAAAGTTTTGTTCTCTCAGAAACTCTATAAGTTCCTGGTTCTTGAACAAACTTTCAGTTGTAGAGGCCATATAGTTAAGAATATTTTTCAAATGTTCCACCTTTGAAGCCACACTCTTCAATAGGGACTGCCCTGGTGCTGTCAATTCACAAACATGGTCCATCATTATTTGGTTGATTAGATCTTGCCCATACAAGACTGGAAATGTCTTTGTGATGTAGTGTTTGCCTGGACCCATACGCATACTGATCTCTGGAATCACCACAATCACCGTGTGACCTCTGCGTCCCATCTCTTCTGCCACTGCTTTCACTCCTGTCCAGTGACTTCCATCCATTGGCACCACTAACAGCTTCCCAGTCCAACTGCTCTTCCCAGACGGACTCTGGTCCAGCGCTGCACAACAGACTATACTGATCACTAGACATAAAATTGCTCTGAAGTGCATCTTTCTAGCCAAAAATACTTAAAAAAGACTGACGTTGTGAAGGTTTACCTCCTTGTGTCCGTTTGTCTCACTAATATGTGCAAATATATCAACTGGTTGCTTTTGCAATTTACGATCAAATAGACAGGAAGTAGATTGTTTTCCAGCTTTTGAGTGGCTAGATACATGTGGGTTTACAGTTTGCCAGTTGCACATAGACTTTGCTGGTTAATGATTACAATAATACTAGTGTACACAGAACTTAATTATTGGCAGTGTTAAATGTTTTGATATTTCAACTATGTTCAAAGATGCAACCAATCAACAAAACATATTCAGGCAGTAGAAGTTTAGCTGATTTTTGGATTTCCTAAAGAGCTTATATAAAGCTCTTTTTAGCTCTTTTTATAAAGAGCTTAAAACCTTAAATTAAATCTTAAAGCAACCCTTAAAGGGACAGTTCACCCAAAACATGAAACTTCTTTCATTTACTTACCTTCATGTTTTTCCAAAACTGTATGACATTTTCTTCTTTGGAACAATAGAGATATTGGAAAAGTACGATATTTTAAGAAATATCTCAGACATCTTGTCCATAAAATGGAAGTAAATTGTCCCTAAAACAGTTTGGTTACC
This sequence comes from Gila orcuttii, assembly GCA_026230005.1. NCBI lineage: Eukaryota > Metazoa > Chordata > Actinopteri > Cypriniformes > Leuciscidae > Gila > Gila orcuttii. The sequence continues at coordinate 30,313,840 of JAPDVR010000022.1, read as the reverse complement.
AATATTCTTAAATGTATCTTCTTTTGTGTTCCGCAGAAGAAAGTCACATGGTTTTGTAACAACATAAGGGTGAGAAAATTATTATAGAAATATACATTTTTGGGTGAACTATCCCTTTAAGCTTCAAACCCACTTCTATGCCTGGTGTAGTAGACAGTTGAAGAAAACATTTTTGTGACACCTATTTAAATAAGCATCCATTTAAATGTCTGCACATCCCTCCACTAACCTTAATCAGAGGCTTTTTTACGGCACAGTTAATCCCCCCGATTAGAACCATGTTTGGCATCAAGGGTTTAGGAAACTCCAGGCTGAAATCATACCGCAGCAGCCATAGAGCTCCACTTTGCAGGATCTCTACCACACTTACATCTCTCTGCAGGAAACGAGAGGCTACATCCTCAGTAGACCAATATATCAGTCTGCAGAGCAAAGGCTCCAAGATGCTCACTAGAACGTTCAGCACACGTTGACGAAAAGACATACGGTCTGAATAGTGTGTAAAGAACCGTGGGACGTAAGATGGAGGGTTTGGGCAGGCTGTGGCCGTCGAGTCTAGTCCGCAGGGTAAGCCTCGCAACATATACACAGCAGGTAAGGAGAGGTTATAAGCCAGGATGGCACCAGTTGGCACAGTTGGGCTGGTGAGTACCGCATCAAAATTCTGCTTCCTCAGGAAATCCACCAGCTCTTGGTTTAAGAGGAGACTCTCAGCTGTGGCCATTAGGAGGTCCACAAATTTCCTCATGTTATTGATTCTGGTGCTGATCTTCTCAAACAGAGGCTGCTGCTTATTATCCATCACCTCAGCATTTCGAGCTTGGAGTTCATCCAGTTGTTGCTGTCCATATGGAACCGGAAACGTTCTAGTAGCGTAGTGTTTACCAGGTCCCAGCTGTACACTAACCTCTGGAATGACCACCATCACTTTGTGACCCCTGCTGCCCATCTCCTCCGCTACGGCTTTCACACCAGTCCAGTGACTTCCGTCCATGGGCACCACTAAAAGCGAACCAGTCCAACCAGGTTCTCTAGGATGTATAGTCTCTCCCACATCTGCAAAAGCAAGCATGAGGAACCCTACAAATGCAACCAATCTCATCTTTAGGTCTTCATGTTCAAAGGGTGTATTTGAGCAGAGATACATTCTGCCAATTATTCCTCAAGGTCTTGTGCAGAACTCTGTGAATATCCCCCTTCACTGTATTGAACAAACTGGATCAAGGCTTGTTTTTCTGTGTGAATTCCTTGCAGGATTAACAAACTGTCTGATCAGGCCGGGACCACTCTTAAAAGTGAAGCAGAAAGAGAAAAAAATTCAATTTGACACCAGAGCCAATACATATGTCACACAAATACCCTGGCAAAAATGTAGGTACAAAGTCCTGCGTATCTTTTGTGTTCTTTTTACTGACTGATATCCCGGGACCTTTGTTACCCTTTCCAGCCTGGGTTAACCTGCAGATAATAAAACTAGATAATGACTTTGAGGTTTACATTTTCACACAACGTGAGTGCTAAAGATCGTGAGTATTCTAAATTTCAAACAAACTTATTTACATTGGCATCATCTGATTTAGTGTCACTAGTATCACAGCATATAGCTACAGATCTTTTTTGGATACCTAGTAAAGCTGCTACTACATGCAGTGTCATGTAAAAATGAGATGTTCACTTTTGTCAATGAGTTCCTAATTTCAGTTTAGACTAGAGCTCATATCAGCATCACATTGGGCATCAGGGTTTTGGGCATCAACGAGACTGCTCCAGTGATCAGGATTTCAGTTAGGATCAAATCTTTTGGCAGGAAGTTGGACCTCAAATATTTACTGAATGAATATAGCCATGGGGACTGGCACAATGACCTGCACTGTTCGCTACAAATATGCCTATGCAAGCAAAACAGCTAAATAATCTCATGGATGGACCTTTTAACGGATTGTGATGACGTGTTATCAACACGGCAAATCTTGTAAAGTTTTTAAATTTTAATTTTAATAAAAAAAAAATGCAATACACATTTATAACCATATACTTTATAAAATAAATAAATAAACAAACATAAAAGGTGTTTCTTATACAATGGCTGAGAGAGTGATTTGACATATTTCTGACATATTGACATATTTCTCTCATGACTGCTGTAGCCTATTCAATCTACATATTTTTTCCCTCTTTAGAAAATCGTGCAAACACTATCATAGATTTTTTTATTTTATTTTAAGAGCAAATGCAAATTCAAAAATTATATTTACTGTCGTTACATGAATGGGAAAGGGTCAATTGTCTATGGGGTGAGAATTGTTCCATTAATCCATTATAACAATTCTCACCCCATAGTAAATGGGACAGAAATATTTTTAATGTGCATTGCATTTTTCAGGAAGTGTTTTGAAAATGTACTTAGTCTGACCACAGGGTGGTGCCATTACATCACATGGCAACCAAACCAAAAACCCTATCTAGTATCTTATGAGTACCAGCAGGAGCGGATCTAGAAAATTATTTATAGGGGGGCATGAGGTCGAAAAGGGGGCAACACCAAAGCAAGTGCCCATGCATAGTTTTTGGGGATTTATGGCCTGACATACACAATTGTGTTCACAAACATTGCATTACAAAGTAATAATCTATACTGTTTAAAATTAAATAACAAAATAAATTTAAATAAAAATCTAATAACAAAATTTCGATATCCATCATGGCACCAAATAAAGATACTCTATGAAAAACATCAACAGATAAATGTTTCTGAGCTTTTATCACTAAAGAAGATGAGCTGTTTTATTAATATTACATAGGCTGGTATAAATCACATGTTTAAGTGCAAGATAAAGAGCAACAAAAATGTTTGTTTTTTTACATTAGAAAGAAATACAATAATATCAATGCACTGAGACTGAGCGTTATTAACAGACGTGGATATGTCTGTGTGGTCACCCAGAACACCCTAACAACCATAGGCTACTATAGCAACACTCCAGCAACTGCATAGCAAGAGCCTGTCTAGCAACACTTTAGCAAACACCCAGAACATCTATCTATTCTGGCCTAACTGACCAAAATATTTATGTTTTTTAAACAAGACATATATTTCTTTCAAACTTTTCAATCTAGTTCAATCTGCAGGAATTATTTTGGAGCTCAATGTCTATTACAGTATTCAACCTAAAAAAAATGTTGTAAAATATGCACCACAATACAGTACAGTAAAAACTAATAATAAAATAAATTCAGCATCCTCTGCACAGTTCATGGTAAAATTTCATGACAGTATAGGCTACAGTATAGCAGTTATTTGACCTTCTGACACAAGACTATAAATAGTCTGGCATAAGACTTTTGCATAGTTCTGCAAAAATACAGAAGGCTAGTAAGGTTACAGATAAAAATGGCTGCAAATTAAATTGACAATTACAAGTTTGAGAGAGTACAACATCTGCTACAGTTTACTGTAGCCTACATAGAATAGTGAAAATTCCCTAATCTAAAGTACGCTACCGGTACTGCAATTGATGATTCTTTCAGCTCTCTCTCTCCAGGATGCAAAAATTCTGATTGTTGTGTAATCAGTTTTGCTACCTAATGTTTACTCATTAAACGTTTTGAGAAATGTGTCCTTGTTCTGAGAACGAATGGTTCGGGAAATTGGGCTGAATGTGTAAGCAATCGAGAAAAACTGCAATACAATTAGATTCTTTCCTAAATCTGCTTAAGGTTCTGTGATCGGGATCTTTCTTATTGATTTAATTCGTCGGATAATCAGCTGCTGCTGAAAACCAGTACTTGAAAAACTGCTTACATTTATATTTTCTTCTGTGATAATTCTGGGGTGGCAAAGCTTTTTCTTAGGGTGGCAGTTGCCACCCCGTGCTACCCCGGTACATCCGCCCATTATTACTGACTACAACTCAATGACTGAATGGGAAGGTAAGAGGCTGGTGAAGTCAAGATTACCACTTTCTTGTTAAGCAATAACAAAGCTGAACTTTATAATAATAAATACCATAAATACAGTATATACAGTGAGACTTTTTTCAAAAACAAACTTATTATTCAGAATATATATTTTCTTATTTTATTCATACATGTGGGTGAAGAAATACAAAATATGTTGTATTAAATAGACAAGATAATTAAATACAAAACTATGTGCAAAACAAGACAAATAAATGAGATCAGTCCTCTTCAGTGTGAGGAGCTGGTGTGTGTGTGTCTATTGGCTGGCAGTTTTTTCGGTTGTATGGGGATATTCGGTGTGTTTCTGGACAGGCACATTTGAAGCCACCTCTGTGGTTGATGCAGAGGTGAGAACAGCTGCCGTTCTTCAGCTCACACTCATTGACATCTGACAAATATCAGAAGGAAGAACACTTAACAGCAAGAATTCATCTCTCAATGAAAAACTACAGAGATTTTAGTTGTGTATATATGCATGCATGAGTCTGTGCTGGCAGGGTATGCATGTTTGCGTGCTGACCTTCACACTGGACTCCATTAGGGTGCAGTCTGTATCCACGAGGACAGATACATCTGTAAGTACCTGGCAGATTCACACACTTCCACTCGCACGTGTGCAACTGTTGTTGCTGGAGGACCTCGGTTTCCTCACACTCATTAATGTCTAAAAACAAACCAGAAAATACTTTTACAATAAAAAAATACACATCTCAATATTCATCATCTTAGAAATCATCTATGCTGCTCTTAAAGGGGCCATATTATGGATAAAGGTCTTAAAGGAATAATTCACTTTAAAATGAAAATTACCCCGTGATTTTTTCACCCTCAAGCCATAGGTGTATATGACTTTCTTCTTTCAGACGAATACAATCAGAGTTATATTAATAAATGTCCGGTCTCTTCCAAGCTTGATAATGGCAGTGGATTGCAACCAACAGATTAAAGCTCAAAAAGTGCATCCATTCATCATAAACAAACTCTAAACGGCTCCGGGGTGTTAATAAAGGCATTCTGAAACAAAACGATGAGTTTGTGTAAGAAAAATATTCAAAATTAATTTTTGGCTGTCATCGTTTTATCGTTTATAAACTGGAAAAAAATAGTTCTGAAAGTGAATCCAAAGATATAGTTTCCCAGTGCTGTTATTGTTATATTTGTGGTGTAGACTCTGCTTTTATTTTATATTTAGAATGATTTTTAGAAGTATATCTTTATCATTATTGTTATAGCTATTGTTTTTGGTGTGAATGGGCCTTAAAGGGATAGTTCACCCAAGATATTTTAGGAATATTGAAAATAAAGACATTCATACAGGTTTGGAACAACATATGGGTGAGTAAATGATGACATAGTTTTCATTTTTGGGTGAATTATCCCTTTAAGTTTCCTGGTATTAGTCTACATATACAGTAGTAAGCCTGTGAATTACAAATCAGTGTAAATAAGACTTTCTGACCTCTTAAGACATATCTGCTTCTGTCCACCAGTATTAAGATAAATTAAAGATATGTAAAAGTCAGACCTATGCAATGTCTGTTGGTGCTGTCTGGTTGGTACCCTTCGGGACACAAGCACTGGAAACTGCCTGGCGTATTAATGCAACCAAATGCACAGAGAGTCCTACCAACATGCTGGCACTCATCTACATCTGAAGGTAGAAATATTAAAATAAACTATATGAAGACCAGGTTGAAGTATGTCATCACAAACGGAATATATATATATGTGTGTGTATGTGTATATATATATATATAAAATGCAATGCAATGCATCACACCAGACACTGATTCACTCACCAGAGCAGGATGTCCTGTCTGGAGAGAGCTGAAACCCTGGACTGCAACTGCACCTGTATGAGCCCAAGGTGTTTTCACAGACCTGCTGGCACCGGTGCAACTCCTCCACACACTCATCCAGATCTATAAATAACACAGACAGGCACATGAAAAGACCAGCACACTTACTTACAAGTACTAGCATGTGCATGAATGAACACATGGACACAAACCATGATGAAGAAGAGTGATATCAAACACATTCCTATATATTTAATATATGCAGATGCATGACCAAGTATACAGAAACACACTCACCCAAGCACACATTACTCATCATGATGAGCACAAAAGGGATGAAGTCGTCGTACAGCTATGCAAAGAAGAATTATTGGAATTTGGAACAACATTTTTTCTACCTTGTTTACACCTGTATTTAGTGCTGTCCACTTGTGATCAGATCACAGAGATGGATGTTAATATCAGGTGTAAATGACAGAATAAATGACAAAATGAAAAGGTTTTGGCCTTCAAAACGTGCTCACTTTACAAACACTGTACATTTCAGTCTGGGTCATCACTCATGAAAACAGGTAAGTGTTTGCGTGCTGCACCGCAAAATCTCTGTCTGCTAAAGCAATGTAAAAAAACATGTGTTGTCATAATTGACTTCACATATACTTTTGTGTACGCAAGTAGTGCACTTAGATCCAGTTTGTCTGAATATAACACAGGCCACCTGTTTAAGCATTTATGAGTAATATTTAGAGTGATATTCCTTAGTCCAATAGTCCATTAACTGCTAATTCATCTTCACTGACATACCGACAATAACATAAAATGCAGATAAATGTTTACAAAAGATTCATAACCAAGCCCAGAATGAATCCACAGAACTCTGACCTCTAACATATTTGAATCAACTCAGCAGAAAAAAGACTGAATCTGTGCCTGATTGTGACTGGCTTAAACTGCTTGTTTATACTGTAAATAAAACTTTATCGGCATCTATAGGGGCTGTCGCACCAGAGGAACCTTTTCATAGTTCCTAGAACTAATGGCTGAAGTCTCTGTTTTACGGCGCATTCGCACCACAGGAACTGGGAATTATTTGAGTTTTAGAAACTCCTTTGGGGAACTAAATTAGCTCCTACTTCAGAGTAGGGTCTAACCGAGCACTATAGGAACTACCAGTGACGTAAGTTTACGTTGATTGGCCGAACGCAAGCAAAACACCAGCATCTGCCATTTAAAAAAAAAAAAAGCCATGTACATGAACTAACTCTACAAACATGGAAAACAGTGACAGATGGACCTCTCAACCTTTACGCCTAACCTCTCAACACGGCAAGCAAAAACAAACAACGGACCAAGCAAAACATGTTTCTATGAAGAACCTTCAACATCCATGGAACCTTTCTATTGCATAAAACGTTTATTATAGTGGATTGTATTAGATATTATAGTAAAAAGGTTCTTCAGATTATTAAAATGTTCTTCACACTAAGAAAAAATTGTTCTTTTCAGAACCGTTCACTGAAATGTTATTTGAGGAACCCAAAATGATACTTCTTTGTCATGTGAAAACCTCCTTTTAGGAAACTTATTTTTTTAAGAGTGTATATTGTCTTTTTATCCTTATGTTGGACAACTCTTAAAACACAGATTGAACCTCACACACATGCCGTAGCTTGTCTTTTAGCTCTAATTAACAGCCTAATTTGGGTCAAGAATTCAATGCCCTGGGGTGACACCAGAGGATAATGTTGAGTCTTGAAGGCATTCAGGGCTGAATGGACACACCACAGCTGGTTTCCAAACCAAAACCATAAATCTAAGACACAGGTCAAGGATGCATAAACAAGCTTTTAACCCGGTGTCAAGAGCACCTCTTGACAGAAAAAAGAAAAAGAGAGAGAAAGAGTAAGCCGCCATTCCAAAAGTGGAAAACCTATAATCACTGGAGTCTGGCTGTCGAAAGAATGCTATTCCGTGGTCGTTTTGCAGTGGTAATGATGCCACAGTCAATAGATAAGATTAAACGTGCATGTAGTTTCTCTCTCACCTCGACAGGTGCACTGGTCCTCCAGAAGCAGGAACCCTGGTTTACAGAGACACTGGGCGCGATTCTGTTCATTAACATGACAGATCTGAGAGCATCCTCCGTTGTTTAGGGAGCACGGAGTTAACTCTGCAATTAAAATAAACATACTACAATGAAATTAAGATCCAACTAGTTTAAAAAAAAAAGGATGATCCAAGCCACTGAACAGGGAAAAAGTAAGTTAAAAGTATAAAGTAGTCTATGTTTTTAAATGCTTTTGAAACAGAATGTGATAGACTTAGTGGTCCCTTTCAAATAATATAGTTTAATTTATTAATATATATTGTTAATATTATAAGATTTATTAATATAACTATATATATATATATATATAGTTTCAAATAATATAGTTTAATGGTTTAAGTTTAGAGAACAGGACATGATTTGCTCTCTGCTGAGAATGAAATCCCACATCCGCAGTGGTTTACAGATACTCTGACCTAATGAATTTACCTTGTGTAGACAGGAAACACTTTTGACAATTACATGATTTTGAAAATTACACTTTGTTCAACAGAAACAGACCACTAAACAGTGGTAAACTTAATTTGATTCATACATTCATGTGCATTTTTAATTTTTAAAATTAGATAATGTGTTTAACAGAACACATTAGGTCAAAACCTATAGTTAAACACATATTCCCCGATGTGTCTGATGGCATTTAAAGCCATTCTGAGGCCATCTGTGTTGAACATTTATGCCTATCACCTGCTTAGAGGAGAGATGAGCAGCATATTACACAGATGTCAGATATCTACAGACATGTAAGATTGGAGTGTGGGTAAGGGAAGACAGGAAGGAGTCAGTATGGTAAAAAAAACAAACAGGCTTATGAACAATAAATCTTGAACATCTGATACAACCCTGTTAAATAAACCCTTTCTTAATAAATCTATAAATAAATAAATAAACAAACATTATCTCCTTAAGATGAATTGTTTGAAATATTCCTGATAAATACAGAATACCATTTCCTCTTCATAAGAAAAAAAGTCATGCTTTGGTAAATCAAATTTATGGCATAAAAAGTCATAATTAGTAAATAAAAAGCTGAAATTATGAGATACAAAGTCATATTTATGGTATAAAAGTTGAAATTATGACAAAAATGTTTTATTGTCAATTACGACTTTTAAAGATGTGTTATGTTATTTCGACTTTACCAAATCATTATTTATTTCTATGTGGTGGAAATGGGCTTCCATAGATAACAGAATAAATGTAAAAATAATGTTGTGTGCACTATATAATGTTGCACTTTCACTGTCTTCAGATTCTGCATTTAATGTTTCAAATTTATTTTCAATTTTATCCTGCAAAAATACCTTTCTACATATTTAGTTGTAATATGTGTCGTATCTTACCTAAGCAGAGAGGTGTTTGGCCACTCCATTGTCCATTGTGTTGGCAATAGCTGTAAACATCACCATTGGTCAAGGTGTATCCAGGGTAACAGGCATATTGAATATAATGCTTATACTGAAGCGGGTCGGGATTCTTTATCGATCGAAAGTAGAATGTTCCGTGAGAAGGAAATGGAGGGTAGGGACACACTGGACGACGTTTCCTTGTTGGAAACCTTGGAAGATCTTTCCAGACTGGAGGACCAAAAGTTTGTTTGGGGTCACTATGTTTGTTTCTTTCATTTACTTGACCATCATCAGTAATGTCAGAAAAGTTATGGACGTCAGTTTGAGCCTTCCGAAGCAGTCGGGTAACGGTCGTCAAGACCGTTGATGATGATGTATGTTCTAGTGTTGGAGATGATTCCTGGAGGTCTGGTCTTTGTTCACAGGGTTCTCTGCATGTAGAGGAAACAGACTCATGTTTAGACACCAAGAAACCAGGATAGCTTGTTGTTGGAGGTGCAAAACTCTCAGTGGTGGCTGCATATGTATCTTCTGTGATGAAAGTCCTTGACTGTAGAAGGTCACTTGTGCCCAGTGTGTTGATGTTTGTTGCAGGTGTCCAGTGTGAATTATTTTTAATGTACTCTGGTAAAGTCTCAGCAGCTGAAGAGACTAAGGCTCTTTGAAATAGTTTGTCTGTACCAAACGTGGACTGATGAGGTTTATTTCTTCTGTCTACTGTTTCAGTAAATGTCTGATCCATGACTTTGATTTGTTGAGTGTCCATCACTGGGGTAAAGAAGCTGGTTTGTGTGGTGGCTAAAAATGAGGATTCATGAAAGGAACTGACTAATGACATTGTGTTGACATTGGTAGATGTCATTGGCACAGGTTTCCAAAGATCAGAGTTCCCGATTGGATCCTTGAAGTTTACAGGGTTGAAGATTGGCTCAGTCCTTCTACTATCTAGTGTTTTGTCAAACAATAGACTCTTTGAGGGCTTTTTCTCCCCTGGTTTCCTTATATTTTTCTGCTTGTTATCTGTAAAGTCAAGTCTGATATGAGGGACCTCAAGCAATGCTGATTTGAGAAAAGCATCCTTGGGAGCAGTGATTGCGAGGGTGTTTAAATGGCTATGTAAGCGAACTTTTAGATTTGTAGGAACATCACGGCCCTGCGCTGAGACAGGACCATGTGATGATTCTTTCTTCAAATGAAGAACACTCATGATATCAGCTACTGTAAGAACCAAAAAGCAAAATATAAGGAGAAACAAAGGAGCCAGAGCAAACAGTCGGTCAGTTGTACAGTAAGTCACTGCAGCAGTGATTTAAAAGCAATAAGGCATAAAAAAAGGCATATACAGTAGTAATAGATCAAACAGTTTTGGCATTATACGCTTGATTCAGATGACATACCTTTGCAGACAGGCTTAGTGCCATTCCAGCTTTTTCCTTTGCAGTAAAGCAGCGCATATCCAAACAAACTAAATCCAGCATCACAGCTAAAGGCGGCCAGAGATCCATCTTCAGACACCATAGTCCTGCCATGCAGGAGATCACCAGGGCTGGGGCATCCTGATGCTGGAGTACAGAACAACTTACGGTATGGCTGTAAGTATCAGTATTATATTAGAGACCCTATAAAATGCAACTTCAAAATCAACTATTGTAGTCTATTTTTACCTAGCTTTTACCTAGCTTGACGAATCTCATCTGCTTCATTGATAAATGTCATAGTAAAGAATTTTGTATATAGTCACAAGTATCAACAAAATACATGAGTTCACTAACCCACACACAGCGGTGGGTCTCTGGCCCACTGTCCAGACACACAGCTGCTTGTACGGTAACCGTGGATCCGGAATCCTGGATTACAGGTGAAGGTAACAAACAATCCTCCATACCGGAAAAACGTACGGCCATTTTCCAAGTGCTCGAAACCATTGCAGCCTTTACCAGCAACGCCTAAATGAAAACCATCAGATATACTAATACACATGCAGATTTATGAATGTGAAAAGATTAATTATCCTGTGACCTCTATCTCAATCAATACTGTACAATGTCAATTACAACACATAGTGTACCTGGAGTTAGTGTCCAGAGCTGGGACAAAGACACACACAGCAGTGCACCTCTCCAACCTAGCATGACTGAGCAAATTCCACCGTATAAAAGAGGCTGTGGAAATCCTGAGAGTCTCAGACTGTAGATGAAGATCACTAAGGAAAACTGAACTCTAGAAAGTGGAGTCTTGAGCACATGGAGTAAAAAGATGAGGGGAAGGGAGAGGAAAGGGGAGGAGACATGAAACAGAATAACAGGACTTTAAAACCTCCAGGACATTCCTCTTTAAAACAGGATGAAAACAGAAACAGACAGATTGTTTTTTTCTTGTTAAGGGGAGTAACAGCAAGTCAGTTTAACTCTACTTTTACCTGTGTGAATATCAGATATCAGTGTTTTTAGTATTATTATACTATTACAGTATTTTGAATTAGTTTATTTTTTATTTTTATTTTATTTTTTGTCATTTTGATTAGTTTTTGTTTTTTATATTTATACTTAGTTTTTAGTTATTTTTATTCTGTTTTAATTTGAGCAATTTTAGTATTTTAACATATTTTAATTTAGTTAGATGCCAATGCAACATATCTTTATATTTTTACTTCTTTAAATGATAGTTAAGAGGGTAGACAAAGTAATGGAGTCTTTACAAACTAGAAAAAATAAACTGTACTAAACACTACAGATGTAAAGATATTAAATGTGATTAGATTTATGGCATTAATATTTACATGTTAAGAGAAAACTGACCATCCTTTGGAATTTTGCTAATTTACTGCAGGATGTTGAATGACAAAATATTGTTAAATTGAATAATTAAATAATTGTTATATAGTTAGTTAAATCTATAAAGCAAGATACAAGGGGTTTCAGTGTTTACATAACCAATTTAAATGAAGTATGCGCCGTTACTGGCAATTAACCTGTGGAACAAAAAACGAAAATTCCCCACATAATGTAAATGTACAAAAAAAAAGGAATGTTTTTTGTGTATCTTCCCAGTCTTCCAGCAGAACACAGCAATATTTATTTTAAACAAAAATGCCCCCTCTATTTTAACCCCATAACATTTTGAAATGTCTGGTGATTGTATAAATTGACATTTTAAGTTTGTTAATAATAGATGTTACGTTGTAACCCACGCACAAGATGCAAACAGAGAGGTTAATATCACAGAAATATCTACAACAGAATGACTCACGACTCAAAGTCAAGTCAAAATTATAGGGTTATGCACGGCTAAACAATTATTCTGCCCTTGTGAATTGCAGTGCTACACAATAGCTGTGACAGCATTTATCCCTGCATTTTCAGCATATTTTAATATTTTATTACACATTTATTTAGTTACTTATATAATTAACATAAGTAAGATTGAAACCTCTTACCTTTATGAAAAAATGCAAATCCTGGAAAACAGCATAAAAAGATGTACTATGAGTAACTGCTTAAGATGATAAAAAAAAAATTTAAAAAATAAAGATGGTGCCAAAAATGATTTGGAATTCTGTCTTGTCTGTGATCTGATCATGCAGAATTAACCCTGCTGCTGCTCTTTGACATCTAGTTTATGAACCACCCTGAAAGCCTCTAGGAACTCATTAAAATCAATGCTGCCATCTTTGTTAAAGTCTATGCTTCGAGCCATGTCATCTATCGCCTGGTCATTCACAGCGACCCCCAAATGAGAGCTGAAGAGCTTCCAGGTCTGACGAAACTCCTCGATGGAAATCTGACCTGCGCGTGAGCGTGGAGAAGTGTGTTATGATCAGCACACAATAACCAGCATTAAAATCTCATTGAACAAACAGGAAAACAGTGAGACTAACCTGAGTGATCCTTATCAATGATGTTGAATATTATCTCTAGGTCAGTTCTATACCTATAAAGAGTTTCAGCCAAGTTTGGTGTTACCTAAAAACAAAAAAAATCAAGTTTATATTTAAAAAATTAGGCTGAATTTTAAAATACTATATTCTCAAAATAAAGTCAAAGTGAAAAATGGATGTTAAAGCTGGGCGCAGTGGGCGGTACAACATAAGCACAATGTGATTAAAATTTGGCATTCAAATATTTCATATTGCCTGTTTTACAATGGCTTCAAATGATTCAACCAATCAGAGTTTAGAGTTGCAACTATCCATTTTATAATATTAGTTTCACTATTATTTACTATTTCACTATTTATATAATTCGTTTTTTAGAACAATTTCATCAGGTTCCAAATAAAAAGATAAAGGAATCAATTAAGATTCATTACCTCTCATATATTAAGTATATAATTCACTGGATTACCCAAATATAAGCATTAAAGGCAAGGTAGGTGATTTGTTCCAGAAACATTTTTTGTTATGCTGGTTGAAAGTCTCTTTACATCCTGATAGCAATCACTAAGTTAAGTGGTCTAAATGTATTTATATGTATATGTATATGTATATGTATATATATATATATATATATATATATATATATATATATATATATATATATGACTTGATCATCTGTGGAAGTCGTAGGACCATAAAATGTTCGTCCAATCATTAAATTCGGTCCGAATGCAATGGTACATTTGCCTGCTCGTCCAGACATCACACGTTATCAGTGCGTTTCATGCTATGAGACAGATGTCAGTCACAGTCCGAGCACTGCAACTGAAACAGCAGCCACTTTTTACAGTTCCTCCTGAGCTAAAACAACGAGCTTATGCTGTGTCCACATAACTACTGTAATTTGTAAGGGATGGAAACCTGTGATGTTATACTCGGAACGGTTCGTGACTCGAATTTATGCATTTCAACGCTGAAATTAATCTGCAGTCAGTACAGGTCAGAGCTCTTTAAGTTGTTTATGTTCATTATTATTGTAATGCTTTGTGCTTTGAAACAGTAGTTTGGTCATATCGTCCACCCTTACAGCCAAAACATAAATATATTTCTATGATTAAGATGGTGACCGGAGGGATGAGCTCTCCAAGGCTGATGTCCTCGAAACAGGATTTGTACTCCACATTGCCATCCGCACCAAGACGGGCCAGGCGTGGGCGCAGGGTTCTCCACGGCAGATCCAATCGCAGAACAGACTCCACCACCTCAGCCCACTCGCTAGTGGAGATGCGGCCTGAGAAAGACAGAACATTTTACTTTAGTTTAACATTTCAACTATAAATTAATGCATAATATAATATAACATAATTAGTGCTGTCAAATTGATTAATTGCAAATGTCTGTGTGTGTGTGTGTATATATAATATATACACACATATACATTTTGTAAACAAAAAATTGTACATGTTAGATGCGACTAATCACGATTAATCGATTTGACAGCACTAAATATAATATAACAACCTGTGTTGTCTATGTCATACTGTTGAAAGGCAGCCATCAGCTCAGAGCGGTGAGCATACAGCTTCTCTTTCAGAGCCCTGAGTGCTGAACCTTCTGCAACACGAACCCTAAAACAAATACGTTTATAAATGGGGACACTTCCTCATAACCTGACACATAAATTCATATACTCAACACCTATTTGTTACTGAAGGGAGTGAGCGAGTTAGATTACCTCTGATGGAGGGTGAGTTTTCTGGTGCTTCGACTGACTTGATACTGGAAGAAGCGTGGGACGAGTTCAGGGCCCAGTTTGATATACGCTCCACGGTTACTGCCCTCTTCATAGTAGTTAGATGCAGAGAAAATAGTGATAACCTTGGATAAAAGGAAGACAATTGCTGAAAAAAAATTCTGGTACTAAAAATATACAGTATGAGTTTAAAGTGCTCCCATGAGATCAAAACTGAAGGGTTGTGGTCTTCCTTCCATGTCTGTTTGATTTGAGGTCATCCATTTGCAAATGAACTGTTAAAAGTATGCGCAAATAGAAACATTGCCGCCATTTTACAGGTCAGTAACAGATCTCTTTTATGGGAAATTGGATGCATGCAAATATGTATATATTCATAAAGAGAAATACACTACAAAAATATAAGAAGTGATGTTGGCATAATGACAAAATGGATTATGTTTCTCATGCTCACCTGACCATTGTGGCAGAGCTCATAGCCCTCCTGTTTGCACTCATGTGACCTGATCAGCAGACAGAGGCCGTGTTTCTGCAGCAGCGTCTGGGTCACGTCCGGCCCAAAGTAACAGCCTCCACCACGGAAAGAGTTCAGACTGCAACCATTATGATTTTTAGGGTCACTCCAAAGGATATCGACAACCTGTATCAGACAAATTATAACCATGCATTCATTGTTCAGAATTTCTATAATAGGACTATAATAGGACTCAAAAAAGGAATTTTAGAACAATTTAGAATTGAGCATAACTAGAACATTCGATTACACTTTTTACCGAACATTCTATATTGACTATATCAATCAATCAATCAATCAACATTTATTTCTATAGCGCTTTACAACAACTGTCAGGTATCCAAAGTGCTTCACATCATAGAACAAAATAAAACATATCATACAATAAATACATATAACAGTAAAATCAAAAAAGAAAAGTAAAATTGAAAAGAAACAAAAACAAGGAAATTGTCACACCACTACTGTGTATCAAAAGCCATTCTAACCAAGTGGGTGTTGAGTTTAGATCTAAAAATAGTTTCATCTGTAATTGTACGAATTTTAGGGGGTAACTTGTTCCAGAGTCTCGGGGCAGCAACTGCAAACGCCTGATCATCCCATCGCTTATACTTCGACCTTGGGACTTCTAAGACCAATTGGTTTGAAGACCGTAATGACCGGCTGTGCTCACGCAGGGTTAAAATCTCAGTTAAGTACTCCGGGGCCAGGGCATTTAGGGGCTTAAAAACGAACAGCAAAATCTTAAAATCTATTCTAAACTGCACTGGAAGCCAATGTAAATTGTAGATTATAGAAATACTACAATCATTTTCATAACTTTCCATCAATTTTCCAGACCTGAAAAAGGAAATACTTTACAATAAGGTTAAATCAGTTAACCTTAGTTAACTACATTATTAAACATTAACTAACAATGAACAATACTTCTACAGAATTTATTAATCTTAGTTAATATTAATTTCAACATTTACAAATACATTATTAAAATCAAAAGTTGTACTTGTTAACATTAGTTAATGCACTGTGAACTAACATAAACAAACAATGAACGACAGTATTTTCATTAACTAACATTAACTAAAAGATTAACTAATACAGTAACAAATGTATTGCTCATTGTTAGATGTTAGTTAATAAATGAACTAATGAACAGGTAACTTTAAATTCCTTGGCTATGTGGTTCTCGATTTCACAAAAAAAAAACAAAAAAAAAAAATCCCACACCGCCATGCTCTTTTATAATTCATAAACAAATTTTTTGTGGAAGCTCAATAGTTTGATGCAAAATTCTTACATCTCAGAACCGTTTTAAATGACTCCAACAAACTGAGTCATATTATGTACTCGAGCTTTAAGCCAAATGGATTTCCAAGGCAGAACGGTTTCACATCCAAGATAGAAGCTATTTGTCACACACTCTCACCAACAAAAACACACATTTGTTAGGAACCGTTTCAACTCACTTGCTGCCATTCCAGTTCTTCTCGGGGCGGCTCGGGCGGCTCTAAGGAGACGAAGGAGTCCAAGAAAGGGACCTGGAGCACATCGGTGGGGCTCGGCAGACTGGGGGAAGGAGGAGGTCGGCGTGGAGTGTTTCGTGACGAGACACGGGGGGAGCACATGGATGATGAGGAGGACGAAGAGGAGGAGGAAGATGAGGAGCAGCTGCTCTGCTTGGTGCAGTGCTTCTTCCTCCAGCGGGAGGCGCGACTGGTGCGGCCTGAGGTGTGAGGGCTGTCCAACCTGGATCTGCCGCTGCTGCGACTGCAGGCCCGAACACTGAGATCATCAATGCTGCGTTTGGGCACCCTGAGAGCAGACTTCACCTGCAAAGTAGACACGTACATGCAAGGGGTCGTCCTTTTTACATTATTCTGCTTGTTACATGGATACTTACCAGATAAATAAATAAATAAATACACAAGAACTATACCTTTAAACTGAAATAATTTTTATTATGTATGAAGAAAGAATATAAATCCATCAAAGACACATAAAAGACCTACTTTATGCCTTTCAACAGTGCTCAGAAAGTCCAGATCAGTTTTGTCCGATATGCCACCGTGAACTATAAGGACTTTGTTGTCAATGACAGTTGCAAGAGGAAGCAGGCTGAACACATCCTGAAACACTTGAAGGATTTCCCTGCCATGAGTCTATTAAAAGATCAGGAAAAATGACTAAACATTAATTTAAATGTCCAGTAGATGGCAGTAATGTCTAATATTCAGAAGTGAACCTCACACTTAAAAATAATGACACAAGTGTACAGTATATACCATATATATATATATATATATGACATATATGACACAGACACACACACACACACACACACACACACACACACACACACACACACACACACACACACACACACACAGATACATATATATACACATGTACATATATACAACATATATATATCATTTAAAATTAAATCATATTATAATTACAAAAAACAAATATCAAAATATATAACAGCTAATTATAACAAATTAAATTAAACTGGGGGAGGGGTTAATGAATATATATTACAAATAATTTAGAGAGTTTAAGGCTTTCCTTTTCAGCTGCCATTAAGGATTAAAATAAAATTTACATTTGTGTAAATAAAACTTAGCTATAATCAAAAGATTATTACACATTAATCCTCTTTGTTTTTTATAAAACACCAACCTTAAGCACACATAAAAATCTACCTTGTACTTCTGCATGACTTCTCTTGTGAATCCATATCTGCAAGAAGATAAAGTAGTTACTCACCAACAGATAAGATTTTTTTTTAATCAGTAAAAAAAAAAAGATTGCTTTCTGAGGGCGTCCTACTGGCGCGCGGTGTGCCATTTCGAGAATATTTAGTTTTTCATCGCCAGGATTTATTGACCATGGAAGAGCTTTTGTTTGGTTTATTAAAAGTCATTCCTTCAGTAATCATTTGAATGTGTGATCTAGCATGTTACCTGAGGTTCATGATGTGGTCCTCATGATTGCCTCTGTTCAGATGCATGTGATCGGGGTAGAGCAGTAGGAAGGCAAACAGAATGATGATTATCTCAGTAGATTTCTTTCCTCGATCCACAAAGTCGCCATTGAATATGTAGGGGTTCTCCGCAGAGGGAAGACCGTTCTGAGTAATAAGGCAATACATCTTAAATGTAATAAGTCACCAGCGATGCCCAAGTGGCTTTAATGAACTTATTCTCTGGCTTTGCTTAGGTACATTACCCCTGCACCAATATGCTGAAATGCAATCACTAGAAATGATATTCTACGTCTAAACAATCAATCTGCATTTACCTTATAAAATATAAGCAGCAAGTCATCCAGGCTACCATGCAGATCGCCTGTGTGAAAGAGAAAAGTCGGCATATAAAAGCTGTTTATCATTCCAAGGAATAAAAATCAAATATTGGGATCAGTGATGAAAGTATGCAAAATAGTATAAAGTGATGTCTTTTAGAATATTCCAAGATGGGAATTCCATGCATGCTTTTCTGTACTAATTGAATCTGGAGCACTGTCGAGTATGAAATGGTGCAGGTTGGCTATGATGAGCCCATTGAGGTACTGTGAAGTGCTTTATGAAGTGCAAAATAAATAAGCACTCATTCATTCATGCTGCCATCACTTTTTCCCAAGCAAGATATCGGAAATTTAGCACTGCTGCAACTTATCAGATATGGATTCAATAGAAATATCAACTGCATTTAAATGAATATTCTAGTATTTTACTAAACACATTGCGTCTCACCACAGATAGTTATCTCTTTGGCATAGGACGTCGACAGGTATATGACGTTTGGCATCTGTTTCAAGAACTTCTTTGTTTCATAAAGTAACTGCAGCACATATTTCCCATGAAGAGTCTGAAAATGAGATGTAGTCATACATTTGCATGTCAATGCATTATTAACTTAGTTTGCAGTTCCTAAAATAGCTAAATGTTTATAATAGCAGAAAAAGATTTAAAGTTTTAGTTAAGCTGATGTTTAGATACTGTTTATCAAAAAAATTATTGAAAAATAAAATCATCTTGGAAAAAAATATATATACAGTACTGTTTAATATATACTAATATATACAGTACACTCAATTTTTTTTTAATTATTAAAAAGATTTAATACTTTAATTCAACAAAGACACATGATAATGTTCAAGTGACAGTAAAGACATTTGGGCAGTCATGGCCTAATGGTAACAGAGTTGGACTGGTGACCCAAAAGTTGCTGGTTCAATTCCAGTACCGGCAGGAATATGACTGAGGTGTCCTTGAGCAAGGCACCTAACCCCCAATCGCTCCCCGGGCGCCACTCAAGGCTGCCCGCTGCTCCGGGTGTGTGTATCCACGTTTGTAGTGTGTGTGTGTTCACTGCTCACTACTCTGCTCCTAATGTGTGTGCACTTACTTGGATGGGTTAAATACAGAGGTCAAATTCCAAGTATGGGTTACCATACTTGGCCATCACGTGTCACTTTCACTTTATAATGTTACAAATTATTATTATTATTTTTTTCTATTGATCAAAAAATCTATCATTGTTTCCGCAAAAATATTAAGCAGCACAACTGTTTTCAACATTGATAATAATTAGAATTTTTTTTCTTGAGCAGAAAATTAGAATGATTTCTGAAGGGTCATGTGACACTAACGACTAGAGTAATGATGCTGGAAATTCATGAAAATTAATAAATTACATTTTAAAATAGATCTATTAAAAAAATGGTATATACAGTATCTGCCTTGCACATTCGGCAATGATTTTTCAGTGTTGTTAACTGAAACATAAAAAAAAAGCATTCTGAGAAAGTAAGGCATGATATAGCATATATAATAAACACAATTTGGAAACCATTTCATGCTTGCTAGACAGAGCTAAATAATGCACAAGATGATTTTGTTTTTTGCCAGAAGGCTCATATTTGTTCCGACGATTAGTGAAAGTTTTATAGTGTTGTACCTGCTCCTCTTTAAAGGCACAGAGCAGGGCATTGGTATCAGTCACTCTCAGCGGGAAGGAGAGATGAGGGCCGCTGTACGACTCCGGCACCACAATCTGCTCGTACTTCAACTGCCTGACCTCCTCAGTTAAAGGGTCAACCACAGAGTCCAGGAGGTGAGAGATCAAGTCTGGAGGAAACAGAACATGGCTGCTGTCACGACCATATGGGAAGTATAAAAGAAAAATCATATACAAGTGTCACATACAACTTATTTAGTATGAATAGGTGTTACAGCAAAGCAATCACAAAACAATTTTGTGGTACTTGAATGGTGGGAAGGGTTATGGAAAATGCATCATCTCTGGAATAACAGTCTTTAAGTAGGGGTGTAACGATACCCTCATGTCACAATTCGATACATATCACGATACTGAACTCACGATACGATATTATTGCGATACTCCAAGACATAACCTTTTACCATAACAAAAAAATGCACAGTTGATTAAAATGCTAAATTTGGTATTACATTGGGGTGGAAATGAATAGGCTTGAACTTGGTGCTGGAAACCCAATGCAGGACAATAGTGACACCATAAAAATATTCATGATTCTGAAGCTGAAAACAGAATTATTTTAGACGAATATGCTTGCATTGTTTCACGACTAGATATATTTAAAATAATGTAGTAACATCAGACATTTGGCATTATCAGGACCCACATATATTCCCCCATTGCATTATTATACATTATATTCAACATTATATAAAGTAGTTTAATGTAGTACTGACATTAAAACTCTGTAAACTTAAAAAAAAAAAAAAAATCTCACACAGGGTGAATTATACACAATACATATCGTCACTATCCACGGTACTTATTGATGCATTTTTGTATTGCAATATATTGTGACACGATATATTGTTACACCCCTAACTTTAAGACAAATTTAGTCATCGAATTAGTCCAACAAACCATTTAAAATGAAGTACAAAAGGCAAAATGACATTAAAAATAATGAAAAAATAAAAGGAAACAGTCATTGTTGGTTATAGAAGAGAAAGCAACCCACTTTTCCGCATAACATTTTTAACCTTCTTCCCCCCCAATTAACATGTCATGTGAGAACAATCCATTAGTATAATCTGTAAAAAACATCAGTCTGATAAATTAATGTAAATGTGAATCACAAAACACTCTGGAACATCAAAAGGTTTGTGTTATTGTTAAGCATGGCTGGGCATGTGGCAAAATGAGCACACGGGAACATCAATACAGGTGGACAGGCAATATCTGTTTCAGTCTTCAGTTATTAAATAAATGATTAATTCTCAACCTGGAGTCTATTATGAAAGGTCTATTTTGATTGCCCATCAAAATACCCAGCACACACAGTGGTATAACACAATGTACCATACTTCAATTTGCATAGCGTCTGGCCCTGCACAGGGATTTGAGGAGTGCTGACCCATTGTGTCATTCTTGAAAATGTAAATTTGCAGTGTTTCCCATAAATTTATGCAGAGAGACTTGAATTTCAGGAACAGATGTTTGTATTGAAGAGAGAGTTTTTTTCTAACCTTGATTTAACCAACATCTAGTGGAAATCATTCCTTGCTTCCTTAGATTGCTACTGATAAACAAGCAAATTTAAAGGGATAGTTCCCCCAAAAATGAAAATTCTGATTCAATTTACTGACTCAAGTTGTTCCAAACCTGTTCGGCTTTCTTTCTTCTGTTGAACACAAAATATGATATTTTGAAGAATGTTTGTAATCAGACAGTTGATGGGCCCTACTGACTTTCACAGTATTTTTTTTTTTTTTTTACTTTTTTAGCCACACTTGATTTGGGGTCCAATTCTCAATAACTAACTATTAACTATGAATTTTGCCTCATAAAACTCAGAATTACTGCTTATTAATAGTTAGTAAGGTAGTCGTTAAGTTTAGGTATTGGGTTAAGGGATTTAGAATATGGTCATGCAGAATAAGGCCCTAATATGTGCTTTATAAGAACTAATAAACAGCTAATATCCTAGTAATATGCATGCTAATAAGCAACTAGTTAATAGTGAGAATTGGATCCTAAACTAAAGTGTTACCAATAAATTAATACTTTAATTTAATGCAAGGATGCATTAAATTGATCAAAAGTGGCAGTAAAGATATTTATATTACAAAATTCAGCCAAATGCAGTTCTTTTGAACTTTATATTCATCAAAGAATCCTTAAAAACAAATTTCCACAAAAATATTAAGCAGCACAACAGTTTTCAACAATAATAATAAAACGTGTTTTTGAGCATCAACTCACCATATTAGAATGATTTGTGAAGGATCATGTGACACTGAAGACTGGAGTAATGATGCTGAAAATTCAGCTTTGCCATCATTGGAATAAATTATTTTAAAATATATGAAAATATAAAACAGTTACTTTAAATTTTAATAATTTATTTTAATATTACTGTTTTTACTGTATTTTTGATCACATTAAATATAGCCTTGGTGAGCATAAAAGACTTCTTTCAAAAACATTTAAAAAAAATCTTGCCTTGTTTGCTCAGCGCACAAAACCAGACCTTTCAATATTAAACCTGAAGATACACTTTACTATACTACAATAACATAATTCCTATCCTAATCATCCTAAGAGCCACAGAAAAAAGAAGCTGAACCTGAAAACGATCCAATCCAAGCCCTAGATACTGACAAGACTAGCGTACTCTCTGCCACTCAATGCAACTGATTAAATGCAGTTTTCCCCAAAGGAAAGCCAATCAAGTGTCATCACAGGCTAAAGCAAAGATGAAGAATATAAAATAGTGAAAAGAACATTCAGTTGGGTAAAACAATTGAATATTTGTGCCCATGAAGTTTTCAGTACGATTACGTTTCTTCAAAAACATTTTAAGAACATTCTATGCAGAGTCTCTCTCAAGCTTCTCCTACTGTATTCTCCGTGAGCTTATTTGGGTTTCCGCTGCTTGACTAAAGATGGGACTAATTGTCTTGTGTAATTCTGCACTTTGGACAGCTGCCTGTGGAGGCTGGATGCTGCATTTCTGGCTCTCTCTGCATTACCACAACTCAAAATGGGATCTCCCAGGGTTGCTAAGCAACTGTGTCTCCATATAGTGTGTTTTTGGAATCACTGAAAGGATAGGTGTGTATTACTCAAGAGCCATTTGATGCAAAATGACAAGTGCTAGGGGCTTTCCAAAGGTGTTGAGGGACAGCCAAATTCAGATGATAATGAAACAGAAATCACTAAATGAAATTCTATTTAGCAGTATCAAACCAATATAGCCTGACAAACCACCATGGCTCAATTAATAGAGTGAGTTTAGGGGACTGTTTTTATGGCCAATAACAAATGGCAGCGTTTGAATTGTTTAGACATTTGGCGATGCAAAAATTACACACTTTATCTTTAAAGAAAGAAGCCTTTAAATACAAAATGTTTATCTACATACAACACTTCATTACCTGGTCCATTCCCATTTATCTGTGTGAAGTTGTCCAACATGAAACTGAAGAAACTGGAGAGCTATGAAAATGAAACAGATGCAAACTCGTGTCATAATGAACCGTCCATTAATTAAGTAGAAAAGCAGTTTTAATATCATTATAGAATAAACGACAACAACATCATTTAAAAAACATCAGTGCAAGTTTATTAAAGGGATAGAGTCGCCCACAAATGAAAATGATGACATCTTTGGGTGAACTATCTCTTCAAGAGCAAAGTGAGTTATATGTTGATTTGTTTTTATATGAGTGGACTGGCCATAAGAACCAAGTGTATTTTATACCTGTAGCTGGTCCTGTTCCCCTGCATACTCAATGGACTGAAAGATGTTCCACGTATAGCGTCTTCTCATCTCCAGGCGGGCAACATAGCGTCTGTACCAACGCTGGATGAGTATGGCAGCTTTTATGGCTAAATATGTTAAGAACACACAAAGAATGCAAGTGGCTGATGTAAACAATCCTTGAAGCTATAGTTGTGTAACAACAGTTTTTAGACATATACTAAATGGGAAATGCAGGCAATGGGGGTTTTCAATGCACCACAATTGCCAGTTTTAAAAAGCAAAAACTTATAGCTGATTTGAGTGTTCCAATAAGGAAAAATCCCTAATTTCTACCTGCATCCAAATGTGCATACATCCATACTTAATATGCAAAAGCAATAATATGTTTAAATACCTGGGATGATCTACTACTTGCTCTGAGATTCATAAATGTGCAACCATTGGATACTTTGTTATCCCATGGGGCAATGGGAGGAGCAGAGCTTTCAGATTTCATAGAAAAATTAAAAATGGTAAAAGTGTAAATGTAAGTGCTTTGGTATAAAGAAAGGTTTTACTCATGGTTAAATTATACTTCATTAAAACCTGAGAAGTAAAGAGAACATAAACATCAAAGGACAATGTCAACACGGCGGATGTAGTACTGTATGTCCGGGAAAGATTTAGAAATTTCTTCATTGCTCACATACAAATATATTAAGAACGAATGATTAAAACTAGTCCACAATAGCAACCCTGCAAAGATGTACGATTGCTACAGCTGATTTTCATTTGTCTTATCAGATTCACGTTACCATGCTATCATCATCATTCTTTAATGCTCATACAGCTCTCGGTACAGGGATACTTGGATCTTTTACTGAACACTTGAGTGCAAAGACTGCTAAAAATAAACCTTGTCTCAGGGGGTCAATATCACAGGTGCTAATTAAAGAAGTGCAAGGAGCAGTTAAGGAGAAAGAACACAACACAGACGTCAGAGACAAGGCATTGCAATGAGAGTACACTACACACCCGTAGAGAAATTATGAGCTGTGTTCGAGAAGGATGGGATAATTGCTTATTCATTGTATTGATTCTAAATGCTCACAAAAATAACATTTGTGGGTTTATGCAAACTGGATTTAAACCTGACAAAAGTCATGCTGGGTGCTGCTTTACCTCAAAAAATATGGTAAACTAATCTAGTTTCAAAAGTAGATTTCTACATTGCTGAAATTGTGCGTTCATGCCAACTAGTACTTCTTTATAGCCACAAATGGGACACAGACAGTGATGACAGATGCTGAAGAAAGTGCCTTACTCAGAGCTGGGCTGGGCTGCTTGATGGAGCCATCTGTGTGAGAGGTGATTAAATTAAATAGAATAATTTGAGTAAAACCTTGGGGGTATAAAAACAGGGGGGAAAGGATAGAACTAGAGCAGTATTTTTCAACAAATAAATAATGCAAACTTGTTGAGACCAGGGTTGTTGCAAAGGGGAGAGGAAAAAGAGGTTAAGCTATATTGCAAATCACATTAAAATAGGGATAACGAATCAATATTTACCCGTTTCAGAGGGTCGTGTTTGGTTCTCAACGGCAATGGATGTGCCGCATCCCATGATGGTACTGCTTGCTTCAGGTCATGAATATCTGAAATTCTTGAGGTTTGCTTCTTCCTTTAGTATCCAGAAATAACTGGGCAAAGAAATAATACAGAATGATTGTAACTGAAATAGCTTAAACCTTATCTGTACCAAGACCGCAAACACATATTCAAGTTTGGGGGAAACAAATATAATAGTTTTTTTTTATACAAATCTGAATATTAAGAAAGATGCATCCTCCAGGCTATTGTTACCACTATTAATAAAACAGACCTAATATTTAATTTCAGGGCTGTTTTGATCTTCATAATGAAGTGGAATGGCATTAGAAAAAAACAGCACTGTTTGGAACTAATCCATCATTACAATAATGTGTCTCTGTAGAATAAAGCAACACAAGATACTTACTGCAAATCAGGCAGGACTTTAATCTGTGCCCTAAAGAGCCTTTCAAAAGGCCCTTTTAACAGTGATCAAATATCTGGGAGAGGGCACAGGGAGAGAGATGTAGACTGTTGATTGTCATCTTCACAGAACAGAAATATAAAATAATAATAATAATAATAATAATAATAATAATAATAATAATAATGATAATAGTTGACCGAAATATTTTTTACTTTATTTCTTAAGCCTCTCCAAATATGCTTAATATTTTTAAACTCTTAAATAGATAGCTATATTTAAAAAAAAATACCGACACGGTATTTATTACTTAGCAACAAAAACGCCAGAACAAAAACGCAGAACAAACAATCCTACAATTAGGAGCTAAGGGACATATAAACAACGCATAGGAAACGATATGAAGTTACCTTTCCGTTGTCCATCATTCAGTACGACACGCATACGTTGAGAATTAGAGTGGGAAAGACGTATGATGAAAAATCAAATATTAATTTCCAAACGTGAAGGGATGCGATAGATAAACAGTGTCAGATGAGGCTTGCATGAAACGCAGAGGCGGTTTGTTTGACGATTTGAGAACACCTCTCTTTTAGTGATTCGTGCGAGTCTAGTGTGGGGGGTTTGATTCATCCCTGTGACTCGAATCATATGGATCAGTTCAGTAAAAAGATTCGTTCACTAACCCTTTATGCAGTTGCGACAATAGGTGGCGAACAATAGCAACAGTGCGTTTTTGAGTAGGCCCTAGTCAATGAATCATTGTATTGTCAACAGCTGAATGTTATCGAACCAAAGAAAAAGAAAAAATTAATAGTCTCTGAAAAAGTCCTTGCCTCATTAAATTGTGTATCAGTTTACAAGCTCTTAATTCTTTTGTCGGCTTCATGTTGTGAACAAGATTGATTCATGTGAAGAAATAAACGTAGATCTTGTTGAACGATATTTTCCTTTCTTTCACGATCAGTAGACCAATGAATTACTCCTTAATTTACCAAAAAATGAAAATTCTTTCATTAATTACTCACCCTCATATAGTTCCAACCCGTAAGACTTTCGTTCATCTTCAAATGATCTTTTTGATGCGGTAAATCCCTCTGCAGCTACGCAACCTGACGCTTCAAAAAGTTAATAGAAATATCATAAAACTAATCCATAGAATGGTTTAGTTAATTTGTTAGTTATAACGAAGTATAGTTCATGTTGAAGTGACAAACATGATCACTTTATATGATGAACACTGAATTTAGGTTTTTATTCACATAACCTATAGGCTACACAGAGCCGGTCCGAGCCTTTTGGGGGCCCTAAGCAGAATTTGATTTGGGGGCCCCCTCCCAGAATTTTCATTTATCACTTTAACAGCACACATTCCAACTCAATCTTTAAAGGGCCCCTATTATGCTATTTTAAAGTTTCCTAATGTTGTTGTGGAGTCTCCTACAACATGTTTACACGCATCAAAGGTAAAAAAACAACGGTTTAATTTCCTCATAATATACATTTGCACAATCACATTTTCAATGATTCTCAAACGACTCGTAAAATGAATCAAACTCTCTAAATCCCTCCTTTCCGCGAGCTACTCTGTTCTGATTGGCCAGACAGCTCAGTCTGTTGTGATTGGCCTACCGTGTACAGCGCGTCGAGAACAAAAACGCCCATTGCCATAACAACGTCAGCTCTGCTTGTCCTGAGGCTTCCTACACTGTAAACTAAACACTGTAACGAACAATGACGTTGATTTGACCATATTAATGCGAGTGCGAGTCCGATGATGAAACAATGTTATTCAACCCGAACCTCCATCGCAAGGACGACTTGAGCAGGACGTTTCACAGTGATGCATTACTCAGTTTGAGGTACATTATAAGATGTTGCAACTGTAATTCCTCACCATCAGCATTAACAAGTGCATGTTTTTTTACTTGTACTAATTTATTTACCGAGTATTTTTGTAATATATTGCGGTGAATACGTGGAAACTATCAATAACAGTGCAATGTACATTAACCGAGCTCTAGAGTGAATGATCTAATGTAACAAATGTTGGTAAAATAAATATTTCCTCAAAGTAGTGAGAACGACAGATAATCTGCATTAATAGACACAGTTTTAGGTAATAGTGACCCACAGCTGATTAGCAGAAGTATTTCAGTAAGACAGTAAAACTCCAAACGAAATTTTTTGAACACCATCTTTTAAGAGCAAGCGGTTCGCGAATCCTGCATTGAACTCCGAGATTTGAGAAGCAGTCGTCTGTAAAATAAAAGGGAACACAGCTAAAGTTTAGGATTATACTGCTGTGATATCTTGGTAAAGATGAATTTTAACCACTGAGTCTTCACATGCTCATCCTTGGGATGAAAAATAACTGGCTTTACCTATTATGCACAGCACTGTCTTCTCGACCTGATGCTATCCAGTATCCACAGGAATCAGCTGCCGGTTTGAGGTTCAAGTTTCCCTGGTGTCTGCGCGTGCAATCATACAGTAAAAGAAATAGTGCAATACACTGTTTCGTCTTGACGTCACAACGAAACGGCTTATGACTCGTTTGAAAAACGATTAATTTTATTGACTCAGAATCAACTCCTACTTTTGAGAGACAATAACTTTATATACGGTGCACTTTCAGATTTAAAACTTTGCAGGAGGTTTTCATTCACTTAGAGCTGTGTTACACACTACATGAAAGGTCATTTTCAAAAATCCATAATAGGGGCCCTTTAAATTCATAAAAACAGTCAGGCGCTTTAAAACTAGAGAGCTTTTTTTTTTAAAGGAGACTATACACGTGAAATTAAGATCATAGAAAAATTCAAAAGAAATGTGTAATCTAATAAGTGGCGATGTCCAGCAGCAATTAAAACAAATAGGCCCTTCCATAAAATGTAGGCTACAGGCCAGTAGGCCCTACAATAAGCAAACATGGGCCAGTTTAACAAAATTATTTTTATTTCAACAAATACATATTTACAAATCAATTAAAATTGTTATACATTAAAAAACTTCGATAAAAAAAAAAGATTCAATGTTCAGGCGCCAGCCAGAGCGGCTTGTATTCTGCGGCGTCTCAGTTGATTCCAGGCCTCCAGAATCTCCCTCCGCGTGATGATCCTGTGGCGGCTGAAACAGGAGAGGCGCGCGGCCTCTAACCCCACTCTCTGCAGCAAATATCTGCTTACACCCCTGGACTCATGGACGCGTCTCACTGCTGCCTGGTAGATCTGTCGAATTCAGTTTTATGTGCAGTCATTTACAACTTAATTGTTTAGTCATTTGTGGACCTATAAAACATACCTGTTGTTGTCGGACCGTGTACATGAACGCAGCATGTTCTCTGGTTCTTGCCATGGAGCTTCTAGATGTCGCGCATCGCTTGCTTTTAAGGCCAGGAGCTTTCATGATGGACAGAGGAGTGTGTGATCAACAGTAGTTGAAGCGAAACTACTATTTAAGGTATATGTAATCAGTCCCCTAATGACTACAAGCAGGTGCATGCCTTAGTTGGACTTGAATTAAGTCCAATTGAGACAATTGGTCAATTCAATCCACATTTATTTGTATAACGATTTTCACAATACATCTACTTTCAAAGCAGCTTTACAGAAAATGCATGTCTATTACAATTTAGAGTGATCTGTTATCAGAGGTGACTGTGTCAAGTTATGTATACAGAAATGTACCTATATAGCCTTCAAATCACGCATTTAGCAAACAATGTATTAATTTAAGGAAGAAACAGTGAGCTCATTGAAGAAATTAATAGGCCTACATGTTGTTAACAAATTATTAGGATTAGGTCAAATCAATAACACTGAAACACAGATAAAACGCCCTTTACCACGCAAGCCATGAACTTTATATTAATCTTATTTCAGCACATTTTCTGAACATCAGCATTTGTGAGATTTATTCCATCTGAACAGTTGATGTTTGATCAATTATTTTTCTCTCTATAATAGTGATCTGTGATTTATGTCACAGAGTATAAATATAATGTTTTTATTTATGGTTTTTGATGGGCATTCATGGGCATAGTAAATCATTTAGAATTTTTTTTTATTTTTTTTTTGTGGAAAAGTAAAATTAGACCATTGGGGTAAGATGAAAAGGGACTAAAGACCACGAGGGTGGTATATTTGTTATTATTTTAAAATAATTATTAAATAATACCATGAATTAAATTACATTTTAAATCATAAATGTTTATATTATATAGAAGTAATTTATTTAAAATATATATATTAATACAAATTGCATAAATTTAGCAAATGTTTTATATCAGAAAATGCTTATTTCCCCTAATAATATATTGGATGTTGCATTATCCTATGCATGGACATTTACTGATAATCTGGGTGCCTCTACCGTGTTGCCAATCATGTACATGTTTATATATTGACAATTCTTATGTATTTCTATGTATTCATTTATTTTAGTCTAGTATTTAAATGAACTTTTGGACTTTTGTTAAAGGAGTGGATCTGGATCCAATACAAGATCCATACACAAGAGAAAGACGTTCTTTATTCAATGGCATTGTTTTTCAGGTAAGCCACAAATACAATTAAACAATTTAGGCTCATAATAAATATACAAAAAGGAATTGGTCATAACAGTGGGAATAAAACACCATCACAAACCACATCAGAACTCACAATAACAACATTCATTTCAACTCCATGCAATGTCCCCCTTTATATCTGATTTGCCAAAGCAAAAAAACTTTTGTTCATAAATCGAATACAAGAGGACATGAAAAAAAACCTCTTTATTTGTGAAGAGAAAAGGAAAACATCTTCAACACAAATGAATGCAACTATAACACATTCTAATGATCATTTCCTCCTTGAAAATAGCAGAAAATAAAATAAAAAAGAAACAAGTGCAGTGATACAAGAAAGGGGGCGGTACAGGAAATAGTTGGGTATGACTTTGCTGGAATGTGTTCTAGATCAGGTGCATTTATTCATGCAAAGTAGCAGCTCCATGCGGATGGCGATGCGAGTGTGCCAGCCAAGAGGGAGGATACGGATGTAACGGGCTACAATAGGTGGACGCAGCAGGTTCTGGACTGTGGAAGAACGGTCAGAGTTTCCATAGAACACCTGAGGAAAAAACAAGTAAGTGTAGAAAACAAATAAAACCAAGGACTTGAACGCAATACTATAATATTACAGTGAAAATAGTTATGTAATCCTTCAAAAAAAAAAAAAGGTAATTTGATTTTCGTCTTGGACCCTTATTATTCCAGGATGGGCTGTTTGTTTTCTTACCCTGTTGTTTCCAGTTTGGTCCTTGTAGTAGATCCAGTTGAGTTTCTCATTGGTGCGGTACTGCACAGTGTACTTGGTTATCCACTCATCAGAGTCGCAGCGTCCCTGGGTCAGGATCCCAGAAACCGCTTTGATCTCCTTCAGGTCAATCTGAAGCCACTGGTTGGTATCCTGGAACTTAGACAGCCAGGCACATCTGGGACAAGAGAGAGAGAGAAAGACAATCTATGTGCAAAAGTTGCAGTCAAAGTTTCTTCAAGACCAAAATCTCATAAACTGTTGGTCAAGATTATGTTTCAGTAAGAATAAGAAATACAGTAATATTGTGAATATTATTACAGTTTTAAAATAACTGTTTTCTATGTTAATATATTTTAAAATGTAATTAATCCTATGATGACAAATTTTCCACATCATTACTCAAGTCTTCATTGTCACATGATCCTACAGAAATCATTCTAATATGCTGATTTGCTGTTTAAGAAACATTTATTATTATTATCAATGTTTAAGACAGTTGTGCTGTTTACTATTTGTGTGGAAACTGATAAAAACAATCAGGATTTTAGATGAATAAAAAGTTCATTATTTAAAAGCATTTAATTTAAATAGAATTTTTTTGTTTAAATGTCTTTACTGCCACTTTTGATCACTTTAATGAATCCTTGCTGAATCAAAGTATTAATTTCTTCAAAAATCTTACTGACTCCAAAGTTTTGAACAGTAAGTAAATATTTATTAATATAGCACTTTTTAAGACTAAAACAAAGTAAGTCAATGAATTAACTAAATGGATTGGAAAATAAAATGCAGGGCAGACCATTTTCAAAAATGGTGTAAAAACAGTTTTCACTTTACAGATATTACAAAGAAACGGCAAGTAACATTGAATTAAACATGAAATCTTAAAATATAGACTAAAAATAGTGTTTTCTTAAATAAGGTACTCAAATTATCCTCTTTTTAATTACAACTTCGAAAAATCATCTGTGACAATGTAGGATTTAGTATTTATTTATTAAAAAAAAAAACTTTATTTATTTATTGTTAGAACAGTGTTAAATTGTTTAAGGGAAGTGTGGGATTAGCAGTAAAATTTGTAAAGAAAATTTAAACAAATAAAATAAAAACCTTTTTGGCTGATCCAGTCAATGATTAGCCTTAATAGAGTAAAAAAGGCAGTTTACCTGAAAGACAGGACTTCCTTTCCTACAGCCGCCACACTAATATTTCAGAGAACTCACCCAAACCCTTGGCTGTTGAGTCTTGCCTTGCTTGCAATCCAGGAGGCGAACCAGCCTGTGTACTGGTCTTCATTAGAACAGCTCATCTGATCGGAAGTCACAGATCCTTCCTCAAAACCCAGGGGCTTATGGTAGGGACACTCTGGACAGGCAATTGAGAATACATATTAAGAATATATTACCTATAATTGGAAGTGAAAGTGTAAATATGCAGCTGCACAATTCAGGATTTCTGACTCTAAAGGCAGTTCTGAATTACCAAAATCTATGGACAGACCCATTGAACACAAGCCTGCAGGATGTCCAACATGTCTGACAGGCATTAGTCACGCGATCAGAGA
This sequence comes from Gila orcuttii, assembly GCA_026230005.1. NCBI lineage: Eukaryota > Metazoa > Chordata > Actinopteri > Cypriniformes > Leuciscidae > Gila > Gila orcuttii. Next base: position 30,280,855 of record JAPDVR010000022.1, on the reverse strand, counting down.
TTTCTTTGTCGAGCTGCGTTAAAGGTAAATGGACAAAGCTTTAATCTGGTTGCTCTGTAATTCTGCGCTTCCATTCTTATGTGCGTGACATTACAATCCCAAAAGCTTCAGTTCCGCATAACGAAAGATCAACATCCATTAAGACTAGGTTAACAGATGGTTACGTTTCTACACTTAAGCTCCAGTCCTAAAGTCCAGCAATGTCTTTACATAACAGTCCCCGTTTTCAAGGATTTAGGATGTTCTTTTTGACATACCCACTTCTGGTTTTGATTTGAATGAAATCAAGCGAAAATAAAAGGCATCCTGATTCAGCAATCATGAATTTTGTGCTGAATTTTTGTCAGAGAAAAGGTGTTAATACACTTAATTGTCAATAGTTTGATTGACAGGTCCTATTCTTGGTAATCTCAACATAACAGGATTATGAACCTGCATCCTGTCCATCACTGTGATTCTTGGGTCTTTATTTTATTTTTTCATCTCAACTTTCCTCCCTTTCATTTGATTCTAACTACTTCTGGGCAACAATTAATCGGACTAATTGCATCCAAAATAAAAGTTTGTGTTTACATAATATATGTGCGTGTGCGGTGTATTATTTTGTATATATAAATACACACTTAAGCATGTATATATTTAAGGAATATTTGCATGTATATACATTTATACATTATTCATATTATATATATAAATAACAAATTTTTCTTAAATATATACATGCATGTGTGTGTATTTATATATACAAAATAATCATACACAGTGCACACACATATATTATGTAAACACAATTTTTTATTTTGGATGCGATTAATCATTGCCCAGCACTAATTCTAACACCCCAGTCTCTGAGGATTCAGAACACGAGCTGCTCTGTGTTAATGGAGCATGTCTGCCCTGTGGTGGTGTGCCAATGTGATGCGGTGATGGCACACATGGCCCAGGTGAAGCTGCAACCGAATGATTAATGACTTTCTGCGACGCTGACCGGGAGCCAGCTCATTCGCACATGTCCTGCCTTCTGTTTCCGAAGGGCACCGGCTAGTGCTAACTCTAATCCATCCATCTCAATTCCCAAAGAGTCAATGTTAGCGCAAAGCACCGTCCAGAAGTTTCACTCTCCTGACAAAATGAGCATAAAGGATTTCAGTGGATTCACAATTCACCATCAGCCAGTAAAAACTGTAATCTGTACTATTTAGGTAATGAAGGAAAATGATTCATTATAGTTTGACACATTTTGAACCATACTGCAAAACACTCCCATTATTACTGTCACAATTAGTGCTTAGAAAAAAAGATTATTCGAATACATTTCATTCGCACCTGGCATGCAGTCCATCGGCTGTGCCCAACTTGAAGAACCTTTGGAAAGGAGTTTGCTAGAGGATTCATCGCAGTCACACTTGCAGGTTTTTTCAGCCCATGTGTCGTTGCCCTCGCCATCCTAAGCACATATCAACATGGTCATCAATATTGTGTCTTTTAATTGTCTCTGCCAATATCAAATGTTTTTAATTACCTCTTGCGCTTTCAGCCCAACAAAACCTGGGCAAAATATGGGAGAGTAAAATACTTTTTATTATCTCATACGGCTAAATGAACTGTTACAACAGGTTGAATAGACTTTAAATGCACATTATACAACCATAATTCACAATAATTTTTCTTGATATGTTTAGATTATCGTTAACATTTTTCTTTAAATCTGAGGCACTTTTACAATGTAATCAACTTCTGTGAATTTAATTTCTGCTAATGAAGTGAAAATAATGGAACACAACAGCACATACCTTCAGAAACCAGCAGGATGGCTATCAGTAACGTGTTCTGCAGTCTGTACTCCATGATGGTTTATTTTTCGAGTGGTGGACCACCGCACTGATATTAAAGGGGCTGGATTACTGTAATCCACAGAGCACTAATGGCTTTATCTAATGCCCTTTATCTCAAAGCTCCTCCCTTTACTGCTAAAAGCTAGTTTGAAATTGTTCACATCCCAGTCCGACCCTTGTCTTTTAAAAAAAGAGAGAAATAGCCAAATGATCCCAGGTTTTAAAGCCGGACGGTCACCTTCTGTGACCCAGTTAATGGTTCAATGCATACAATTAACTCAATTCAACTTCTCAGGCAATCTGTTGATGCAAATCACTACATACAATATGCCATTTCATGGACAGACAAGTTGAAGGCTGGTTTCTTTCTTTTCAGTGTCATGATCATTTTACCAGTCTCCATTGTTTTATTATTATTGATCATCTCAAAGACATGAGTTTTGATGGTGTTTGCAATGAAATGACACATGCTAGAACATAGTTGTGTAGACATTGTTTTAATTGTTATTAATTACAGCGGAATATACATTATAAACGCTGTTGGAGTCAGACATGCCTGGACTTAAATCAAACAACTTTAGGGTGCTGTTTCCCACTTGTACCCTAAAGAGAACACACAAATAGTCTTCACAAAAGACATAGACAAAGTGCTGAGTGAGTGGTGAGGATTATGTTTGAGCTAAATGTTGTGCATTGGTGGTTAAAAAAAAAAGTTATAAGCTAATAACTTTCAGTTTACAGACTCAAACGATTGAACAGATGCAGGCCCAGACGAAATCTGCAGACTTTTATCACAATTTCTGTGCTGATTTTAGGATGGAAATATAAATGCATGTTAAACATACCTGAAAATACAACACACTTATCGGTAAGTGAAAGCAACATTTTAGCAGTGAGGGATGTGAAGAACACTGAAGATTCTGCGTGGGCCTGATAGATGTAGCAAAAGTGATGGCTGTTGTCTAAATGGAAGTCACATTCTGATTGGTTGGATGTTTTGATGACTACTGTTTGTTATTTATGTCAATCCTGTCAAGCAGAAGGGGTAAGTACACAATTTGGATATGGACCATGTTCTCAATTCAGCAAAGAGGATTCAAACAGACTGCGAAAACTTCAACATATAATAGGAACAGTCTTAACATTTAAATAAGACAAAACCAGATGCCTTTCTTAGTACATTCTACGACAGACTCAGTAGTCAGTCCACTAAAATAAAGAGAATGAATTCATGGAACAGACTAATTGAATGCTCACATGACAGAATAAACTCTTTTGTTCCTGATAGATTGTAAACCTTTGGCCTTTCAAGACTTCACAATGGCTTTAGTTGGCACAACAACTGCTTCAGACAAAAATGTGGCAGTGATTTCAATAATTAAAAGTGGAAAAAACATTATGAAATGTCTAAAGTAGAAAAGAGAGTCCTGTTTTCGATAACCATGAAAGATGCAAACTGACCCCTGGGCCATATTTGTATTAAAAACTTACATTCTTATGCAGACATCAACATTTGTCCAATGGTAAACAGACACAAGAGTTAAATACATTACATTCTAAAAGGACAGCTTTTACTCATTGCCAAGCCACAGACAAAAAAGAAAGAAAGAACAGCCATACGCAAATATGAGATTGACTAATTGTCTAATATATTTCATCTATCCTGTGGGATGAACCTGAATGTTTATATCCCTGCGTTCAACAGCTGACACTGTAAAGCAAATGGGCATCCTCTCTGGATGATAGATGCTACAAGCCAATATAAGACTAGTGTCTATGGCTATTAAACCATGAAAGATGAGTTGTCAGTACCTGCAAGTATACTTTAGTATGGCAGTGAACCAAGAGAAGACACACTCAGAAACACCTTCACAATATCCTTCAGCATACATTTAAGGCAGTCATAACCCTGCTCATTCAGTCAGAAGGTGAATAGAGGTAAAGTGGGACCAATTTGTCAGTCGGTAAAAAAAAAAAAAAAAAAAAAATTAGGTTCCAAATGGCTAACAATGTTCATATTCATTTAATATATAATAATAAACGATTAAAGGGTTAGTTCAACCAAAAATATGGTGTGCATGAGGGTGAGTAATCAATGGCAGAATTTTCATTTTTGGATGAACTATCCCTTTAAGCTTAAATGTTTTTAAAAGCTTATGCTCACCAAGGCTGCATTTATTTAATCAAAAATACAGTAAAAACAGCAATATTGTGAAATATGATTACATTTTAAAATGTAAAGCTGAATTTTCCGCAGTGATCAGTGTCACATGATCCTTCAGAAATCTTTCTAATATGCTGAATCATTTCTTATTATCAATGTTAAAAACAGTTGTGCTGCTTCACTTTTTTTCTTTTCAGGATTCTTTGATGAATGGAAAGTTCAAAATAAATAGTTTTTACATGTCTTTACTGTCACTTTGAGCAATTCAATGCATCCTTGCTGAATAGTATTCATTTCTTTAAAAAACAAACCAAAAAACTGAACTGAACCCAAACATTAAACTGGTATTGTATATTCACCCTGGCTATATCACACGACTATCAGGCTCCATTTTGACAGAAATGTTGGTAGACGCAGCCCTTGGGAGATGAGTTTTCTATTTTAACGCTTAAAACTAGCTTTTGTAATATTTTAGTACTCTAGTGTAGGGAAGTGGTATGTTTTGCCCTGATATTCTGTTAGCATGATTCCACGCCAATCAATTTAAAAGTTACAAAAAGTGACAGTATATCAAAATCAAAATAATGATGCTTAGCAAACAAAAGAAATTCAGAATCAGTGACATTCGACATGTTTTTTTAGCAGGTTAACAAGGCCAGTCATAGATTACCATTCGCAGGCGACCTCACCACAGCTGGCGACAACCAAACAGTTTATCTTGGCAGTCCTAACATCTGGCTGATGGGAGGATTACCTGGCACAGCGGAGACAGACTGTGCCAGCGTACCTCAGATTAAAGGATGTCAGAGCGTTTATGGACGAGGTGTTAATCCAGTAGTGATGGAATCACATTCTAATACTCGGGTATGGTGAAATACGATGAAATCGGCAGACCACATTACTCAGGAACAAAGTGATTCATGTCACTAAAAGTAACCAGAAAACAAGGAAACCAGAAGTTCCAGAACGAGCATATAGATAGAAGATTCATTTCTTCCTACAAAACAAAAATCAACAGTTGCATGGCAGTTTAACCATGAAAGACAACACAGCAGTTTAACAGAACATAACTGAACATAATGACTGAATCTGATTGCTGTTGTTAAAAACAATTATCTACGTACAGTATAGCACACTGAAATAGTGCAGAGACAACAGAATCAACAAAGATATAAATAAGGACAGAAAAAAAAAACATGACTGTATGATGTAAATGCCAACAACTGTAAAAGTCAATACAGGACTGAATTAGGATTATTCATGTTCAAGATACACATTTAAGTACAGTCTATACAGTACGTACCAGTATAGAAAGTACTTGAATGCTTATCTTCAACATGAATAATCCTAATCCAGTCCTGTGAAAGACAAAGCTCATGTACTGCAAGTAGATAAGGTAGAAGATTAGATAGATACAAAGTTCTGTTTTAATCAAACACCTGTGAGAAATGTCTGTTTAAAGTGCACCATTGATAAAACAATACTATAAAAAAAAAAAAAAAAAAACACAAAAAAGAAATGTTTTCGTAAAAATATTGTGGGGCACATTTAACTAGAGTTACTGAAATGAAAATGCTCTGTCTCTCTCTTTGAGGGGGATTTTGTGAGCAACTTTAGTTGTTGGGCAAAGTGCCTGTCATGATAATCAACGTAAATAAATAAAAAAGTACTACTCAGAAGCAACTCTGTGAAGGATGATAAATCACCTCAAAGTCGTGATATATTGCTCTGTTTGCATTGATATTCAAATGCCTGGAATCCTTACTACAGCTATTTTGCATATTTTATATTCATCTAATTTCAATCTGTATTTGTAAAATATAATTGAACACGATGTACAGTGAAAGCCTGAATGGAAACGTTCTGCGTTTCATGGGCCACTCAAAAATCTCACTGCGTCTCCCCTGCAGTCCCCGCTAACAGATCAATAACTGCATTGCGTCTTTGAAACCCTTTAACCAGGTCCTGAGGCAATGCTTTTATCTCTTCAAAACCATGCCGTTAAATGGATTAAAATAAAACCGGCAGTTATTCAGTTTGGTAAAAGAATCATGCGCACATGCAACCGAATCCCCGTGAAGCGACCGCTGAAAGTCACGTCAGGACGGAGATACAGACTTAACTCTCACAACCTCGAGCAAAGCTGCTTGCAAACCATCGCTCGTGCCACAGGCAAAGTCACACTTATTCACCAGCTGGTGGGGTCTAGATCGCAGAGGGAGACACGGTGAGGCCCTGAAATTCATTATTCACAGGAAATCCAGCTCTTCAGGGATCTGGGCTCTAATGATCTGACTCCAAAAACAAGCACTATCTGATGTCAATGTTTAGGTTAATATCCTGTTTTGAATGGCGAGCTCATGAGAAACATTGCAAGACACCGGCTACAGGTATAGTGAGACAAATAGCCATCACGGGACGTCGATTTAATGGTCTCGCATGAAAAGTAACACCGAACCTGTTTAGGAAGCATCAGTAGTTATACGTTTTCAATAGGGATGATTCAATAACCTGCAGTATGAGACAGTGTGAAATATAGACCTAATCTGCACTGAGAATTCATATCAGAAAACAATGCTCGATAAAGAGAGGAAAATAATTCAGAAACAATAAGTACTTTTGTTACAACCATAAAATGCACTCTGTACATTATAACTATTAACACACCAATAATTCATTAAATAATCTCCATGAAATATAGAATTATTACACATTAAATATTTATACATTCTCGTGTATAAACTAAAGCTCTTACAATTCCACAGATTTTTTTTTGTCCCCATCCCTAAGTTTCCATATACAAATACATAGATTCATATCATCGTCAATAAGATATATTCAACAGAAAACTGAACCCAGATGTAATGAACAATAATACAAATTCTATCAAATGTGGATGCTTTAAAAAACAAATCTGAGACATAACTATTGCCACCTTCTGGCCAGAAGTGGCATTGTGTACCACTGTATGAACAATAGCATTCCATAGGTAGCCAGGAAGGAAAAGGAGAAACCAAGTACACTAGAGGCCACTAGGGGGCGTCCTCCTCTAAAGAGCCGTTTCTTTCAGATCATTGAGGTTCGGCATTCTCGGGCGAGCGGCTCTGGTAAAGCCGATACCGTTCTGCCCACCTTTGTTTGCCATTTGGTCAGGGTACGGTGCGCCCTCAGCCCGATTCAGCGCAGAGACGTGCCAGCTGGACTCGATCTGCCCTGGCAAAGGGTAGTTGTGGGGTTTGCGGCTCTTGGTATTGGGGGTGACGCTGCCCGGTGGGTGCCCTCTGACCTCGTTCAGGTTCCCTTTGGTAGGGGGGTTAGGAAGGGGCTGGAAGCGCAGTTCTGCCGAGCGATCGGGTGGTGGGGGCTGATTGGACGTAGCAGGAGAGGAGAGGTGTAGGAGCTTCCGCAGGGATTTCAGAGGCTGGTTCTGAAACGGGGAAGCAACATTAAAAGTCTGTGTTTGGCTTTGCAATCATTAAATAAATAATGGATGCATATATTCAGCAAGGATGCAGTAAATGCATCAAAAGTGACAGTAAAGACATTTATAATGTTAAAAAAGGTTTATTTTTCAAAAGATTTACTTTTGAACTTCCTGTTCATCAAAACATCATGTTTTCATCATTAATAATAAAGGAATGTTTCTTGAGCAACATATTCAGTGTTGGGAAAGTTCAACTAGTTCAAAGTTCAATTCACAAATGGTAAAATTAACTAGTTCAGTTCATAGTTCAAAATTTTGAACTAGTTCATAGTTCTTTTTTTCCATATGTTGCTGCGAGCTATTATTTTTCAAAATGATTGCCACAGCCCATATAGAACCACAGACACCACTTATTTTATCGGCGGGCAAAGTTTGCACAGATATGTAAGATTTTTCTCATCCTTACCGACCTTGTCATAAAACTCGTTTAAATGATCATACGACGCCTCCTTGCTGCTTTTTGTTTTGATTACGCATGTGGCGGTGAGACACTGGTGGCTGGTGTTACCAGATTGGGTGTTTTTTCCGCTGCATATTAAGGCCCGTTTACGGTGCGTTTTAGCCGGGTTTTCGCCTGGAAGGCTCTATAGAAATCTGGCACTCTATTGAACGAAGTTAAACTGAGAGAGCGTGCCGTTCACAGACACAAGAATGAACGAGTTCACAGTAACGTTCATCAGGCAGTAATACAGTACGTTCAGTTCAGTTCACGTTCGCCCAAAATATGAACGAGTTCATGAACTATCGTTCAATGAACGCGTTCAGGCACAACACTGAGCATATTAGTATGATTTCTGAAGTATCATGTGACACTGAAGATTTGCCATCAGGAATAAATTACATTATAATATACTGTATATATGAAAAAATAAATGTTTTTAAATTTTTTATAATATTTAACAATATTACTTTTTTATTTGATCAGAAAAAAACAGCCTTGGTGAACATTAGAGACTTCTTTCAAAAACAAAAAAAATTGGTAACACTGGAAATTGGTAATTTACATTATCTAACATTATCTAATGTTAATGAATGGGAGCTTATTGTAAATAGTAACCAAAAAAAATCTTACTGACCCCAAAGTTCTGAACAGCAGGAGCAAACAAAGGGATTTTACTATCAGATCGTCTGAAGATTTTCTTACCTGTGGCTGCACGTCTGCCTGCTTTTCAGGTGGCCAAGTGTTGTCCCTGTCACGATCGCGATCCCTCTCGCGGTTTCGATCCCGGTCACGCTCCCTCTCCCTTTCCAGGTCACGTTCCCGGTCGCGATCCCGATTGCGGTGTCGACTGCTGTGATGAGATGAAGATTTGACTGGTCTCTGTATCACTATCTGGTCCTGCTGGGCCTCACTAGGAACCTGGCACACAGACCAAAACACAACACCAGTGAACGCTAGGATTTATGAACAACTCCCGCCTCTCCAAACAAAAGTTCACCCTTAATCACATGCATTAGGTCAGAAGACTGGAAACGTGCCGGAATACAGCCCTGTGAACCAGCTCAAAGCCTCCATTTGTATATGATTGAAATAATTTAAGGATATCATTCTAATGACCAGCTGTTTCTGGAGAAGATGGATTATTGAAGATAGATAAAGAGCTGAGTGTTTCGGGACGTGCCCAGTTTCTGACCTTTTGTTCCAAAATGTGCAAGTGTTTTTTTAAGTGTGCGTGTACAGAAGACAGTTTGTGTGTTTGAAGACCACTTCTCCTGCTCTCTCCCAGGTTGGGAGAATGGCAGATGAGAAAACATGCATCCTCTTTGAGCAGGCGCTGCTAAAGACAGTCATGGGGTCTGACATGCATCTAACAGAAGAACACATGCTGATGCTTTTGCGATGCTGGCAGTAACCTAAACAATGAAGTTTGTTGAGTAAAACACAGTACCAGATCTGTTACGTCAACATCTATAATTTTTTTTTTTTTTGAGCTAATGTGGTTTGAAATTCATTATCAATGATTCATTATATAAGACAACACGGTATATTAAAGTATGAGTTTTTCTGTGCCGCCAGCTATTGAGCCCATAAATTAAATGTGTGTGGTGTGTGCAAAGATGAATTAGGCTTATTTAGGCTTTAAAATTTGATATATTCATTTACACATTAGCACAATTAATCATGTAAAAATAACACAAAAATGTGAATTTCTTTGATTTACTCATTTGCCACAATTGGGGCTTTTCCCCTCATTAAATACTAATATATTAATACTAGACTTGCAGAATTCTCTGCAAATTAAATGTATGCAACAAATTAAATGTATGCAATTCCTTTGATATAATAACTATTTGAAAAAATGTAATGTTATTTGATGTATTTTTAAATGTTTAATGTTTGATTAAAATGTAAAATTGCAGCCTTAGATTTACCCACAAAACTGGATCTTCCTAGCAGTTGCTAGAATAAAAATACACATTAACATAGATCTGGACCTGATGTTTTACTTAAAAAATGGCCCGGGGGGGGGGGATCTAAAAATAACTAAATAAAACTGACAAAGACATCCAGTCATACAACCCCAAATCCAGAAATTTTGTTAATTGCAATAAATCAAAAATCTGTGATCTGTTAATTCTCTGTGTATTTTGTGAATATAAACAAACTTTGATTTTGATGGCTGCAGCACACTCCAAAAAAGTTGCTCCAAAATAAAAATGAAAAGCTTATAGAATATCCAAGTTAAACTTGTTTGAAACAGCCCACAATAAGTAAGTGAATTGATAATAGGTGAGGGTATCGTGATTGATCTTAGCAAGCAAAGATGGGTCATCATCGCTCACCACTTTGTGCCAGATATGGGAGAATTGTCAAACAATTCAAAAATCACATCAATGCAAGATTGCAAAGAATTTAGGTCTTTCGTCTTCTACCATACATAATATTGTGAAAAGATTCAGGGAATCCAGAGAAATCTCAGTACACTTAGGGCAAGGCAGGAGACCTCTGTTGAATGTGCGTGACCTTTGAGCCCTCGGGTGGCATAACATGAGAAACAGTCATGCAACGGTGTTAAATACAGCCACATGTGCTCAGGAGTACTTTGGGAAACCGTTGTCACTTAACACAGTCTGCTGCTGCATTAAGGAATTCCACTTGAATCTCTGTTATGCAAGGAGAAAGCTATACATCTATGCAGTTCTATGCAGGCCTGAGCTCATCTCAGATGATCCAAAACAGTGGAAATGTGTGCTGTGGTCAGATGAGTCCACATTTCAGCTTGTTTTTGGGAAAAAACAGACATCGAGATCTTAGTTCCAAAGACTATCAGCGACAGGTGGAAAAGCAAAGATCTGTCAAGGTATGAGGGTTTATCAATGCAAACTGTATGGGTGATTTGAATATGTGTGAAGGTACCACTGAAGTGGAAGCTTATATTGGGATTGTACAGAGACATATACTGCAATCAAGATGACATCTTTCCTGGGAAGCAAAATAATGCCAGGCCTCATTCTGCACATGCTAAAACTAAATGGTTTCTAGACTCTCTACACAGTAGAAGGGATCTACTTGTCTGAATGCCTGCAGTCCAGATCTGTCTTGGAAATGTATTGAAAATGTATGGCCCATCAAGAAGAGGACTTTGAAAATCTTCTCTTTGTACTTTTGTCAGTTAAATAAAGGTTAAAGAGAATGAACAAATCACAGATTCTTGATTTTATTGCATTTTACAAAGTGGCCCAATTTGGGGTTGTAGAACACCTATACATTTAGCAAGACATGCAATGGAGATGTGTTTATTTGGTAGAGCGGCGCGGTTTTATGCGAGCAATACCATGGGCTGCGGGACAACAGGGAGCACTTTGACAGAAGAGTTATGCTTTAAGCTATTCTTTGAGTTAAAGAGGGGGAAAAGGCTTTTCTTGATGCTCGGGTTCCTTCCCGCGTTGCCGTCCGTCTGCAATATAAGACGCACAAAACCCCAGTGGCTCATTCTATTAACACCAAACATCTTTTGTTGTTGAATACATCAGATGAACATACGGTCCTCTGGCTCAATATTTGTGGACAGAGCACAGTAGAGGCAGATTCTGCCACACACATGCTGCTCGGGTCTGTAATGGTCTCCATATGGCTATTATGGGGAAATACTACTGAAGGCACTGAACTGCACTGAGAGTCTCTGTTGGATTCTGTCCGACATTAATTGGACAATGGAACAAGTGGACGGCCTCCTTTTTGGGATGATACGTCACTTCACTTTCCTTTTCGCACTGGTCACCTACATGCTGATTGAGATGACTGAATGAACACTAAAGAGGGGAAAGCCCGTCTATCAATTTTATCCATAAAAAGAGACAGTTTTCCCTCTATCCTAGACTACTACCTTGTGTATAAAATACATCTTTAAGTTCAATGACTAGCAGACATACATACACAAACACAGCAGCTAAGCAACACGTATACATACATGTGAAATAATAATAAAAAAATACACACACAGAAAAGGTCTCCTGGCTAAAGCATTACTATCTCCTTACTGCATTTGATACCATTTTTGACAGTTGAAAAAGACAAACGTAGTGAGTAAATGAATGAATAGGACATTCTTACCGGCTGTGTCTTCTTCTTTTTCTTCTTCATGGCTCGAAAGAAACCTTGTTTTTCTTTTTGTTTAGGGACCTCTGGAGGGTTCATGACCATGGCCTCTGAATTATTCCTAGAAATTAAATCATTAAAAAAGTTAATTATTAAACAGAGAGATCTGGGTCATATTTCAAAACAAAACAAAATAAAATAAGCACATTTCCTATCTAAATTTTCAAATAAAAAGAATTAAAAACAGTAAACATTTTCGTGTTTTGTCCCCCATTGTTTTTTTTTTTTTGTAAATGTATATTGGTGAAATAGAACATAATATTTTTTGATGTCTTTATTTAAGATTCAACCTATTACATAAGAAATTAACAGCCATATTATCTGAGAACTGGATTATGAAAGCAAAAAAAAAAAAATAGTAACAACACATTTGTGCCTATAACCAGGTTTGTTGAATTTAGAGACAATGCAAATGGCATGCTTTATTATTTTCAGCACCCACTGTTGCCAGACATCTCAAAACCGTCGACGTCACTACTTATTTTTACCTTGATTTTCTAGTTTTTCATTTGAAGCCAAATATTTCATGTTGTCACTTCCAGCTTATCAAAGCATTTCCTCTTACAGTGAATATATATGTACACTGAATGATTTATTTGTCCAGACCGAGTGTGCTGCCTCAACACGCGTGTGCTCACCAGGGGTCGAAATTGGTCTGACGTTTAGGGTGGTTTGTCATGGCTGTGCTTTCTGCCGCCACTGCTGGCACTCTGCTCTGCCCAGCGCTTTCATGGAACGAGTTGTCAGGTCGAGGAGAGGGGACTGTGCAAAAGGACAGAACAAATAAAAGCTAGAATCAAAGCTTAAATCATATTACCCCTCAAATAAATAAATACATACCCTACCATTCAAAAAGCCAGTAAGATTTTTTCTTTCGAAAAAAGAAAAGAAAAGAAGTATGATGGTTTCCACAAAAGTATTAAGCAGCACAACTGTTTTCAACATTGACCATTTAAGAAATGTTTCTTGAGCACCAAATCATCATATTAGTATGATTTCGGGAGGATCATGTGACACTGAAGACTGGAGTAATGATGCTGAAAATTCAGCTTTGCCATCACATGAATAAATTACATTTAAAAAAAATTATATATATATATATATATATATATATAGTATTATGTAGTACTATTATTTTTAATAGTAATAATATTTCAAACTTTTACAGTTTCTACTATATTTTGATCAAATAAAATTCAGCATCAGTAAGCATAAGAGTCTCTTTTTAAAAACATAAAAAAAAAAAAAAAACATACTGACCACAAACCTTTAAACAATAGTGCACATACAAATATGACACTTTTTTTAGTTTGGAACAAACCAGCACACCAGAATCCCATCCCAAATCCCCAACATATGCTTTTAAACAGGGAATAGTAGTCGTGCATGGTATTTTGTGAACTACTAAAGTGCACAGATTAAAACAACAACTTTAGCATCATGTTGGTCACAGAGTTCATTATTAGGTTACCTCTGTAAAAGCTTCCCACTCTACGAGGCATCGAGTCACTGTAGATGATTCTGTTCTCCTTGGACGAGGTTCCATCCTCCATATGAGTGTCATGGTACATCCCAGCCTGAGTTACAAGAGGTTGGTCACACTACAGGACAGTATGGGACTGTAGTTCCTACAACTTTCTGTGCATACTGTTTAACTGTAACTGAATATTTGCTTGGGGAAAAGGGAATGATTAAGGAAGAGAAGAAACAGGTTAAATGGATAGTTCACCCAAAAATGAAATTTCTGTCATCATTTACTCACCTTCATATCATTCTAAACCCATGTGACTTTCTTTCTCCGATGGAACACAGAAGCAAAGACTTTTGACTTGGGAATTTCAGTTTATTCCACTATTGTAAGGCATAGAAAATATGCCATATATATGGCACTTTTTTTTTATTTACTGTCCTTTCTGAAGCTTGAAAGCTTCAGTCCCTACATTGTAATTGCATGGAAAGAGTATAGTCCTGAAAATTTAATTCACAGAAAAAAGAAAGTCAAATTTAGAACAATATGATTGTGCGTAATTAATGACAAAAAAAAATAATTTGTGTGAACTATCCCTTTAATTGAGAACCTAGATATTTAATGCTGAAGACATAAGCTAGCAGTTAATGTAGTGACATGAACATTTACAAAACATCCATATAAATGGTCTGAAAACTAAATGTGATTTGCTTTTATGATCAGCGCATTAAAAAAAACAAAGATAAGCCGAGGCATGATAAACAATAGCAACTTGTGAGTGTGTGAATGGATGCGTTCTGAGGATCCTGTTGAGACCTCAGACCTCGTTTTTTGGACGTTGTGAGTGGAAGGTAGCTGTGTTGTCCCTCGTAGAATCTTTAATCGGGGGGCGAGAATGAGGCTTTTCTTTGGGAGACTGGTCATTCTGCAGACATAAACACACATCAAAATAAGCAGACACTGGGAGACACTGAGAGTGTGCATGTAATAATCAGATAGAATGACACAAAATGCATGAATGCAGGATGCAGCAGATGCGTATCTTAAATAAGATCACAGCCACACATGCAAACACATCACAATCGAATCTCCTGAAATTATTCCGCCGAATTTGTGAAAAAGTAATATTCAGACAAAGCTGGACGCATAGATAAGAGTATCCTCAAATGCTGATCACAGGAACCCAAAGAGATTAGCATGTTAGCGAGATCAACGCCTAATACACCACAGGACACGGAGATAAAACGAGAGCAGGTCACTGACCCTGCTCAGATCTTGTGTGAGTTCTTCTCGGGAGGAACTGGTGTTGTGGCGTGGGAGTGTGCGATGCTGGAGCTGCGGTGAGAGGAGCTGTAGGCTGCTGGCACGAGTTGGCACTCCCTGCCCAACCACCAAATTCGTCTCCTGGCCGTGCGGCCGGTGTCGCTCTCTCCGCACGTACATGGAGTGGCGATGAGGTCGCTGCTGCGAGGAGAACGGGCTGGTGTAACCGAGACCGTAAGGATAGGATTCATGTGGGGAGGGCAGATTGTGAGCATGGCCCCCTGCTCCTGCGGCCCTGCTTGGGTCCAGAGTGTCAGAAGCCTTCGGTTCATCCGGTGTCTTTTTCCGTCCTGAAGAACGCCGCGAGTCTAGAGTGCCCCCTTCCAGACGCATGTTCCCTCGGCCGCTGGGGCTGTGGCCCTGCCGCTCCGCCCCAGAGTGCCTTTCACCCCTGGGGCTGCCGGGAGCCGCATTAAGATCTAGACAGCTGGACGGGAAGTAGCGGGAGCCTGAGCCCGATCCCACCATGGGATCGTCCAGGTGGAGTCGTGTCTCTGCAAGATTGCTCACGGACTTGGCGTCATTCAGCGCCCCATGACTCTTGGACAGGCTGAGGAAGGACGAGGAGCTTTTGGAAGAGGACGTGGAAGGCATGGACCCGTGCGAGGATTCCATGTAGTTATGGCGACTGTGCTTGTCCCCAGACTGCAGCGTGCTGGTCTTCCCTTCCAGGAAGGATGAGTGGCGGCCTGTTTTTGACGACTTGAGGTACTTGCCCGTAGAGGTGTCCGCTCCCACAGTGGATCCTCCAACTTTAGGCCCCAGGTTGAAATCAAACTCGGCCTTTCCCTTCGAGTCTTTGGGGCTGAGGAGGTGCGGAAGGTTGTTGTTGGCCAGATCTTTACTGCTAGAGCCTGAGCGGCTCAGGGTCTGGACCTGGTAGCTCTTGGGATGTAGCGTGGGACTCAGGGTGGATGAGGTTGGCATGTTGCTGCCGTTCAGGAAGCTTTCGTTGCTCCGGTGGAGGTCCTCATGGCGCGGTAGAGACGAGCAGTCCTTGCTGTTAGCTCGCCGGTGACCTGAACTCTTACTGCCATGGCTCCTATAGGGATAAACATGAAATGTTTATATTCTGGACATTCTTTCAGCCAAAATCAAGATATGCATCCTGGGGTGATTTTTAAAATGGTAATGAAGGAGTTCAGTACCATTGGGTGGTAGGTCTTTCTGTCTATCTCGTCCCTACTTACTTTCTTACTTGGGAAAGAATCCTCATTTTAACAATTGCATTTGCTGCCACTAGTTGCACAGAAATCACACATCTCGCCTTTAACCTAGTATATAGAAGTAGCAATTACTGACCGGCTGGGTATGGTGTTGTCTCCGTGGTACGGTTTTCTCTTCGAGGAGCGAGGTGGGGTGGGTGATGGGGCAGCTGGCCGCTCCGGCCCTCTCAGACCCTGAAACACTGGGTGGTTCAGACACTGTTCTGTCAGAAAACGTTCGGTGGGGTTCAGGCACAGCAGGTTCTGATACAGTAAAAAGAAAATGAAGAAGAGTCATGCCACTGTAGAACAATTAAACTCATTCAAATTCAGTCTTTAATAACACTTTGCACTTGGGGGTAATATGACATCTGCAGTTAATTTTAAAATAAATCAACACCAAATATATCACAACTGTTGGGATTCGAAAAGGAAAATGTTCTCTAATGAGTGTTGCAGACTGCTTTACCTTCATTAAATCCAACATGAGTCCGTTGATGATACCCAGGTACCTTCGATCAAGCGTCTGAGGATGACTTACAGAAGGAAACTGTCACAAAAACACATACATACTTAGTTAAATACAGACAGAGGGAGGACTAAAGAATAGAGCAGAAGAATTGCATTTTCCATTACAAATATGAGCTTCTTTGGTTAATTGCATTAAGCGGTGAAATATTTGTGTACAATTGACACTAAACTGTATGTTTGACTGTTATCCACTGCAACAGGGTTATTATCATTAATTAAAACTATTAAAAACATTTTTTGTTAATTGAAATGAAGCTGAAATAAAATAAAAAAATATTACATACAAAATTTAAACTAAACAAAAATTAGAAATGTTGAAGTTGAAGCATTAAAATGACTAACTAATAAATTAACACTAAAACAATGTAAACTTTCATATCCATCTATCTATTTATTTAACATATAGTCAACCAGTCATTACTGCAAATTAAATCCATATAGGGTGAAAATTAATTGAAAATATGGCTAGTAAAAGAAAAGGTCTGCATCATTAATTTGCAGATGCCACATATGGTTACAAAACATCATCTAAAATGTGACTTGAATGTCCAAATACTTTTTGAGGCTATGTATGTACTGTGTGTGTGAATCTATGTGCATGTGTGTGAATATTATGTACTGTGATCAGCCCTGTCAAGGCAAAGCCAGTTGTGCTTCACACTGGCACATAGCGATACATGAGTCATAGGCAGCCACTTATTCAGAATACTGGGATCCGTGCCATAGGAAAGGAGAGAAGAGGAGAGAAGAGGCGAGGAGAGGAAAGCACAGAACAGGACAGAGGAGTGAATCAGAAGAAAGGTCCTTACTCTTAGTCCGGCGAAACGAGGGTTGTTGTAGAATAGCTTCATCTGCTCTGGTGGTAAAGGGCCCAAAACCTTTTGAATGGTGAAGAGCTGGTCGATTTCACTCTCACCAGGAAACAGGGGCTGCCCATCACTCAGTTCTCCCAAAATACACCCCACCGACCACATGTCCACCGCCTTCCCATATGGAGCTCTGCGAGAGCCAAGAAGACAAATATAAGTCAAGTATTGACCTTCATTTGAGCTTTTCATATCATTCAGAGGGTTTTTTAGTACGACGCTTTGTGGTTGCTAAGATGTTCAGAGTGTTTTTTGAGGATGTTTCTAGGGTGTTGCTAAGGTGTTCAAGGTCATTTCTAGGGTGTTGATAGGCGGTTTCTAATGTTCTCTGGGTGGTTTCTATAGGGTGTTGCTATTTGGTTGCTTTGATATTCAGAGGGGTTTTTGGATGTTGTTTTGTGGTTGCTAAGAGTGGTTTCTAGGGCATTGCTAGCATGTTCAGGGTGGTTTCTAAGGAATTGCATTGCATGTCTTTTGGTGTTCAGAGCAGTTTCTAGGGTGTTGCTAGGTCACTGTTGGGGTGTTCTGGGTGGTTTCTAGGGTGTTGCTATGTGGTTGCTATGATGTTCTAATAGTATTTTTTTCAGAATGTTGCTTTGTGATTGCTAAGGAGTTCTGATAGTTTGCTAGAGAGTGTCCTGGATGACTGCTTACTGGCCCAAGACAAAAGAGTCCACACCAAGTCACTATAATGTTCTCAGCAGGTGCTGTATTACAGAAATATAAAAATTATTCTAGACTTAAGATTTGAAAAAGTTAAATACCATGGCTACTAAACAGATAACGATAACCTTAAAGGGGTCCTATTATGCCCTTTTACGAAGTCTTGATTTTGTTTTCGGGGTGTCCATTTAATTGGGATATTTGTCGGAAAACTAACGCAATACAAACAGTAATTGATCACAAAACCATAGTTAATTTTCCTAAGGAGCAGTGAACCATCTTACAAAAGTGAAAACAAGCTGTTCTCCATGAAATGTGCAGCGCATAGATAAACGTTCAGGTTATAAAGTTCAGGAACAGTGTTAAAATAAGTTTGAACTACTCTAAGTTCCTCAGCCTCAGGTAGGTCAAACAAATAAGTTTTGGAAATGTAGTGGAAAAAACAGCGTCTCTTTGACATAGCGACTACACTGTCTTCTCTAATGCAGCTCATCCATGCCTCGTCCTCTTTTTTGCTTATTCCATAGGCAAGGATTATTTAAATGAGAACCATTGTGATTTCATAAGATCTGGA
This sequence comes from Gila orcuttii, assembly GCA_026230005.1. Classification (NCBI taxonomy): domain Eukaryota; kingdom Metazoa; phylum Chordata; class Actinopteri; order Cypriniformes; family Leuciscidae; genus Gila; species Gila orcuttii. Next base: position 30,262,142 of record JAPDVR010000022.1, on the reverse strand, counting down.
AAAATTGTGCCGTAGTCCAAACCAGTCGTTCGTTGTGGTTCTTGAAAAGTGGATTCTGTTAAATAAAATACCTCCCTTTGGAGTAGACTTTGAGCTATGTAACCTTGCAGATCTTGTTTATGCTCAAACAGCAACATTACAGACTAACTAAAGTTGAAAAAGTGGAAAATCATAATATGACCCCTTTAAAGATAATTTTTAAAACTTTTTTTCACCTGTTTTATCATCTGAAGTGCACTAATCACAAATCTAATAGCTTAGAAAAGTAATAGTAATACTTTTCAAAGCAGCACATTCATGTCTCTAGCACAAATGGGACAGGGCGATTTACACACCAAAGTGTCATGCTTAGGGTTAAGGTTTTGTTCAAATCCCTAAGTCTAAGTTTGAACAATGGCACCCTTAATAACAAAAGAGGGATGAGGAGAGATGCATGCAGAGACAGAAGCAGATAGACATAACATTGAGACACAAATCTTTGCACTAACACACAGAAAGAGGGAGGGAGAGAATATTTGTGTGGGTGGAATTTAAATGGTGAGAGTTTAAAAAAATGTTCCACTGCATTCATCTAGTCTAGTGGCACACACTAGAAAATAACACTTTAATGGAGACAAGGACAAATAATCATGCACCTCACTCCTGATGTCACATCTAATGGATATATAAAATCAACATTTTTAAAAAGGATGTGCCCTCGATGCATATTAGAGCTTGTGTTTGAGGGGGATTTGATTTTTCATCCCTTTTGGCTTTAAAGAGGAAAATACTTCTTGGTCATTTTTCAGTTATTATGTCTCGGGAAACAAGGTATACTAGAAATCACCTTGAAAAATAGAGCAGGAGGTACATATATCAGGACTTACCCCAGGAGCAGTTCAGGTGAGCGGTACCACCTAGTCGCCACATACTCAGTGTAGTTAGCATCGCTGCCTTCAGAGAGATTGCGGGCAAAGCCTAGGGAGTGACCAGCCCGGATAGATAGACATAGGGAAGGAGGAAAGCGAAAAGGTATCTGGCATGAGCAAGACTGCACACAACATTCAGAGATCTTAATTAATCTTGCCATATTCTTCCCTCTAAAAATAAAAGTCTTCGAGAGAAGCCTGTGGAGTGAGTCATTCTCAATTTCCGTGGCATTCAGTGTGGAGGCAAAATTGAACCCTGAGTGAATAATATATACATTCCATCAGGAGCAGAACCTGGAGGCTGGGAAGTACAATATGTGATTTATCAGGTACTGAGACGACAGCCACAACGTTACATTGGGCAAGTTCAAAGTTATTTAAGGAGGTTAAACAAAGTTATTGTTAATATATAAAATATATGATGTGTTTCTATATTGTTAATTTATATACAGTAGTTATATCAATGTTTATTTCTACAATTATATCATCTCAATTTATAATTCATACAAATATTTTTATGCCTTTTAAATTAAGATTATATAATTGTAAATGATAAGATGATATAATTGTTTTTTCCAACCAGATCAGTATTTATCTGGCATAAAACTAAAAACAAAATAACTTAAACAGTAACTAACTGTGATGAAAAGCAGCAATTGATTAAATATTATATTATTGTGTATAAATCTATTCAAAATAACATAAAATAAAGTTATATTCTAGCTATTTCTACAAAAAATAAGAAAGAAATTAGATATAAGCATTAAAAATAGTGATGTTGGGTTTTGTCGCACTGCACTACACTTTTTAAAAATAGTTATGAAAACAGTTGAACGACTGTCATGCTAATGAAAATTAAAAATGCCACTATAAATTACTATTTAGTAGAGTTGCAACTTTGAGTTACTCCCCAACACTGCTAATAACTTCCTTTTCTGTGATGAGGGTGGATATTTCGGTCATCTTCCATTTATATATATATATATATATATATATATATATATATATATATATATATATATATATATATATATATATATATATATATATATGAAATCATATATCTGCAGGACCAAACATCAACTTAACATTTGCATTACAGATAATAGGTGCTGTCACTCAAACCTTTGCATACTGTGTGATATAGACAAAAACTGTTTCGTTCCCTTCCACTTAAATACAATTTTCAGATCTTTTTTTGTTTGTTTTTTTTGTTTTTAGACGTCACCGCAGGACTCATGACGCCTTGAAAGGAGACCAAGCATTCAGCGAGAGAGATCAGTGTGAATATGGGGGTGGCGGGTCCTGAATCAGACGAGTGAAAGCCTCTGCTCACCAAAATCACACAGCTTCAGGATATCATTGGAGCTGATGAGGAGATTTTCAGGCTTGATATCTGCAGATTAGATAAAAGGGATGGATTTTTCTTAGTGAGCTCAATTTGTGTTCAAGAAGACTACACAAAAAGCACACTAGCAATAAATAAAGACATCACACATCTTATCATATTCCATATTCCTAATGATCTTTAAATAAAAACTTCCTTAAATACTTCATTAAATTAAAATTAGTACTTCATAACAAAAAAGACCCACATACAAACACTGAAGAAGAAAAAAAAAACCTTACCCTAACTGTTCAAAAGTTTGGGGTCTGTAAATTTTAGAAAATCTATTTCATCTATCTACAGTATATATGCATTCTTATGTTCTTAAAAGGTACAAAGATATATAAGTATAAGATATATAAATACCCCAAAAAGAAAATTCTGTTCGCTTCAGTGTTTAAATGTGAAGAAAACCCTAAATTCAATCGGTTCATCATATTAAGCGATTGTGTCTCCTCCAAAAATTTGGAATCAACTGCTCAATTCATATGGATTAGTTTAAAGATTTCTTTATGAACTTTTTGAAGCGTCAAATTGGTAGTTGCGTCGACTGTCAATGGAGGGACAGAAAGCTCTCAGATTTCATTAAAAAGATCATCAGTTTCAAAGATGAACGAAAGTCTTACGGGTTTGGAACGACATGAGGGTGAGTAAATGATGACAGAATTTTCATTTATGGGTGAACTAGGCTATCCCTTTAAGATAAGATGAATTAAGAAATCTATAAACAATACAGAGACTGCCATACCCCTGTGAACGATTTCATTCTTGTGGCACCAGTGAATAGCTTTGATCAGCTGTAAGATGTAGCTTCGTACTTTATCAGGTAGTGCACCATTGGGCAATTCCTCCAACAACTCAAGCATATTCTGAAATATATATAGCAAAACACTATTTAAAACACAACACATCATCATCATCATCATCGTCATTTGAACTACAATTCAGACCAAACCAAATGAAGAAAAAACAAAACAAAAGCCTGTTTTGAGCTGACCTTCTCCACATATTCAAACACTAGATAGAGTTTTCCCCTTCGACGAAAAGCCTCTTTCAGTTCTACGATGTTGTCTTGCTTCAGCGTACGGAGCATCTTGAGCTCTCGTAACGTCGTCTCTTTAACTTCCTCATTCTCTGCGGGAACACACAAGGGGGTTAGACGAGATTGAGAAGGGGCTTGTGTTTTCTAGAGTAAAACAAATGAGCTATAGAGCTCTCAAAGAAAGGTGACATTATAAAAGGCACTTCTCACAAATGGGGTATACTTTGGTGTGCCATTACCTTTTAAGAGCTGCAAATCTCTTTGTTGTGAAAACTAGATATGTCCGATATATCGTTAAATTAACCTAGCATGAAAGTAGCAAATGTTTCCATCCCCCCTTAAAATGATGACATCATTTGGATCCTTTCTACAGCATGATGGGAAAACAATCTCATGCCATTTCCTTGACAGCTTAACAATTCATCTCAGTTACAACTGTTATTTTATTTTATTTATAAAACAAACAATTTAATCCAATTTAATATTTTTTTTTAAATAACATTTGTCCATTAAATTTATTTTGGTTTATTAAGTTTATTTCATGCTGCTTGCTAGAAAACAAAAATCACAGAAATCAGGTTTAAAAACTGTATTTACATTTTTTAAATAGAAAACTTCAATCATTGTGTAAAGCGTTTATATACCAAATCACTAGCCCTTGGAGTCTGTAATAAATAATGTAAATTATACTTTGTGTCATGGTACTATACAGTGTTATAGTCCCCAACCAGTAAATTACATGGATGAAAAAGCAAGCATTTGGTTGTAGCAGTCTTTTACCTTCACTGTCCTTGAACTTCTTAATGGCCACAAGCTCTTTTGTCTCCTGCAAACCAGATATGTAAATCAGTTTGAGCGCCTTCTCAAACACAAGCTTTATTAGCAAGCTGTTAATGGACTTAACATGTAAAACAAACAGCTGAGAGCTGCACAAAAGACCTGAACCTTAGACGAACCACTTCCCGGTTGTATCAAATAAGCCACAAAGGGGTATTTTTCATGACAAATCCCATAACAATGCTTCCGCTAAATGGAACAATGTGCCTGTTTTAAAAGAATAGAAATAATTTCATATTAGGATGTCTAATTATTAGGCGGAAGTATTGCATGCACATATTTAGCCATGTGTTCAGCAGCCCTTGCGGTGGAGAAATGTTCACCCACTGTCAGTCACACAGAGTCCCTGTCATCTGTGGTGTTGGACAGTCTATTTTGCCTATCTTTGTCATTCAGAGCTCTCAATTTGCACTACCGCTCCCTTCACAGTGAAAGCTTTAGCGCTATGATCACGCTAGCTGCTAAAGCCCATCCATTTATCACAATTCTACACAGTAAACACTCACTCAGGACAAATTCCAGCCAGTATTATAGACTATAGTGCCCAGATAAATGGATATTAAATCATTATTCTTCTGGAGTCTGTGTTTTCTGTAGCCTGTGGTATTACAAAGGCAGTATAACTGAACGCAGCTAACAAGTCTGATATAAAGGGAAACATCTAAATTGAGAGAACTACTTAGCATAGTTATAGTGTCACAAAAAGGTTGTTCAATACAAGAAACACATTTAATAATTGCTGACAGATTTACTTGCAAAAAGTACCATGGTTTTATAATGGTATTCTTTGAAGTACTTAAGAAGACCCTGTATACCATGGCAGAATTATGGTATAACCATGTTTTTTTTTTTTTAAATGCCCCATGATAATACTATCGTATTTTTTAAAGTACCTTGGAGTAACATGTAACATCCAATGTTAAATGAATATGGTAATACATTTTAAAATATATTAACATATAATCTTTTAAAATTGTAATACTACTTCACAATATTACTGTTTTCACTGTATTTTTGATCAAATAAATGCAGACTTGGTGACTATAAGAGACATAAGAGTACTACTATCTGATATCATCACTGTACCACGGTACCACCACAGTACTTTTTTATAAGGGTTAACAAGTCAACAAGCAACAACAATGCACATTTTTCTGTTTTCAGAAAATCCTCCAACTAAAAAGCCATGTTTTTCATCTCTTGGACGAAATCCATAAAATGCCCGAACCCAGCAGATTTCAGAACATCGCTGAGGCTTGCATTTGAACCAGCTGCAATTAAACTGAAAGAAAATCCCAACTGAATCTCCCACAACAAGGCTGGATCCAGGCGCTAGCTCTACCTGACGCCTCCGGTCGGTAGCAAGTGCCTCGAAGGCTTCCTCATATTCTCCTCCGCAGTGGAACTGCAAGTCATTTTCACTTTAAGCACAGCTTGTCATGAACAGATATGATTCATGATCAGAAATGATTAAGAGGCACAGCAGACATGTGGGGCTGGATAAGGGACTAGCTTTTCCATATTGAGTAAGCCGGACCACTGCATGGGCTACTTGCAGAAATATCTGGCTAATTTAATTATGCTGCACGGTCAGGTTTTCCTTTGGTATTAAAATGATTTTTGTTGGCAGTGGCACGATATTCCGATATGGGGTTTGTTTTCAGGTTCACACTGAACAGGAAGTCTCTTTGAAATCACAATCTGAACAGTTCTGCATGATGTTGTGAAAAATATGGCCCTGTATCTGAATATGCCTACTTCCATACTACAAAGTATGCAAAAAGCTGTACATTAAATGAGTACATTCATTTGTATATCTGTTGCAACCAGGGAACGGTAAAGGTAAAAAAAAAAAAAAATACACATTTCAAAGCCAACATGGTGGACATAGAAATATGTAGGCAAGTATTATAAATACATTCTTAAACATGCTATCAACTCTTGAGCATTTTTTCTTCAAATTAAAGGGATAGTTCACCCAAAAATTTGCTCACCCTCATGTTATTCAAAACCAAACTTACTTTATTCTGTAGAACACATGATTTAAAAATGTTTTTTTTGTCCATACATTAAAGGTACAATATGTAAGATTTTTGTAATAAAATATCCAAAAATCACTTGCACAGTGTGATATATTTCCTGCAGTTGTGTACTTACAATTTCCCAAAAGGACCCCTTTAAAGGGGTCATGACATGAGAAATCAAATTTGTACCATATCCTGCTAGCTTCTTAGCTTAGAACATCTTTCTCACTATAAAAAACATTTATTTAATCAAGCTCCAAAAATGGGATATTGCGGGATTACATTTGCACATGACTTCCTCCAGAGCAAGACATTGACGAATAGTTATACATCATCGCACCGTAGGCCCCGCCCACTGGCATTCAGTCACCTAATTGGTGACATCTGCCTACACTGGATGTGACGTCACGTCACGTCACATCACGTCAAAAGCAAATAGAACTTATTATAATCCCTGATGCCGTCTACACTGGATATAGTATACACTTATTTCACGCAGCCGTTATTTTAAATTCGAAAGCGAGGCTCCGGTGGGAAGAACCCGGAAGTAAAGATAAACAACAATGCCTTGGACTACCAACCTGACGCTGCTGCTGCGATTTACACTATTGGATGTTAATATCCAATATAGGATATGTAGATATAGTTCGTTCCTGCTTCTTTTTTTACTTTCTGAAAAAAAAAAAAAAATTATAAATGAATTTCACTGTATATAGTCTAAAGTATGAAAGAAATGTATGTACATTTTTAGAATAACTAATTTCTACATTAAACACAACAATACGCCATCGCATTCGCAACTCTCCTATGATTAAAGGCGACACTTCCGGTTTTCTTCCCACCGGAGCCTCGCTTTCGATTTCAAAATAACGGCTGCGTGAAATAAGCGTATACAGATGCGCATTCAGTTTCTAACATACTCCACGCGCTTCACAAGGATCACAGTATCTTGGATGGTACTTTAATGCCGTCCCAAATCGCTTCACAGGATTATATGTTTGTTCAGAGCATTTTGTTTTGTAAATAAGGCACACTGTAATGGAGAGTTCCCAAAGAAACTTTTGTTGAAAGATGAAGCAGCCAACTGATCTTACAGTAGCTGCATCACAAACTGTAAGTAAATTATTTCATAATGCTTTGTCTCTAAATGATAGTTTCATATGGATAATGTTTTCAAAACACTTTACTCATGAGGGCGTTGACACTGTTTCTAATGCAATGATGTTAGTCAATCATAAAATTAGCCATTAATGACCAGACTTAAAGGAGCCGCCCCTTAAAAATGGATAATTTCAGAAAGAGGGTCAGAATGAAGGTTGAAAATAATAATTTTTTCTGCATTTACATTTGTTTGTTTGTTTTTAACAAAAACTTTATTAACATTATAAGTTCCATTTTAGTACATTTATTTTCAGTTAGTAGTAATTTTAATACAATAACTAAACCAATTCTAAATGTTGCCATGGAAACAAATTGAAGTAAGTTTTACATCTAATTTATTTTATTTCAGCATTATTTTAATTAACAAGTTTTTTTTAAATAGTTTTCGTTATCGTTAACAATTATATCCCTCGTCCAATGTCATCTGGACCACACTGAATTTCAAAACATCTACTTTCGTGTTTCACATTAGAAAGAAATGCATACACCAGGGTGAGTAAATTATGACAGAATTTTAATTTTTGGGAGAACTATCCCTTTAAGTACATACTATGAAAATAATGGGAATTAGGATGTAGTCTGTATCCTACATTCGGGGTGAAGAAAATTCATTACAACCTTTAAATGTTTGCTTCGGCATTTCGTTAACAAACTGAAAAAAACTTGCAACATCATTTGATATTTTTAGTTTCTTCACTTACTTGACAAATCTGTCTGTCTCTCGGTATATATATAGGGGGGTCATGAATGAGTCATGGACAGTGAAGAAAGCGGAGGGGTTGGGATCTGAAAGGTGTTTATGGAGAAGCTGAGACTTTCACAGCTTCAAAAACACACCACAGACACAGCGTCCGTGTCTCATATTTCTAATAACCATGGAGACCAACCCATAATTCTATTTACAAAAGTGCATATGCACTAAAAATATGCCTTTACCTTCCAGACAGAATCCTGTGATAATACAGAGTGACATCAAACAATGACATATCTGATATTTGGTGACAGGTAATCCGATCTATAGCTAGTTGTTTCCGTTTTGGATTACAACATGTTAATGTATAGGTCAGGTGTACTTGTGAAAGACGGGCTGTTGACTTTGTTTTGTTGATGGGGAAACATTAGGGGCCGATGGGGGTCCAAAGCACTCAGAGCAGTTAATATATCAGTACTGTCACTCATGAAGGGGTGCATGAGAGTCTGTGTGTCTATAAATCTAGCATGGGCAGATAGTAGGATTACAAGCGGCAAGCCTGTTCTAATTCCTTTAGCTTCACAGCTTTCTTCACGGCCATTGTGCCGTTCAGAGGGTGGGAGGTCAGATCATTTGAGAGGGTATTTCTCTCAACATGAGAGCAGAAAGTCAGAAGTTTTACTTCACAGAGGCCTGTGCGTAGACATATTCTCACTAAATGCATGGTACAGTTACTGTAATTTGTTTAGGAAATAATTAGATGCCATTTTAAAGACAGCTAAACCATGAAACAGAGCGGAACACGTAGTCAGTTCAGCCAACTTTTAGTATCACTTACTTTAATAACGATGTTGGCATTCGTTCTAACATCCGCACGATTGGAACAACAATGCTGTTGAAAAACAGCACGGATCTAATTTCATATTGCCAACAAAGCTGGCGCAACCTTAATTGTCCTTGCTGCTAAGATAGGAAACAAAACATCTCTCATGCCAAGCTGGGTTCCTGAGCTGGCAAGGTATTGTGAACTCAAGCCCTGTCTGCCTCCAGGAGAAACTGAGTAGATCACAGCTAAATTTGATATCTCCTCCATTCATGGGGTCTCTATTAAAGAGTCATTTGTATTAAATCCTCTTACTTTTGTCAGCGCTTGTTTAAGGGAATTCTATCAGGGAGAGTTTTTTTTTTCTGTAATGGACAAAAAGATTGAGAATTAAAATATAAACTGAGAAATAAGTAAAACGTTGGATTAAATTCACTACCGTTCAAAGGTTTTTGAAAGAAGTCTCCTATGGTCACCAAGGCTGCATTTATTTGATCAAAATTACAGTAAAAAGTAATATTGTGAAATAATATTACAATATAAAACAGCTGTTTTCTACTTTAATATATTTTAATATGTAATTTATAAGTGTGAGGTATCCAGTACTCCAGTGTCACATGATCAGAAATAATTATAATATGCTGATTTGCTGTTCAATAAACACTTCTTATTATTATCAATGTTGAAAACAGTTGTGCTGCTTAATATTTTTGTCGAAATGGTGATTCATGTGTTTCGGGATTTTGTGATGAATAGAAAGTTTAATAGAACACTTGAATGAGAAATATTTTGTAACATTATAAATGTCTTAACAGTCATTTTTGATCAATTTAACTAGAATCCTCCTTACTAGCATCCTTGCTAAATAAAAGCATTACTTTTCTTCATTCAAAAGCCTTGCTGACAGTGGCGCCTCCAGAAATTTTTCATAGGGGTGGCCAGATGGGGCCACTTAAAATCTTGGGGTGGCACACCAAAACTATAAACCATAATTTCAGAATTTTATTCTACTGTTGTAGTAAACCGGCCTGTAGAAAACTATCAGAAAGACTTAAGGAAACTCCTACTGATATACTTTGGTTTATTGTGTTATATTTAATGTTACTAATGATATTAGTAGGGCCCTACTAATATATATTATATTATATATAATGATATAGATTATATAGATATGATATATATAAGGGCCCTCGCCCCGTGGCAAATTTCCAGATACTTACATAATTGTGATGAATTTAATCCTTTTTAAGTTATTATTTTGCAGTGTAAGATTACAGTTAACACCTTTAAATATTGCATAAATGTATTATGAATTTTTAATAAACTTAATGAGTGTATAAATCAGCAGCAAAAAGTAATTCTTGAAAAAATCTGCACAGTAATTTTATAAAATCTAAATATGTTAATAAAAACAAATTACTATTAGTTCTCTTATAAAATTCAATCAGGCAATCATACGTTTCACAATTTTATATTTATATATTAATGTCAAGAATTCAGAAGTGCATATATAGCCTACACTACAAAGAAATAATATACAATTAAATTAAGCTTATTTTAAATGTATTGAGCAGGCTAGGTATAACAAAATATATTGGCTTTTAATAATATTTCAGTGCGCAAACCCATGATAACATGAAAAACAGAGCGCACACAGCGTGTATGCGCATCGCGGGTGCAGAAATGATGGGTAACACTTTACAATAATAGTACATTACTTCAGCGCTGCGCTGCATAAGTGCGCATTTAAAAGTTCACGTCACAAAGCGAAGAAATGTCGAGCGCACAAATCCTAGTGCGATTTGTTCCTTTGTTTCACAGTTTTAAATTCCAGTTATTGTGCGTTTGATGCCGATTCATAGTTCTTGTGATGTGTGTGATCTAACAAGCACACGGTAGTGAGTCGTTTTAAAACAGCAACAAACTCCAACAAAATAAAGTAATTTTATGCAAATCTACAGCCTTTTATCTACAGATCATGCATTATAATGTGAATATATCATATTGGAGAGAGTTTTACCGTGCACCCAAGAGGCGCGCGCGCTGTTTGAATATGAATGGAGAATGATTGACAGCCGCAGAGGAAGGGAAACGAGTTTCCGTATACTTTAATGATGTAACTAGACTTCTGTCCCTCACATTAAGCTATGGAATGACTTCAGATGACTTTGTCACCCAAACTGACGTGAAAAAAGCGGGAGGCGCCGAAAAGCGCGCTGTTTGCATCCCTGCTTGTCAATGTCAAAACGTGGCAAAGACACATCAAAAAGCTGCTGTAACAGTATACTGTAACCATTCGGCACTTAAAAAGCACGTCACGACACATAATTCCCCGTCTTCTTTTACTAAAGAATATTTTTGACTTATTTATGAAATGCATAACTGATGCTACTAAAATTTATACTGGCCATTGGGGTGGCCAGGAGTCGGCCAGGGGTGGCCACGGCCATTGCTTGCTGACCCCAAATTTTTGAATGATAGTTTCTGATTTAAATTTAATTTTTGATAAAATTTTTTTTTTTAGAAAAACCACTAAAACTAAAATCAGTTATTTTAAAGGCTTAAGTGAATTTAGACAATCACAACAGTATAAAAAAATAGATATTATTTGGGGAAATGATAAACACAAAAACATGCACTGATGAATTGTGCAAAATAAAAGCAGGACCATAAATTTAGATTTCATGTCGACTTAACAAATCTAAAAATGTTGACCATATGAACATGAAATTCATAGGAAAAGTATCTCCAGCATAGAAGGAAAAGGACCAAAAAATGGCTTCTCTTAAAACCTGCAAATAAAACGACATTGACCCAAAAAGATTTAATTGACCAAGCTAATTCAGCTTTTTTTTTCATTGGCACAAACCCTAAATTGTCCAACAATCCTGAATGGTTGCGTAAGCTCTGGGCAGTAGAGTATACATCATTGCATGTTGTCTTCCATAAGATCCATACAATGGAACTAGAGTGTCCCACATATTGATTGTGTTCCATTGACTTCACAGCTGTTGTTCTATTAATACCACAGACATGTTTACATTAGACACATGGTGGGGCAGCTTAGCCTTGAGAGCCATAAACTGACACAGAGGCACGTTTAAGTGCTAAATAATATCCTGTAAACGGATATTAAGAGTCAATTTTTAAGCCTTCATGATGTTTTCAATTTATTACCAGGCCTGACGCTGGATTTAAAGCACCATTCCTGCTCATGAAATAATGTGAGCACTCGGGTGAAGGAAACAAACACCATTTTATTTATAACATGGGCTCAATTGTTGGTTGCAGATTAAGCCTGGCCAGACAGTAAAATTAATCACTGCTCACAATTTAATTTTGTGTTGGCAAATCTGGTGCTTTAATATCCTTGGCCTTTTTTATACTTAAGATATTCAGATGACTGGCTTAAATTTCTCCTAAAATTAGAAATGACATATGATATTTGCAAAAGCCAAAAAGATAGCACACCTAAAAATGTAATTATCTAGTTGGAATATACCATTCAAAAGTTTGAGATGTTTTTTTTTTTGTTGGTCGCACACCAATGCTGCATTTATTTGATCAAAAATAAATCAAAAACAGCAATGTTGTGAAACATTATAACAATTTCAAATAACTTTTTCCCCCATTTTAAAATGTTTAGAATGCGATTCATTCATGTGAATTTTCAGCATCATTACTCCAGTCTTCAGTGTCACATGATCCTTTACAAATTTCTTATTATTATCAATGTTGAAAACATTTGTGCTGCTTAATTTTTTGTAGAAATGGTGATTCATGTTTTTCAGGATTCTTTGATGAATAGAAAGTTCAAAAGAACAGCATTTATTTGAAATATAAATATTTGAAGCATGTCACTTTTGATCAATTTAATATGACTTTAATAAATGAAAGTATAAACTTATTTAGGAAAAACAATCTTTCTGACCCCAAAACTTTTGAACAGTAGCATACGTTAAGCGATTGGGTTCAAATGATTGCCGACCATTAATACTTAGGATTTTAGAATCCTATCCAAAATGTTTAAAGAATATCACTATAGTTCTGCCTTGCAAGAACTACAACTTCAATTATCATATTCTGTCATCCAATCCACAAACATTGGAATGATAAAAACATTCCAAATCAAAGCATCAAATTTGAATATAACACCCTGTTATCCAGCTTCACGTCCAAAGCGTTATCTTTCAATACCTCTCCATCTTGGCATTTCTGTCACACACAATCTCATCCATGGTGCCTTGAACAGTCATCTCAACACGGCCCTCCACAACCAGTGTTCCCACTCAAGGTGACCTATTTAATGCTAATGCACACTCACGTCCCCTCTTCCTTCTCTGCCCTCAATTCGACAGATACGCTATAAAAATAAATATTCCTCTCCAAGGGAACAATCTTTTAAATTCAGATGATCCCCGTCACTCACAGGCCATCGCACGTCTACACACACGTCTTAAGAGAGCATATAAAACACCCTTACTGAGCTTCACATCCACAGCAAAATCAAACAGTCATTCAATAGATCTTAAAACATGAGATGTTCAAATGCTAATCAGTGTGGGTGTGATTGCACATTGCTGACAAATAAATAAATTGCTGCCTAGCTTCATGCATTTGATGTCTTTTCACTCATTTTAATGAAGCAAGCTTGAAAACAAAGTGCGGAGATGCTAATAGAATTTAAGTGACCATTGCACTAGAGCGAAGCACATCTAGAATATCTGACTGACTAATACACAAGAAGGAGTCATATGATGCTTTTTACGGTTTTCCTTTTCCTATAGTGTGTAATGTATCTGTTTGTGCATGTATAAGATCTGCAAAGTTATAAAGCTCATAGTCTCCCGCAAAGAGATTCAGACAAAAAGTTCCGGCGGCATTCTGAAGTGTGCATACGATGGACACTTTACAGTCCCATGAGGCCACAGGAGAGGATTTATGAATGGCAGTGAAGCGACGTAACTGACGCTGGGTCACATGATAATGACAGCATAGCAAATGTAGCGCGTTCAGATTACACTCATACTATATAGAACATACTATTTTAGTGGTCGTGAAGTAATTACTCAAAATAAATACCTACTCGGACGCCGCCTTCGCGTTTTCGATGCAAAAACCCTTTTTGTGGCCTTAAGAAAATGGATGAACTTAAGAATCTGTGGTGATTTATTTAGTTAGCTTATACAGTGCATTTTCTTACAGTTTCCAGAGTACAACACTGGATAGACACACACCTAAATAAAGATGAAATTTACACTTGTATGTTTTTTAAACTGTATTTTATGTTGTCACTTCAGGACAAAGTTGTTACAGTGAAGAAGAAAAACCCACTGTGAAACATTCTGCTAAAGTCATGCTTGCAAAGTTTGTGCTGTTGATCATCCACATTTTCAGAATCTTATTTAGGCTCGAACTGATACTGTAATACCGATGACATTATTAACTGTGTGTTTGCAGTTGCTTTAGAAGCCTTGGAAGCTGAAGCTCACAATTATGGTAAAGGTAAGGGCGTTTCATTTCCGACACACACTTGAGGTTTTTGGCTAATCAAATCTCACTGGGGCAGCTAGCCAATAAGAGCACTCCTTTCAAAAGGAAGGATCTTTGTAGAAATCATTGTGTTTCAGACAGACTGAGAATAGAGGCACTGCAATAAATGTACAGTATATGAAAAATCTCTTTTGAACATAAAAGCGTGTTAACCTATTATAATACACCCAATTAACAAAATAATTAACTTTTAAAATAAGACCCCTTTAACTTCTTTTTGTATATTTCAATGCAAAAACGACTACATGAAAGATACACAAGAATATCTCAACCAAAGACAAGAACAAACAGCAGTTCTTGTTGTGTTGGGTCACGCACAAAGGGCCTTTCATGGCCCCTACTCGCTGGGATAACATCACTTGGGCACACTAGAAAGAAACAATAGAGAAGCCAGTGCCAATAGTCAGAAACAAGAGCGTTCTCAGTGAGGAGTGAAGCGCTGAGCTTTTTAAAAGTTTGCTGGTGCAGTTTACATCTCAGAGTACTTCTAGGGAACTACATACCGTAACTACATGAGACATATTGCTTTGTTTTACACATATTAATGAATGCAAACATAAAATATGAATATGTATAAATAAAACAGTAAGCCTAAGATGTTGTTTTATGATCATTTATTTGTTCCTTTATTCCCACTATGACTATAACTGGAGTTAATAACAACTCATCTCTCCATTACCTCTATTAACAGTCACTTATAAGACAAGCTCAAAATATGCACCTTCTTCTAGAAGATTCAAGTTTTCCCCAAGCAGACACAGATTTCATTTCTGCCTATTAAATGATCAAACAATATGTGCAATCACCATTGATCTAAGTGGATTTATGAATGCACAAATGGATTGTTTATTTGAGGATGTGGGGACTTGGGATGCACACTTAGTCGTATAGTCAAATATGTGAATGGCATGTGCTTCATCAATATTGATGCATTACCAATATTTACATAAATGGTGCTTGTTTCTATACTGCCCAGTATAGGTTTCTATGGAAAAGAGTGCAGTTAGAAAATCCCTATTCTATTCTAGCAATATGCAAAAGTGCTAAACATGGCTCTGTACAACTGCACAAAATGGTAAATTTGGTATTGACTGCTTTTATACAACAGTTTTATAAACAAGAATATAATATTGAGTAACTTATTTTTTTAGACAAGTTTGGGGTTCATTCAATTCAATTCATTTGATCAAAAATACAGTAATATTGTGAAATATTACAATTGAAAAGATTTTCTATTTTAATCTATTTTGAAATGTAATGTGATGGTAAAGCTGAATTTTCAGCATCATTACTCCAGTCTTCAATGTCACATGATCCTTCAGAAATTATTCTAATATGCTGATTTGCTGCTTAAGAATAATTTCTTATTATTATCAGTATTGAAAACAGTAGTGCTGTTTAATATTTTTGTGTGAACTATGATAATTCTTTTCAGGATTATTTAATTAATAGAAAGAACTGCATTTATTTTAAAATAGAAATATTTTTTATGGGGGGGGGAGGGGAAACCGCGCTGTCCCCAAATTTTTGAATGATAGTCTACATAAAAATGGATTACAATAGAAGCCAAAGCAGATTTAACAGTATATTTACAAGCAACATACGTGGTGACGACTCTGGAACGGCACAAACATTATAAAATAAACAAAAAAAATTCAAAACAAATACTTTATTCTATTCTGTTCCAATTTTATTTTATTCTATTCCATAACAAAATCACCCAAAGGCAAACGACAGCTCTACACAGCACCAAAAGTCACCAACAAATTTTATCTAGTCTCCTAATAAGACTAGGTTTATCTGCCTTATTTTCAAAGACTCAAACATAATGTTTTCAACCAGGTATGTAGCGAAATCCAATTTTAGCACAGTTTTTCCTGGTGATCAGTGCTATTATGAATGTCTGTAAATAGATCGCAGGCATTTTTGCGTTGGAGAATAATGATACGTGAAGGAGAATAATGATACGTGAAAGAGAAACAAGACAGAACGCAACAAAAAAGAAACAGTCACTCTTGATTTCAGCAGCAATTTTGAATCCATTTAATGAACGAGGGAAAGCGCTGACTGACCAATTACTAAAAGCACAAGCCTGGATTTCTGTTCTGGCACAAGCTGAGGAGGACTATACTTGCTGCTGAATTTATCGCTCTCATTATCATTCATAACAATGATGCATAGGAACTTGGAGTCGAACAATGTAATTATGCATGGAAATATGATTGGTTTATTTTTTTCTTTCATCAATTCTCAGCTATTCTAATCCACACTGATTATTTAACAACTTCTGTCAAAATCAATAAATATACTCACAAAGCCACTTTACATGATTAAATGATAGTTCCATATGCAAACATTAAAAACAAACAAACTTTTGACTTTCATTTTGACCCTTTAAACTGTTTCCAGAAAGATGCGTGTAACTACATGAATCTGTACAGATTAAGAGCATGAATACTGTGCATGGTATCAGTGTTAACTCCGAGGTGTGTGTGTCGAGGGTCAGTGAAATCTAAAGTGTAATGAGCCCTAACCATTCTGTTGCACTGTACTGTCATTCATCATCCAGCCAGGCAACCAGCCACACTGCTGTCTGCCCAGGCGTGAAGACACATCCTGGGCATGCAACCATGAATCAAATACCAACAGCATCGAAGATACACAGAAAGGGACTGTGAAAACAACCTTAAAAGACAGGTAGTTTTGATAACAACAAAATTGTATCTAGTGGTTTGAAAACTTTGATTTATATGAATGTGGTAAAAGGTGCTATCATATCTAAAGGCCCGTTCACACCAATAATGATAACTATATTTGCGTCCACACCGCCGGACGATAGCGTTCTGTTTATTATAAGCATGCGCTGCAGTTTTGTCGCTTTAAATGCTCGAGCTCTATAAAGTAGGATGGATTCTGATTGGCTGTCAATGTTTTTATCGTTAATCAGCTGGAAAAAAATCGTTCTGAAAGTGATTCTAATGATATTGTTTCTCTGTGCCTTTATCATTTGTGGTGTGGACTGCTATTCTTTTATATTTATAATGATTTTTAGAACTATATCTTTATCGTTATCATTATAGTTATCGTCTTTGGTGTGAACGAGGCTTAAATCTTATTTAAAAAATACTCTCGAACTAAATCTGGCATATGTACTTAACTCTGTGTCATCGATTCAGTTCAGATGCAAGCTATTTTGTATATTGAACAAACACATCAATAGCAGTGTCAGGCTAAATCCTCTGGATGAGCATGTATTGAAGCTATAATGTTTTAAAACACAGAAATCACTGGATAATGGACGATACAAAAAAATGTCCTGAACCTCCCAACAGCGAAGCAGCAATTTCAATAAAAGCAGCTCCTATTGGTTGAAAATATGCCTATATTTACCTTATTGTGAGTTAGTCTAGCGATGTTCGGCTGTCTGAAAATGCCTTCCAAACAATGAAGCAAATCTGCCAACTAAGCCACAAGCAATGGATTTGGAGAAGCCCACAATTTTAAAAGAACCAGTTGCTAGGGAACCATGCCATATTACAATTGAAAATATATTTATAAAGGAAATATCTCAACAAATGTACCATTTAAGGTGTTTAAACGTTGTGCAAGGGAAAGTTACAGTCACGAGGCCCATAAAGGTTAAATGAGTTAGGCAGTTTTTTCTTACGGGGAAAATGAGAAACTAGCCTCACCTCTACAAAATGACATTACCAGAAAGGAATTTTAGTTTTTTTTGCATAAACAATATAGGTAAGCGATCTTCATCCAGGTGGATATGAACTGTATATTACATTTCAAAACGGCTTCAATAATTATCTAGTTTTCAAAATACATCTAATTTGCATGGATCAAATAAGCTGTACAACATATTTACAGAGGACATTCTTCAGTTCTACTTAGCATGCTGACCAACAGCTTTCTGCATAAATATGTCTTACCTTGTGTCTGCATTTCAGGACCACCCCATAGGCTCCTTTGGAGAAAAAAAAAGGAAAAGCTTTATATGCTCAGTTTACGGCTTATGAACAAGCAGCTGTTTTATAAGCAATGATATTAATCTTTTTAATTATTGATATTAATGAAAGATGCACTCACCCTCTCCTACAATCCCAAGGACCTCAAATTTATTCATCACATTACCGATGTCAGGAATCTTCATCAAGTCAAAAGATGGCGAGGTGGTGCATGTCTGGGCTGAGAGGAGCGGGAGGCCAAAGGATGGGACAGATATCGGTGCTTGAACGGGTCATTGCAGCAAAAATCTGCTCCCGGTTGGTCACAATGCTCTTCTCATAATCCACACACATACACTGACACACATTCCTGCAAACTAATACACTACACGCACACACGCACACACACACACACTTGCTCACCTGAGGAGGAAGAGTGCAGAGATTTTGCAGGAAGGGGTCAAATAGAGTTATTCATGCATACTGTATATCGTGTGTGGCATATCTACTGTATATTTCACATGAATATGCATCAAATGCATGATGTGCATCAATGCAGTGGCATATCTAATTTTTATATCTAATGCATATGCATGAAATAACATTGATCACTGTTTATATTCTGTCTTATTTGAATGAAAATGGATATTTTTAGGATTGTCATGATTCGGTTTATCTGAGGTGATAATAAACAAGGGCCACAGATCTTCAAGACGGATTATCATGAATTTTCCAATAGTTTTGGGAATAGCAAAACACAGCTCTTAAAGAGATTTACAGGTGGGTGAATAAGGACAGCCTGAGGATCCTCTGCCAAACCAGAAGTCAGTGATGTAATGTGCTGAAAACACAGATGGACATCCTCTCAATCACCTCAGATGTGCGACAGGTAGAATCTGCCTTTTATTTGTGTACAGTGCCCGTTTCTTTTGCACTTAAATGCATTTCGAAGGTCACGTCGTGACACCAACATCTACTTGTATGTTTGTGCATTGTGCATAAAAGCGGCGCATGTCTGCATCTGATATGTTGTGCGGTATGCGCGTGCGTAAGTGTGTGCGCGCGCTGGAAATATTCGTAGGTGGATGAAAGTTCTATCATTATTTTAAGCATCTTATCCACCTGAGAGTATCAAGAAATCACTGACAGCCCACATCACTTACACCCACTCTTAAATGAACAGTAAAAATATGGTGGGGTAAAAAAAATCTCAACGATTTAATACAAAGTGCCCAGCCAATATAAAGACTATGTACATAACACATATGGTCTTAAACGCATAATTGATAACAGGTGACTTCGGTCTCCTGGAGTGTGTGGGCAGGAGGTGTACGTGTTTGTGCGTTCACATCAGAAACACCAACGATGTCACAGCCACAAACATCAAACATCCAGCGTAAAAACCAAGCGCATTGACAATATTCGTAATTTATGGAAATAGCACCAACCAGAATACTCACTTATGTCCAAGACAACGTCGCGCAAACTGTCCTCTCGCCTCGCCAAGTAACGATGTTTTCATTTTCACCTGCAGTGGTAACCCATCATCACAGCTGCAACAGTATCCACCTTCATTCTAAGCCATTGACAACCTAACAAGGCGAATTTACGGATCGCAGTATGGCGAAGGGGCGGTTAATGAATATTAAGCACGTCACGCTGACGTTGCCTGGTAACCTTGCAGAATCGTCCAGGCACGTAAGCTAGTTAATATTCATGAGCCAGGCCTTCGCTGTAGTAGGGTGTATACAAGTTGGCGACCAGGCGAAGCGGCACCAATCCGAGTGAGTGGCGGACTGCTCACACCAATAGTGTCCGAACCGAACCTCTCTGTGGCCAATCACAATGGAGGAATGTTCAGAATGGTCCAGAAGCGTAAGATCGTCTTTGGCTGGGTTTGGTTGAAAAATTATTGCATTCCTGCTCGGATGTGTTACATTTCATACATGCATACATCCAAATTGATGTGCTCGTTTGGCGAGGCTGTGCTTGTGTGCGTGTGTGTGTGTGTGTGTGTGTGTGTGTGGGCTGAGCTGAAAGATCAATTCAGCAGACAGTTTACACTGTTCATTCTGCTGAGAAGAGAAAGAACAGGCCTATAGATCATGGCCGAGTCTGTCCGTCCGTCCGACCATCCATCCATCTATCTATCTATCTATCTATCTATCTATCTATCTATCTATCTATCTATCTATCTATCTATCTATCTATCTATCTATCTATCTATCTATCTGTGATGATGTGATGATCATATGATGTGTTATAGTCATGTTTTAAACTTGTGCCTTTAGGTTTTTCCTTTTTGACGCATCTCTGATCTATGTAATTAAAATTACGATTGGTCAGTTTTGTAGCTACACACTATATCTTTATTATTTATTTATTTATTATTATTCAGAGCGTTATAGCAGAATGGCATAATATGTAACTCTTAATAAACATCCCATGCAAAAATGCTGGGTTTTCCAGCAAAAATGAGCAAGAAGAATGTAATATGGGAAAACTCGAGACAGACAGGCTGACTGCATGGAGTGATTCTTCAGGAAAAGCGCATGGTGCCATCTAGCGATTATTACCATCTGAAAAGTATCACATGCAATACAAATAATAATAAAAAGGTTGTTTTCTTAATAAGTGTTATTTACAGCAGTCATGCTCTTATAACCTATTTAATGTGACCCCATTTCACACAGGAGTAAACCTTTTTTTTAAGTTATAAATATAGGCTATAGACAAAGGCTATAGATCATTTGAATTATTTAAAAGAATAATTATGCAATGATAAAATATGCACCTTTGCTGTACAAGAATGCCCATTTAATTTACATCAAGTAGACTACCTCATAAATTTCATTTTTATAATTAAATTATGTTTATTTGTAACCACAATGAATATTAAACACCTCATATGATATTCCTCATATAGGCCTATAGTTTTTTTTTTCAACTCACTAATAATTAATCTGTGAGCAAGATATCCACTTAAATGTCAATCTATTTTTAGAATGTCTCTCGCGTTCAGTTCAAACCGGATTTAGCGTGAAAACGTGGATTTTGTGAGTTTGAAATTCCGATTCACCCATACAAGATGATCTGTAGTTCTTCGATGTTCCATTGATATTATCTCAAGGCGCAGATGCTGCTGGACATGCGCGGATGCGCGAAACATGGCGGCCTAGTTCCAATGGAAAGTAAAGCAGAACAGCAGCACTGTCCGACCTTACACGGTGAGCGAACAGCAGTGGCACATTTTTCATATCTATTATACTGAATTAATTGTGCTGCAGTGTATTGTGCATATATTCGCTCGTTTAGTATCTCGTGGTCACTGATGCGGAAGCTGAATGCATGTTTACATGGGATGATGATATGTGCGCGCGCGCTGTGTTTTCTTGCGTCTGTTATTCCCTGACCTAAAACAGCAGCTTGCTGGCTCTCTCTAATTGGCACACTGGTGTTGAGTGCATACGAAAAGCTATTTTACACTGCATCAAAAAATACGCCAGATATATGTGTTATGTATTACATGCATACATTTGCTTTTAAAAAAAGCAATAACAATAATGCTATTTAACAATCTGCATGTTTATGACACTGGCATCTGTTCCACCCATGACAGAAGGGCAATTCACTGTTTATGTGACACTCATTGTTTCAGGGTTTTTGTCAGTTATTTTGTCTCAGTAAAAGCTATCAAAATAAGTTGTGTTTTTCAGCACACCTAATGCTAATATTTAATTCAATTAAAGGTTATTTTCAATGCATCATTCATATGTGTGTGTGTCATGCTTGAAAATGAATTCTGGCATGAAAACATAGAAAACAACATGGAAATTAATACATAAAAACATGTATCTTGACATTTTCTTAATCTCACTCATCTGTGAAATCAAAATATCCATATTCACCCCCTGCTTTAAAGCAGCCATGTCTAAAGAGATTGCTTCCTGTCTGGGGGGTGCAAAGGCCTTGAAAAGACAGACAGAGAGAGAGAGAGAGACCACAAAATGTAGACATCATCTGTTAATGGGAGGTGTTGGAATCCTTTTCATGTGCTGCTGCAGACTCCCACAAATGTACACTGGCTATTGACCTTTTTACGGCGGTTTGGAATCTTTATGACGAGTCTCTGAATGGGATTCACAGCTTAAGACAGAAGAATGAGGAGGAGAAGAGGGGGGAGAGAGAGAGAGAGAGAGAGGAAAAGAGGTTGTCTGCTATCCAGACAGAAGTGGCTGGTAGTTTCAGAGCAGAAACATTGGCGTGACTTTGAAAGGATATATCTTTCTTTCCCCATGAGTCAGAGTTGTTTTCAGGATTCTCTTTGGGGCTTTTTGGTTTCAGCATCATCTGGAGGTGTTTGCTCAATCTTTTGGCTGGATAAGAAAGTAAGAAACAAGGCAGAAATACATGTTTTTATTGCATGTCTCTTAAAAAAAACTCTTTAAAATATACCTTGTAATTCCAATATGCCCACATTACATTTCTATATTTTATTTTAAAGGTCCTGATTTAATATTTCAATGCAGTGTTGGGTGTAATGCATTACTAAGTAAATCATTACTGTAATTTAATTATTTTCCCTTGAAAAAGCAAAGTAACCATTACTCTTAATTTTTCTGAAATTTAATTACAGTTACTTCTGAGTTGCATAATACTGTTTGGAATATTTTATATAAAACAATAATGCATTTAACTTCAAAATTTAAATACTTTGGTCAGTTCAAGATTAATTTATGCAATTGTTTTTCATTATTTAATTGACAGAATTAAAAGAGCAATTTTATGTCTTTTACTGTGCAACTGGTCGATGTTGATATGGGATTTAGAAAGTACTAGTAATAAGTATCTAATTACACTGTTAAAGATGTAATTAGTAGCTAGTAATTGATTACTTTTTTAGAATAACTTACCCAACACTGTTTAGTTGGACCTTAATAACCACCTGGTGCTTCTAAATTAATATTTTTTGTATAAAAGACAATATAAAACTTTTAATTGTTTATACAAATTAGAGTAGACTGAAGGCTCTAGTATTATATTTGTTAATAGCATTTCACTTTTGCAAACTTGGCTCCACGCACCTGAAGAAAAAGGATTTTTTGTCAAATTTGAGCGCAACAATTTCTTCTAGTCTGTTGAAGGGATTAAAATGGAAAATTGATTTCTTTTAGTCTTTATTTGTTTTTTTATTTAGCTATGTTGAATGTCCACTAGGAATAAAAGGGAAGTCCTTCATCCCACTGTCAGTTTGCACGGGACGTCAGCTGGAGCCAATTTCCCCCAAACTAAGATGTGACTTATCACTTGCTGAGAGAGCCGAGGCTTTGATCAGCGAGCGCTGGGTCCCTCAGAAGCTCAGTGACTTATTATGATGTCAAATAGAAGAAAAGCTTTTCTTAGTCGAGTGCTTTGATTCTCTAAAGGTATTTGTGATTTAGTGATAATCTTTTCTCTTTTTTTTTTTGTGCACGGTACAATGTTGGTGGAATAAATTGCACTCAGATGCCAGTAGGGAGTATAAAGTATAATCCCTGTCTTCCGTAATGCTGTAATATGGTTTCCCGGAAGAGTTCATGAACTCTGCCAAAGCTGAACCAGCTGATAAAAGAGAAGACTATTATTTACAGACAAAATTATCTCACTAAAACTGATTTTAATATAAGGTGAGATTTTTTTTTGCTTACCAGTGCTGCATTTATTTGATCAAAATATAATAAAACCATAATATTTCACAATTATTACAATTTAAACTAATTTTAAAATGTAATTTATTTCAGTGAATTCCAAAGCTGAATTTTCAGCATCATTACTCCAGTGTCACATGATCCTTCAGAAATCATTCATATATGCTGATTTGCTGCTCAATGTTAAAAACAGTTGTCCTGCTTAATATTTTTGTGGAAACTGATTCTTTGTGTAGAAAGTTCAAAAGAACAGCATTTATTTGAAATAGAAATCTTTTTTAGCAGTCATTAAAAATCATTATAATCTTTTTAAATGTCCTTACATGTATTTTTTTAATCAACTTAATGCATCCTAAAAGTAATAATAATAAAAGTATTAATTTCTTTCTCAAAAAAAATCTTACTGATCTTACTATATGGTTTCTTCCCAGAGATATGGAGATCCCAGTGAGGCTG
The DNA here is from genome assembly GCA_026230005.1 of Gila orcuttii. Classification (NCBI taxonomy): domain Eukaryota; kingdom Metazoa; phylum Chordata; class Actinopteri; order Cypriniformes; family Leuciscidae; genus Gila; species Gila orcuttii. The sequence goes on along the minus strand of JAPDVR010000022.1, from coordinate 30,237,620 downwards.
CATGTACGAACTTTTATGAACTTTACCCACTTTCAATGGTTGAAAACCAAATTTTCAAACACCTGATACTTATTGTAATTAAAAAAGAACAAGAAAGAAAGAAAGAAAGAACAGAATTTATAATAGACCTACCAATCTCTGTAAAAATAAAAATAATGATGCTGCCATCTTTCAAGTCATTTTCTTTCCCTTGTAATTTGGCTTTAAATCTTAGGTGAAAACTGTCATTTTGACCCCGCTCATCAAAATAGTGGATTACTCAATACATATTCATCCATGGCATTTCATATTTTGGCTTTCCTATGTTTGTCTTTCTTCAGAAAAAAATATTAACAAAATTAAAATTTTGAGCTGGGTCTCTCTGGTTGAGTTGACACGGAATGACCGTCAGTATGATCAGTATTGCTATTAATAATCTTTATTAAATTCTTTCTTTCTTTCTTTTTCTTTCTCTTTCTTTCTTTCTTTCTTTCTTTCTTTCTTTCTTTCAGTTGGCTGTTTAGGATCTGTCCAGTTTCTGACCGCTTCATGTGGTTCTCCAGGTCACCATGGGCAAAACCCATCACAAAGGTCAAAACCGCTACTTCATCCCATTTTGACATTTTAATTAAACCGTCAACATTTTTTGTTAGTCCCTTTTCATAATGAAGTAACTTATTTGTTATTATTCTCTAGTTTTGTGACTGACTATGTCTTTTTAATTTATAGACAAAAAATACAGTAATAAGGAGAAATCGGGGAGGAATAATGAGGATTCACTCCCTTCACAAAAGCTCACTGGTAGATCCTTCTCTTTCTTTATTGACATGTAAAAAAACAAAACATGTACTGTTTAGTTCATCTCAAACTTCCTGATGTACATTTCTCTCCCCTGCTCTTTCATCAGAGCCGTTCAGCTGGGAAATGTACTTGAGAGAGACTTCAGCCTGTCCTGCTTCCCCCAGCTGTTTCAGACAGGTAAGTCTCTCAGTGATGCTGCTATTTTCACTAAATAAAGGCTAATCCATGGATGATTGCTGCTTAATTTGTTATAATTGATATATTTGATATTATGAAACTCCAGTTTTTACCAGATTAATGAGTCTTGATACCAGAGTTATGTGTCTTTTAAATTCCAATTCAATTTCTGAATTTCATTTGAGACAGCAATGAAGAATTTGAATTTAATCTGAATTTAAAGAAGTGGAATTAAAATAGAAGTCATTGTGTTGTTTTCAATGATAAATATTTATCATTTATATTATTTATTTATATTAAATAAGAGTTTTTTTAAACAAATTATTACTTTTAGCAACTAAGGATGCATTACATCATTTAAAAGTGACTGAAGGAAAATTTCTGAAGGATCATGTGACACTGATTGACTCCTATATATATATATGTGTGTGTGTGTGTGTGAGATATATATATATATATATATATATATATATATATATATATATATAAATGTAATAATAAATATATACACACATATTATATAAACAAAAACTTTTATGTTAGATGCGATTAATCGATTTGATAGCACTAATGTATATATATACACACACACACACACACACACACACACACACCAAAATGCCAAATCAGCATACTAGAATGATTTCTGAAGGATCATGTGACACTAACAGATCGCTATATGCCATTATTCATATATTATTCACAGTATTTCATTAACATTTCATGGTAATGTTTTCTCTCTCTCTCCAGTCCAGAATTCCTCCCAGTAATGATTTTAAAGTGGGAATGAAAGTGGAGGCTTGTGACCCGAGGAATTCCACCTCCGTGTGCATCGCCACGGTGATGGGGTCAATGGGCGTGCGTCTGCGGCTCAGACTGGATGGCAGTGACAACACCAATGACTTCTGGCGATTGGTTGACTCCTCTGACATTCAACCTATCGGCACATGCGAGAAGAGTGGCGACATGTTGCAGCCACCACTGGGTAAATTCTGCACTGATGCATTCTGGGATATAAAACAGGAAAATAAGATGCACTGGAGAAAAATCAACCATTGTTTTCCAATGTAAACACAAACTAAAATATTAGTGTTCAGAATATTAGTGTAAAGGTTCAGCAAAATAAAGTTTAGGTCTGAATAAGTTGGTTTTGAGATCAAATTGCTGCCAATGTCACACTTTAGATTAGGATCCAATTCTCACTAATATCTATTAACTACCACTTTTGCCTCAATAAACTCCTAATTACTGCTTATTAATATTAAGTAAGGTTGTTAAATTTAGGGATTAAAGGATGTAGAATATGGTCATATAGAATAAGGCATAAATATGTGCTTTATAAGTATTAATAAATTACCAATATCCTAGTAATATGCATGCTAATAAGCAACTAGTTAATAGTGAGAATTGGACCCTCAACTAAAGTATTACCGCTGTTAATTTAAAGTGTTTTGTGGAAAGCAAAAATCCCATATGATGGTCCTTTGGATAGTTATATCATTGTTTTAATGGCATGTTTAAGAAAAAAATTGTGTTGTGTTGATAAGAATCTAGTCGTTTTTTCTTTTTTAAATAAAGCACAATAATGATTTGAAAGTGAACTTTTTTGCCGTGCATACTTATGGCAATATGCTTCTTTTCCATTCTGTTCATAATCTATTGCCTGTTTATGCCCATTTTCAGGATTCAGAATGAACGCTTCTTCATGGCCCATGTTCCTATTAAAAACACTAAGTGGGGCAGACATTGCTCCAGTCTCAGCCTTTAAAAAGGTAATTGCTTCAAATTCCAAACCATGTTAAGTTAACAAGCTTCCTATGAATAAAGCTGTGAAAGAAACGGAAAGTGGAGAGTTTGTTCCACGACACAAATTTGAATAAATAATGTAACAAATCTTTCAACTGTTTAGAGCTCAGCATAAACATTGCTTTTGTTATATTGTACTGTATTTTGAAATAAAATTTTGCTTCTGGATGATGTGTTTCCTTTGAATGCCTCAGGAGCCATCCAAACCAACTCAAAACTACTTCAAACCTGGTATGAAACTGGAGGCAGTGGACCGGAAAAATCCCTACCTCATCTGTCCCGCTACCATCGGAGAGGTGAGAGGTGACAAGATATTCGTCATGTTTGATGGCTGGAGAGGAGCGTTCGATTACTGGTGCCTGTATGACTCCAGGGACATCTTCCCTGTGGGCTGGTGTCAACTGACCAACCACAGTCTGCAACCTCCTGGCAACTGCTGTGAGTACAGTCTCTGACCACTAGGGGTCACTACAGGGGTTTTTCCAGTGTGTACAGAGAAACGTCATTACCTCATGTTGTTTGAATTGGGAGATGTATTGGGGTCAAGGTGACTTGATCAATCAAGAGACTAGAGAAATCACCTTTTTTTCTCTATGAAATATTTAGTGTTTTCAAGTTCAAGTGAACAGTGACTTTTTGACTGGTCCAGTTTCTTGCTGATGAAATGTTTATTATATAGCCTACATGATTTTGAAATTTGAAAACAAGTTTTACAAGGTGAAATTGTTTAATTTGATGACTTAATAATTGTTTACATGGTTTTTTAAAGATTTCTTTGTATCGTAAGAATTAGTTTTTTGTGGGAATCTTCCCCCACCCCACCGATTTCATACTTACTAAAGACTGAGGAGTAGTACTATTATTTTAATAGATTATTGATGTAAAATGTATGAGAAATCAGAATTCATACGAGTTTTTGGCTACAGTTTATGAATTTTAAGAACAATAACTTTAACGATAGTGATAAAGATATTGTTCTAAAAAATGTTCTAAATATAAAACAATTGTAAAGTTCACACCACAACTGTAACGATAACTGCACAGAGAAACAATTTTGAATAACTTTCAGTAAAAACTTTAACTTTTTATTCATCGATGAATCCTGAAAAAGTATCACAGGTTCCAAAAAAAATATTAAGCAGCACAACTGTTTCCACCATTGATAATAACTGAGTATCAAATCAGCATATTAGAATGATTTCTGAAGGATCATGTGACACTGAAGAATCATGTGACACTGAAGACTGGAGTAATGTTGCTGAAAATTCAGCTTTGCATCACAGAAATAAATTATATTTTAAAGTCTATTAAAATAGACAACCATTATTTTAAATTGTAATAATATTTCACAGTATCCCTGTTTTTCTGTATTTTTTATCAAATAAATTTAGGCTTGATTTGCATAAAAGACTTAGTTCAAAAACTTTTGACCGGAATTGTATAGAATGTACTAGGGTTGGGCCTGTACTAGGGATGCCTGACAGACATCACGATGTTTAGCCGGCATCGCGACCCCCCCCCGCCCCCTTTCCATGGTGACGCTTCATGCTTGGTACGTGATTCACCACAGCCAAAATAGCACAGTATGAAAGATAAAGCGCTTTTATTTATAAATATTAACAAACTTGCTTACCATGTCATAAACTATGTTCTATTCCGATTCTCAAATATGTGTAAGTGAGTTTGTTTTGTTGTTTAAAAAACCTTTTATAAATGATCTTGATCTGTAACGTGAGATGGGCGCTGTCATGTTTGTTTGGGCAGCAGTTCAGAGATTCCTGTCTGTTGGATTTATTACAGCGCGTGAATTCATCAGTTTCTCCCGAAATAAATGAAAGTGGCCGGTGAACTGGGAGAAAAATAGAGTTGACTTTATAGATATTTACACTGTGTGTCTGATATGAATAAAAACCGTCGGCAAATATATTTTAATGGTTTGTTATATTGCTGCTTCCATAGACACCATTGTGTATTTTTCAAACTATAAATGTATTGTTTTGCTATAAATTATATGTATTTAAATGTCTGAAACCTAAAATAAACATTATGTGGTTAAAAACACTGAACAGTTGTGAAATAGCCTATGACAAGCACTGAGTGCGTCCGTCTTTGGCTCAGCGCTAGCCATAGCGCGAAAGCACAGTTTGAATCTGGCAGTGATGTCACGTCACTGTACATTCGCTCCTCCAGTAAGGGCTAGCGCCAAATGCGGCATCGGCATCTCGAAGCGGCACTTCCGGTGGCATCTCCAGCGGCTATCAGTGCAGCGGCATCTCCAGCGGCCATCAGTACAGCGGCATCTCCAGCGGCCATCAGTGAGCGGCATCTCCAGCGGCCATCAGTGAGCAGCATCTCCAGCGGCCATCAGTGCAGCTGCATCTCCAGCGGCCATCAGTGAGCTGCATCTCCAGCGGCCATCAGTGAGCGGCATCTCCAGCGGCCATCAGTGAGCGGCATCTCCAGCGGCCATCAGTGAGCGGCATCTCCACCGGCCATCAGTGAGCGGCATCTCCAGCGGCCATCAGTGAGCAGCATCTCCAGCGGCCATCAGTGAGCGGCATCTCCAGCGGCCATCAGTGAGCGGCATCTCCAGCAGCCATCAGTGAGCGGCATCTCCAGCGGCCATCAGTGAGCGGCATCTCCAGCGGCCATCAGTGAGCGGCATCTCCAGCGGCCATCAGTGAGCGGCATCTCCAGCGGCCATCAGTGCAGCTGCATCTCCAGCGGCCATCAGTGAGCGGCATCTCCAGCGGCCATCAGTGAGCGGCATCTCCAGCGGCCATCAGTGAGCGGCATCTCTAGCGGCCATCAGTGAGCGGCATCTCTAGCGGCCATCAGTGAGCGGCATCTCCAGCGGCCATCAGTGAGCGGCATCTCCAGCGGCCATCAGTGAGCGGCATCTCCAGCGGCCATCAGTGAGCGGCATCTCCAGCGGCCATCAGTGCAGCTGCATCTCCAGCGGCCATCAGTGCAGCTGCATCTCCAGCGGCCATCAGTGAGCGGCATCTCTAGCGGCCATCAGGCAGCGGCATCTCCAGTGGCCAGGACTTTCCGGTGCAGCGGCATCTCCAGCAATCAATTTTTTTTTTTTATTAACTGTATTTTAACTAAATAACATTATGTAGCTACCACAGAGTTGCATATCATGTGTAAGCATATCCTTTGTAAATAAAGTTTTGAGTTTCTGATTCTCCGTTACATCAGAGAAAGCTGCAATTGTTCTGAGTAGCCTTGATGCAGGCTATGTAACGTTATATATAACCTATAGGTTTCCAGCAAGAAGTGTCAATATCACTTTAATGTTTCAGAAAATGCTGTTTATTAAATATTAATTTGAAATGTTATTAAATATTAATATAAACGGTTATTCCGTTAATACAGGAATGCGTTCAATTAGTTTCTGATGTGCTGCACAATTCTGATATTAATTCAAATAAGCTGTAGGCCTACAAAGCTGAAATTGCGGCGGCATCTCCAACAGCCAATAACGTTACTTTGTCCAGCTGTGGCTGCTGCCAAAGTAGGCCTAAGTGTGATGATACCACTTTCTGATTAATTAGTTATGTTTCTGCGCAGAGGAAATTATTAAATCCAATTTTTTCATAAAAACTTAGGCTAACTGAACATCCTAGGCTATATGTGAAAAATTATAATTACTAATTTTAAAGGTTTTTACATAGAGAACTGTAGCTAATGAATTAGAAACACACCAAAATATAGCCTAATTGTAATTTTATTTAACATTTTTTATTCTTCAAATTAAATCGTCTTTACAAACATAGGCTATATGAGCTAGATTCAACTAATCAATATACTATTGTTATTATTATTATTAACAGGGGCGGTTCTAGGGTGAGTGGATATCCGGGGCTTAGCCCAGAGAAATCCATGTACAGGTCCTTCTAAAAAAAATTAGCATATTGTGATAAAGTTCATTATTTTCCATAATGTAATGATAAAAATTAAACTTTCATATATTTTAGATTCATTGCACACCAACTGAAATATTTCAGGTCTTTTATTGTTTTAATACTGATGATTTTGGCATACAGCTCATGAAAACCCAAAATTCTCAAATCTCAAAAAAATAGCATATCATGAAAAGGTTCTCCAAATGAGCTATTAACCTAATCATCTGAATCAACTAATTAACTCTAAACACCTGCAAAAGATTCCTGAGGCTTTTAAAAACTCCCAGCCTGTTTCATTACTCAAAACCGCAATCATGGGTAAGACTGCGGACCTGACTGCTGTCCAGAAGGCCATCACTGACACCCTCAAGCAAGAAGGTAAGACACAGAAAGAAATTTCTGAACAAATAGGCTGTTCCCAGAGTGCTGTATCAAGGCACCTCAGTGGGAAGTCTGTGGGAAGGAAAAAGTGTGGCAAAAAACGCTACGCCGTGGAGTTGACGCAGAAGCATAATGAGGCCTTTAAGCCTTGTTTATACTCGACGCGTCCGCAAGAGCGCGAGTCTCCGCTGACTGCGCGCGCACCTCTCCAAACGGACGAGGCGTTTATACTTGACGCGCTCGCCGTTGTGCTATTCTGTGAAACGACAGGGGGCGACTCGGAGTAATTCTCCTCTAAACCACCAGGAATCAGCAGTGAAGAAGTAGTTTGCCGTTTATTAGTAGTTTATTAATAGCTGATCCATATTAAAAGAGTAATAAATGCAGTAGGTTTATTGTACTTTTTTGTACAAACTAGTTAAACAACTGAAGCCTTATTGAAGAGTGTTTAAACCTTAATTTCATCAGCAGGGCTTACTTCTGCTATTGTAGGCTTATTTTGTAAATGTAAGCAGTTACTTTAGACAAGTGCGAACTGGGTGCTTAATGCAAATGTGTTCCTATTCACAAAATGAGAGGCTTTTATGGTCGCCCATCAATGCAAATGTCTCTGTGTATAGAAGGATCATAAACATGCTGGTGCAGACGTACCAGTTCGGCCAGATTCGGCTCGGAAGTCGTTCATCTTCGGATGCGGCGCCGCGCGTGATGTTACAAAAAGTGCCGTGCACATCGCCAGGCGAAATGGGGTCCTGCGCACCCAACGCGCACGACCGCCCACACCGCAATTACGTCATTTTGCCGCGCGCACCTTCGCGCTCTTGCGGGCGCGTCGAGTATAAACAAGGCTTTAGACGATCAAAATGTAAATCAGACACAATTTAAAACCGAATAAGAAATATAATAGCCTACTATGATTAAAAAGTTACAGATACCAGCTGAAGCTGTTGTATCTTGTTTTAGTGCTGGCTGGGGGTGTTTTACTTCCTTTTTTTTTTAAGAAGAATTTTGATATACCCATTTTACTAACTTGCACATTAACAAACCGCCTGGCTCCAAAATATCTAATTTCATTGGCTGGATGATCGTACAGACGCTGAACTTCTCATCGATCGTTGGCCAGGTTGGCCAGCAAGCCCCCTTAGCCCACCCCTAGCGCCGCCCCTGATTATTAACAACAATATTATAAATATTAACAATATTAGTAGTACTATTACACATTTATTAAAAACATATCTGTAGGCCTACTGTAGCCTACAACTTAACAACGTATGTTTTTAATAAATATGTGTCTTTTATATACACATATACCATATTAATGAGGAATATGGTATTAAATAATTATGTTGGCCTATTATAAATAATCAGAATACTTGCAATCTCTGATTTTTTTTTTATCATATTCAAATCATAACATGATTGTTTTTTCCCCGTTCCCTTAAATATCAACACTGATTGTTGGAAATTGTAACTACATAGTCATCAGATCCGTTTGTCAGAAGATAAAGCCTTGTTTATACTCGACGCGTCCGCAAGAGCGCGAAGGTGCGCGCGGCAAAATGACGTAATTGCGGTGTGGGCGGTCGTGCGCGTTGGGTGCGCAAGACCCCATTTCGCCTGGCGGTGTGCACGGCACTTTTTGTAACATCACGCGCGGCGCCGCATCCGAAGATGAACGACTTCGAGCCGAATCTAGCCGAACTGGTACGTCTGCACCAGCATGTTTATGATCCTTCTATACACAGCGACATTTTCATTGATGGGCGACCATAAAAGCCTCTCATTTTGTGAATAAGAACACATTTGCATTAAGCACCCAGTTTGCACTTGTCTAAAGTAACTGCTTACATTTACAAAATAAGCCTACAATAGCAGAAGTAAGCCCTGCTGATGAAATTAAGGTTTAAACACCCTTCAATAAGGCTTCAGTTGTTTAACTAGTTTGTACAAAAAAGTACAATAAACCTACTGCATTTATTACTCTTTTAATATGGATCAGCTATTAATAAACTACTAATAAACGGCAAACTACTTCTTCACTGCTGATTCCTGGTGGTTTAGAGGAGAATTACTCCGAGTCGCCCCCTGTCGTTTCACAGAATAGCACAACGGCGAGCGCATCAAGTATAAACGCCTCGTCCGTTTGGAGAGGTTCGCGCGCAGTCAGCGGAGACTCGCGCTCGTGCGGACGCGTCGAGTATAAACAAGGCTTAAGCGGAACCACTTTTATTGGCAGATTTAGCATTTTGATCATTAAACTATCTAGCCTACCTGCTACCAAATTCCAACCCTAGAGGGCACCAACTAGCTATATCGTAAAAGTTATCGCTGTTTTCAACCAAGACGAATATCGACGATGGCGTTCCCTTAAATAACTACGTGGAAGGTGAGAAAGAGGAACATGATCTGATGAAAATGAAAACGATCCAGCGGCATCTCACTGATGGCCGCTGGAGATGCCGCTCACTGATGGCCGCTGGAGATGCCGCTCACTGATGGCCGCTGGAGATGCCGCTCACTGATGGCCGCTGGAGATGCTGCTCACTGATGGCCGCTGGAGATGCCGCTCACTGATGGCCGCTGGAGATGCCGCTCACTGATGGCCGCTGGAGATGCCGCTCACTGATGGCCGCTGGAGATGCCGCTCACTGATGGCCGCTGGAGATGCCGCTCACTGATGGCCGCTGGAGATGCCGCTGTACTGATGGCCGCTGGAGATGCCGCTCACTGATGGCCGCTGGAGATGCCGCTCACTGATGGCCGCTGGAGATGCCGCTCACTGATGGCCGCTGGAGATGCCGCTCACTGATGGCCGCTGGAGATGCCGCTCACTGATGGCCGCTGGAGATGCCGCTCACTGATGGCCGCTGGAGATGCCGCTCACTGATGGCCGCTGGAGATGCCGCTCACTGATGGCCGCTGGAGATGCCGCTCACTGATGGCCGCTGGAGATGCCGCTCACTGATGGCCGCTGGAGATGCCGCTCACTGATGGCCGCTGGAGATGCCGCTCACTGATGGCCGCTGGAGATGCCGCTGTACTGATGACCGCTGGAGATGCCGCTCACTGATGGCCGCTGGAGATGGCGCTGTACTGATGGCCGCTGGAGATGGCGCTGTACTGATGGCCGCTGGAGATGCCGCTCACTGATGGCCGCTGGAGATGCCGCTCACTGATGGCCGCTGGAGATGCCGCTCACTGATGGCCGCTGGAGATGCCGCTCACTGATGGCCGCTGGAGATGCCGCTCACTGATGGCCGCTGGAGATGCCGCTCACTGATGGCCGCTGGAGATGCCGCTCACTGATGGCCGCTGGAGATGCCGCTCACTGATGGCCGCTGGAGATGCCGCTCACTGATGGCCGCTGGAGATGCAGCTGCACTGATGGCCGCTGGAGATGGCGCTCACTGATGGCCGCTGGAGATGCCACCGGAAGTGCCGCTTCGAGATGCCAGTGCCGCATTTTGCGCTTGCTCTCTCTCCGCTCCTTAGTGCTCAGCTGCTGCAGAGCGTGGCAAAATCGAAATTGCTGATGAGATATAGAGGAAAATATCTAGTGGAAAATGAGCATGTTACCCCCCCCCCCCCCCCCCCTCCTCCCGATATCATCGTCCATCGCAATGTTTCACTGTAGACATCGTCTGATACCAAATTGGTAGACATCGCCCAACCCTAGAATGTACATAGGTATGCATATATATATATTGTGAGCAACATGCAGACACCTTATTCTTCTTGACAGCAACTTTTAGTTAACATGCACACTTTGCTGGACTACACTATTTCTGATATTTCTGAGCTATATCATTTCCTGATGTGTCGTAAATCTGGATGTGATGTTTATCACTGTCTGTTGGTGCTGTTGAAATGTTTAACATGTGCTTAAGCAGTTTGTGTGGCTCTGGCAGGATAATTGATGTGAAGTGAATGAAAATTGACTTCTTGATGGATGGTGGTAGTTACGTGTCTATCAGTTCTTTCTCCTCTGAATACTTTCGAGGCATGTTTACTGCTCTCTTCCTGCTTTTACCAGAGCGGACACAACCAGACTGAAAGGATATTGGGTGTTGGGAGAAGTTTCCCATTTATCCCAGTCAGACACAAGGTTCTTTGAGTATGAAGTAGAGCTGCACAATTCTGGAGAAATTGAGAATCTGTGCTCCTTTTTTCCCCGTTCTTGTACAAAAGCTATTGTTTCACATACTGCACTGAATTGAGAAATTGTGTGAAATAGCCAGTGATTTTGGAAAATACATTGAGTTTGATATAGTTTATGGCTTTATAATATTTATTGGATTGTTTTGTTTTAAAGTGATTTTGTCTTTGTGACTCAATAGTTTGAATTGTCTCACAACCATCAGAACTGGAACTGTTGTATATTATATTGACAGACTGATTACAATTCACAACCCAAGTTTTACTGAAAATGCTTTGATCAATCCATGACTCAGCAGTACTTTATAGTTTGAAGAGTTATAGTTAAAAGAGCTTTATTCAACAAAAGACTCCTGCTTTCAAATTGCTCCTCTTTGACACCACCAGAAAATTCTGAACTGAATTCTACGCAGGTTTTAGGGATTCATGTTCTTTTGGAGAGATTAAAATGATGTAGAATGAAAAGAACAGCCATATATGATGTTTCAATTTTGTGTTTTTTATTATACCTCCATACCATATTATTTATTATATAAATTTGGTAAGACCATAGGCTCATTGTTAAATGAGTGGTTAAAATAAATTCTGGTGAATGATATTTTAGTGAGCTTTGAATGGAGGAATGAAAGCATGAACTGCGAGTTTATATTTTCCTTTGTGTGTGATTTGTCTTCCTTTGCCTTGCATAGTAGTTTTAACTGATCATTAGTGAATACCACCTTTCTAATGAGCACTGAAAAAAAAACGTGTCTGTTGATGTTTGAAGGATGGCTTATTTTTTTCTGTATTTCTAGTTTTTCTTGCTGGGTTTTACCTCGGGCTCAGAGCGCATTGTGTGTGCGCACATGTGCATATATTAATAATGTAGCAAAGAACAACCGTAATAAGTGCTTAGTACAATGGAAAGGCAAGCTTTGGACACAAGACAAAGGTTTAGCTTATGGTTCGGATCTTTTGCAGTCAGTTACAAATAAATGAAGCATTTACTTTTTAAATTAAAAAATGTTCAACTTAATTACTCCTAGAAAAAAGGTTCTCAGTTTTCCTGTAATCTGAGAAGATGTTGGAATATCTGGAGTGGGCTGGTTTGTGTTAGAAAACGTCTTCTGAGAGTTTGTTTTGATACAGGTCATCAGTTCAATTTATGTATTGATGTACTATTACGAAAGAGCTCGAAGATTCAGCCTCTGGCTATGCCACAAAGCATTTATAACATTGTTTAAGAGAAAATGAAAGAAAAATGGTCTTATCTTATCCTTTTCCCATCTCAGATGAGAATTTGATACAATATTGATTAAAAAACAAAACCTTCCACACTGAGTTTGGTGTTTTTCTAACATCTTTGACTTGAATTATTCATTTAAAAAACAACAATCAGCCTGCCTACTGATGTGCAGAATGAATTTGAATGACTTTTTAATATGAATTTAATCATTCTTTTATTCCCGACATACCTTAAATTGTTAATGATTTTAATGATATTGTTTCCTTTGTAATGAATTAGGAAATATTTGACTTTTTTTTAATGATTTTTTCAGAGCCTTAAACAATAATCCATTATGATTAGATGGCATGCTTTGCCTAAATCATCTTCTTCACGGCTCATTTTAAGTTATTTTTAGAGGTGTTTATTAGCACTAGATATGTATTCACCTTTGCTCCTGTTCTCACACCTAAAGTGAGAACCATAGGACAGGTTTTTTTAATAAGTGCTGGTACTTTCACACATCTCGCACACTTGTGTAGCTTAATGCATTTAAAATAAATGTGTGAGACAAAGCAGACAAATCCAATTTGGCTCTATAGGCCTGTTTGTGTATTTGTAATTATCTAATAATCCTTCTGAATGGGGTTTGGGATTACGACTGGTACCAGATTGAGGTTTGGGTACCAGACTATACCCGCCGGGCCTGTAAGAAAGCACATAAATACTTCCAGCAGGAGCATCATTCATCCTCTCTGGACCCGTGTGCTCTGAATCTGATGTTCATTAACCCTTTACCCCCTTCAGCCCTAAAAGCCTGGGAGGAGGCCTTTGAAATGGCAGAAGACTGATTAGTATGGGATGTTGAATGTAAATGTGATAGTTTGTCAACAAGTTTGAGAGTTAACAGCAACCCTATTGTGCCAGATTTATATAAATAACATTTTGAAAAACTTGACAGTGATGTGCAATGTTTTTTTTTTTTTTTGGGACATATGGTTTAAAAAATAAATAATTATTATAATTAGTAGTTGTTGTAGTAGTAGAAGTAATAATAATACCAATAAAAGTAATTATTATTTATAATAATCATTTATTATTTATAGTCTAAATCTTAAAGAAAAATACTACTACTAATATTAATTGTTATTATTATTATTATTAATATTTAGTTCTAACATTGTCTACATTTTCATGTTACGTTTACAAAAAATACTTTAAAATAAAATTAAAAATAAAATTATCAACATGTAGATTAACTCTTAAATCTACATTTTGAATAATGATATTAATAAAAGTAATTATTATTTATGAATGTTACATAAAAAATGTAGACTTAATCTTAAAATAAATTATATTGATATTTATTGATATTTTTTATTTAATAAAATACAAGTAAGCTCTTCTTTAATTAAATGTTTTATTGTGTTTTAATAATAATGTAATATGGCGCCCATTTGAGGACTGTCAACACTGGCTGATAACATGAATAACCCGCTCCTCCTCCTCCACTCCTCCTCCTCCTCCTCCACTCCTCCTCCTCCTCCTCCTCCACTCCTCGTCCCCGCCTCCATATTAATCAGATATTGCCCGATCAGGGCTCCACCGGCACGGGCTTTGTCATGCGCTTCTGCCGCTGCCGTTCAAACCGGGTGCGAAAGTGAGCGCGAGCTCCGGTTGTTATATTGCTCTAAAACCAGACTTTCTTAAACAAGGGAAAGATTTACACCGGAGTCGTTGTCGCAGAACGCGGATATAGTTGAAAGTTGGCGTTTTGGTGAGTTCCTCTTGCGTATTCCGAGGCTTTTGTCTCTGTCTGTTGCTTTGTTTTAGTGGCTTGTGCATTTAGGTCACACGAGTTTAATTCGAGTGTGTTTTTTCGAAGGTTTCTTTCCTGTTGCGTTCAGTTAGTCTCTTCCTCCTGTAGTGGACTAACACTGCACTTTTATTTCTCTATTTGTGAAAAGCATTCATTGAGCTAAAGAACTGTGGTAAGCCGTTTTTATATTTATTTCGTTAAACCAACCAGTATCTATCTTTATTTTACTAGTATTTATATTTTACAAGTAATGCAATAGTGACTACTGTATTTTTCAAAATCATTGGTAACTATTCATTAGGTACTTATTCCTGTAGTAATTAGTATTCAATCAGTCATTAATATTCTTTGAATGCTAGTACTACTTGCAACTTGCATTTTTTGCAGTACATGCAGTGACTTAATGACTAGTCAGAATAGCTACTACATGGTTCAGGAAAATCTTACTTAATAGATACCAGCAACAATTGGAATACATGCTAGTCTGAAATGATTATCTGAACCTCTGATCACTATGAAATTGTTGAAACGAATAAATAGTTAGTTGTCAATATACCAGCAAGGGAATAAGTATCAGCATGCAGTAAATAATTATTAGTGACCAGTTGAATAGATGCGTATCACTGTTGAATTAAGTACTAAGATGCTAGTTACTCTTGGACTACTTACTAGTAATACAAAAGTAGGCTACTAGTAACATAAAATGGATAAGTTTAAATGATAAAATGGCTTGCCACAAAAAGAGTCCTTAATGATTTGGTCAATCATAAGGTGATCCATTGACCGTTTCTGTCGATTTCTGTTTTGTGCAATGCTGAATTTACTTGTTTGTTTTAGCAAGATAATAGATATGCATCAGGTAGATTCATTCAATAACCAATAAGCTATAACTTCCAGCAGAATGGAAAAAAATCCTGCTGACTTGTAGAATTACAATGGAAAAGCTCAGATGATTTTTTTTATTTTATTTTTTGTACAGAATCTGCACAAATATTTTGAAGCTTTTGTTGAAGCGCGGTAGCTGTTTTGACTTCAGCTCTTTAACAGATTGCATTGTTTCATTAAGTTGCCTGGGGCTCAGGGAACCTTATATCCCCTTTTACTATTCACACAGACACACACACTCACTCTTTTTCGGTGTTACTCCCCCACAACATGTGGTTCTAGTTCCCGCTGAGCTGAAGCCGCCGTCAGCCGTAGACAGATTGCCCGGGCGTTCGGGTCTGGTGTTGGGCGAAATGTAAATATTGTGGAAGCGATGGAGTAATTACACTGGTTTTGCCCGGACACCTTTGTTCCACATCAGTCGCAACCTCTCCCGTGACCAGACGCCCAGAAGGGTGTGTGTCTGTGATGCACTGGGAGTCAACTTGGAGGTCACTGGGTCACGCGGCAGCAGACCATAGAGAGGTCATTTTTGTGATCAGCTGGTTCGCTTCATTTTTAAATGCATGGAATGATTAGTGGGTAAAGTTTGTTTTCACATTGTCCGTGACCGAGCTTTTGAAAGTGTTTGCGTCTGTTTTGCATGCCCATTGTGCATACGTGCGCTTAATAAGCTTGATTCCTCACGTGCCTACTTATATTCATAGGATATTTGAATGAGAATCGCACACTTTCCGACCTTCGAATGAAAGAAAACACTTGTCCATTCCTCGCACGCATTCTCTCTTCTCCTCATTAAACGTCTGCATGGCTCCGGCTTGGTTTCCCTCTCGAGGCCCAGGAGAGCAGCTGCACGTAGGACTCTGTGAAAGCTCCCAGATGTACTTAGCAAAAGCCGGCTTCTGCTGACCGCCCGTCAGCCGCCCTGTAATAGGAGAAGTTTATCTGATCTTAGAGATGGCCCATACAGAAGCTATAATAGGGGGATTTGGTGGCGTTGGTCTAAAGGAGGTGTGTATGAGTCGGGGGATTTCACTCCGATGTTGTTTGGCACTATAAAAGCGTGGACCTGTGCTATTTTACACCTCCTTTGATGAATTTGTTTATGCTGAACTGCAGATATTCATTGTGGGTTTTTTGAGGAGACTGAAAAGAATTTGCAGACATTAACGTTATTTGGTTTGCAAGGCAAGTAAATTTTTTATTAGCAAACTCGCATGGATGCATTTGATGAATTTAAAATGAACTTAACTCATAGCACTGTCTATTGTCTTTTTTTTGCGGTGTCATTTCGTACATTGCTCGGCAAGTCACTTTTTTTTTTTTTTTAAGAACAGATTTTTTATTACTATTTTGTCTTTGTTCAGTGCATTTGATGTAGGGTGCTTCAAATGAAAACCATAATGTTCACTTTTAAATGAGACTATAAAGTAGGAACTGCATTTTGAACCAGCTACAAAATGAATAATACATTAACTTGCCAGCTCAGAAATATTCATAGAAAATAGTTTGTTGCTCTATGCAAGATAAACTTGACTTGAAATAAAATGCAAAGATGCAGTTCTAGCTGTGAACTCCTTCCATAGCCCTTACATACTCATCACATCTTGTCCCACAACGTGATAACTGAAAACGCACTCATCCAGGTGGAGCAGGGGGTTATTCTTTCTCCCTATAATGAGGATTACCTGTTGGCCACAGAAAAGAGGCCTTTTGACCAGAAAGCCAGTGGGGGAAGGCCCACAAAACAATAGGGCCTCCTGTGGGGCACAATGGACAGCTGAAACTGTCTCTCCTCACTCCGTCTTAAAGAGGATCTCTAGACAACTCAATTTTTGTGCTCCCCGTATTTAAACAGCCACTTTCAGGGCTGTAATGTGATGCTTCTAATATGCAAAATGGCTTCTGAGGAAGAGATTTCAGCAGTACGAAGAAGCGGTCAAATTCAAAAGGAAAAGATCAAAGTTTGTAGCTCGCCTCATTCAAACTGCAAAAGAAGTGACTCCTTTCTTTGTTTGTTTCTTTCTTTCTTTCTTTATTATTTATTCTGTGTTTGTGTTGGATGGGGGAGGGTTGTCTTATTTGTGACCCTGGACCACAAAACCAGTCACATTGGTGATTTATACATAATATGAAAGCTGAATAAATAAGCTTTCCATTGATGAATGGTTTGTTAGGATAGGACAACATTTGGCTGAGATACAACTATTTGAAAATCTGGAATCTGAGGATGCAAAAAAAATCAAAACATTGAGAAAATCGCCTTAAAACTTCTCCATTTATGTTTGCGATTGTGCTGCATTCACTCACAAAAATAAATGTTTTATATATTTACGGTAGTAAATATACGGAAATTTACAAAATATCGTCATGGAACATGATCTTTACTTAATATCCTAATGATTTTTGGCATAAAAGAAAAATCGATAATTTTGACCCATACAATGTATTGTTGGCTATTGCCACAAATATACCCGCTGCGACATGTGACTGGTTTTGTGATCCAGGGTCACATTTATGTATTCATTGCATATTGTGATAGCCAATGGGATGATGCTTTGTGAGACATCTCATTTAACTTGCGGATATTGCACATGTGGCAATAGGGTTCAGTGAAATATAATGTAAAACATTGGTTCATTGTCATCTTGTGGGTTCTACTATATTGTAGTAAACATGATGCTTGTGATGAATAACACAAAGTACTATGGTGGGTCTGTGGTACAGTGATTGTATTGTAGTACTTTAATATTAACCATAGTACAGTATGATGACCATATTCATAATATGATGCATAGTATTTTACATTATACTCAAAGCACTTTCATGGAATTTTTTTATAATGCCCAAAATGCTGTAATACCATTGAATGTAATCATCAAATTAATTGTTTTTTTAAAAACAGTTAAGGTATAATTAGATTCATATTTTTAATTAGCATAATATTTGATTTTAGCATTTTTGTAATTGCGTAGTATTATAACCATTAATTCCCCCCCCCCCCCCCCCCCCTTTAGTCAATCTCCCGAAGACTCCGATTTCAGCATTGGGCCAGTCCAGTCATTCTTGGCACCCAATGCAGACCCCGTACCGCCTGCCGCACCCTCTGCCCCCTCTGCCAGTGCGTAAGGGGGTACGAGGGAGGAGACCTAAGAGCCAGACCATCGCAATGCTGAAAGAAGCCGCCGAGGCTGCAGCAGCCGCAGCCGCCACGTCACAGAACGGCCAAACGCACTCCAATACAGTCAAGAGTCCCATGAGCTCACAGCTCACACCCAAACCATATAAGAAGAGGGGACCCAAACCCGGCAGCAAGGTACAACTGCTTTTTTGTGGTCGTTAATAGGTTTAACTGGGGATTGTATATTTATTTAGATGATATTTTCAGTTAAATTCTTAAAGGGATTGTCCACCCAGAGATGAAAATTGTCATTAATAAGTGTTGTTAATTTATGTGTGTGTGTGTGTGTGTGTGTATATATATAAATATATCTTTTTTGTTAAATTAGATAATTTAGATAATAATTAGATAATAATTCTGAATTAAAATACAATATAAATACTAGATGATTTAAAAAAAACTTAAATGAAAATTAGAAATGCAACCAAGTGAAACAAAAAATTTTTAAGTACAAAAATTATCGAAACTAAAACTGAAAGCGGAATAAATTAAAGGTAAATAATTTTTTATATATATTTAAAAAAAGAAGCGCATAGCAAAGAAAACTGAAAATATTAAAGTAAAAGCTCATTTAAAATATTAACAAATGCTATAATACATAAATAATACTAAAATAACGGTTAACTTTCACTCAAACCTGTATGATTTTCGTTTTTCTGAGGAACACAAAATGAGATATTTTGATTGAATCTGATGTCATTGGTAGCCAACACAATGGGATTTTAATGGTATTAAAAAAAGATGGGGAAAAAATAACAGAATTGCCTTGGTTACTGATCATTATGCAGCTTTTGTTTGATTTGAGGGTGGGTCTGGGTCGTATGTCATGACTCATGAGTGATTATCTAAATGAAACACTTCTTCTATAATCCTTCCCCATGAACGGTACATTAAACACGCTGGATTCACTATCAAGATAAGGCTTTTGTAGCCTTCTGCCATTGTTTTGAGATTTAGAAGGTGGGCAAACGATAGTGGGGTTGTTTTGTGAAGGTGTATTGTTTTTTTTTTTTATCTCTCGCTCTCTGTCTTCCGCCTTTACAGAGGAAACCAAAGGTTCCTCATTCACTTTCAAGCCCCACGTTGTCTTCCTCAGTGTCAGATGGGAGACTGTCTAGTCTACAGACAACAAGAGACTCAGGAGTCTTGTCCACAGGTAAGCTTTTATCTTACTCCATTTCAATACAGTCAAATGTACTCTAAAAGCAAATCTAAGTTGTTATTTATTTACTATATAATGTATGTTGTTTACAAAACTAAAACAATATTTTAGCTTGAAGCAAACCTAATAAACAAGCACTGAAACTTCACACAGAAATGTGGTTCATCAGGTTGAAGTTAACATCTTAAGTGGATCTTAATTTTCTATCAGGCATGGGCCATGCACTCCTAAATATTCTGATGCTTTTGCATTGTGTTGTTCGCTTCACCTGACCATCCATACTCGCCTCTTCTAGTTTGCGTGTACGTGAATAAACACGGAGATTCCGGGCCGCACCTGGACCGTAAGCTGTTGTTGCAGCTGCCCGATCATTTCGGGCCGGGCCCCGTGAACACGGTTCTCCAGCACTCGGTCCAGGGCTGTGTGGATTGTGCATTTCAACCCAAAGCTCTGTTCGGCTTCCTGCAGTCTCAGTCTGATGGCGGGGAAATCATCAGAGGTTAGTTTGGATCTGCTTTAGAGTTTGTGTGATCTGCGTTTAATTTAAGGGGGGATTCATTGATTAGGAGAACTTTTATAATTTTATATATATATATATATATATATATATATATATATATATATATATATATATATATATATATATATATATATATATAATATATTAGATTCATTGTAAATAAACATATTAAAAAAAAAATATATATATATATATACACACACCACCTTGTCACACCATATTTTTCTTTTATTTACATTAAATATTTTAAATTTGGATTTAATTTATTGCTAGGTAACTCTAGGGTTTAGGTTTAGTCTAACATTTTCTCTGAAATATCACAATATAAAATATCCACATCAACACATATTATATTACTGAAATCTACTCGACATGGCCATGACATGTGATGCATGTTTTAACAAAGATGAAACATAGTTTGAAGTTCATTTTTTAACCTGAGGTAGTCAAAAGTGTCCCAACTGGAAGAGTCATCCACAATCAAATGTGTTTTGAGAGCTGAATGACATATTGATGTAAGACTTAAGCTCTGTTTGAATTTCTATAGTTGAGTGTTGTTTTAAGTGTTGTCAACGTGTGTGTGCTTTACAATAAAGAAACAAGTAAAAGCATGGGTGTGTGATTGACCTGAAAAGATAAGTAAGTGTGTGTGTATGTGCACAGCTGATGTCATCAGACTGAGAGTAATAAGGGATGACATCTGTGTGTAACCTGGTGTGGATCATTTGATTGGGGTGTCCCTAGGGGAAGTGTGTATGTGTATACGTGTCTATATTTGTGTGTGTGTGTGTGTGTGTGCAGGGGGTGGGGCCCACGCTAGGACTGTAGAGCCATCTGCTGCGACGCCATGGCCCCTTAATCGGCACCCATTTAGCCAGATCGCCCCCCCCCCCCCCCCCCCCCCCAACAGCATTTGGAGGGTTGGGACTAGATTTATTTATTTTTTATAGCACAAGTGATGTATTCATGAGAAGCATACTAAATTCTACATGCATTCTGTGTGACATGTTTAAGAGTTATACAGTGTTTTTTAATTATGCACCATATCTACTTTCAATCAGTTCGCTCTGAAGGAGGAATCCACTACGTCAAGCTCCCCACTGCCTCCAGTGCTTCGTTCGTTCTGCGCTTTCTGGAAACTCTGTGTCACCATCTGCAGTGTGATAACCTGTTCAGCAGCCAGCCGTTCAGTCCATTAACCACAAACACACACACACCGTATGAAAGGAGCAAATCAGGTATGTGTGCATGTTATTGTTAACTGAACTAAAACTATGCAGAAATGTAATGAATGAAAAACTTAGCACCCCTATTATGCTATTTTAAACATTCCTAATTTTGTTTTGGAGGACTCCTACAATAGGTTTACATGCATCCAAGGTAAAAAAACACTTTATTTTTTCATAACATACATTGCAGCATCACCTCTTTTCTCACAGTGTCTGAAAAGGTTTCGATCAAGGATTCAGTCTCTCTTAACCCCTCCTTTCCGAGAGCTTCCTCTGCTCTGACTGGTCAAATGTCCCAATCTGTTGTGATTGGTCTACCGCTTACAGCATGCGAAACCAGACGCCCATTACCATATTTGAATTTGTAACAATGGCGTTGGTTTTGCCGTATGAATTCCAGTCCTCATCCTTTGGAAGTGTATTCGCAGCATAGAAAGCAGTGTCTTCTCAACGCCTCGACACCACGAACCAAATTCTGAGGCCTCAGGGAGACCATAGGCTGGCATTATGCAAATTCATTTCAGAATCGATTCTTTCTTTTAGGAAACTTTATTTTCTGTGCTCTTTGAAACTTTTTTGATGTATTAATTTGACTAAACCTAGCTTGTGATTTTTAAATCCTGTGGACTTCCAGAAGTGATCTATATCTGCACTTTTCCTCTGTTGCAGTGAAAGAGGAGACATCAGAAGCTTTGTCCGTAGCACGAGGTACCAGACGTTTCAACCGTGATTCAGCGGTCTACACCGCTGCCCTGTCACCCAAACTACAGAGAACAGAAGCTCTGCCCTCAGACGGTACGATCCGTTCAGCTGTTCTGAGTGTTTTTGCTTGTTGGTATCTGTGAGTGAATGATACCGATTGAGTGTTTATGCCACACTAGCTGCAGCAGGTCCTGGCCAGTTCTGATTGGTCGAACTTAAAGTGAATGGAGGACTGGGTTTTCTTTAGGTGGAGTTAGACGCATCTGTTCATTTTCTTATCAACCGCACAAAATAAAACAATTAATAATGCAGACAGACTCCTAATTAAATTGTCTACATTGTAACTAGTTAAGTGTCTGATTTTCATTAGGATGAGAATAACCTGCCAGTTTGGGTTATTTTTACTGCTGTGGGTGATTTATATTTGCCAGACGTGTGTGTTGTGTGTTCTGCTCTCATTAAATGTCTCGTAAATAAAGCTCATTGCCACATATTGAAGGTACAGTTAATTTTTTATAAAATTCGTAGTAGTGTTCTCACGTGTGTTCGAGGACAATTATAAACTCTGAGACGTGTTGCTACTTGTTGCGTCAGTTGAGAAAATAGAAACTGTTTTTCTATTCATGCAGAACACAGGAATCATGTACTACATTTGTTTTGGTTAGTTTGTGTTTGTTAAATACTGTAGGTTTGTAGACTTCTAGTCTCGAGCGTGCAAGGTAAACCTTCTATAACCCTGTAATTGAGACACAACTAGTCATTGTTTATTATGACTTCTTTCCACATTTTAATGTCAGAAAAACTATGAAATGGGAGTATAGGATTTATGTATTGACCAAAAATGTTATATTTCAGCTTTATGAAAGCAGTGACATGTAGCCACAGCTTCATCAAGTACATCCTGAGATGCTTTTTAAATGGTATATTCATCCATTCAATTATGTAAAAGAGCATGAGAAACAAATTCATTGTTCAAACCTTTGTAGCAAACTACCCTTGAGTATTTGTATTTTGGGGTTGGGGGGGGGGGGGGGGTCTGTAAGATTTTGTTTTAAAAGATATTAATAATTTAATTTAGCAAGGATGCATTAAATTGGGCCTTTTACATTATTACAACATGTTTCTATTTCAAATAAATGCAGTTCTTTTGAACTTTCTATTCATCAAAGAATCCTGAAAAAAAATGCTTTATGGCATATTAGAATGATTTCTGAAGGATTATGTGACACTGTAGACTAGAGTAATGATGCTGAAAGTATTTGCTAACAATATTCAAACTGTGTGTTTGATCAAATAAATGCAGCTAAAGTGGGCATTATTTTTATTAACGACCCCAAACTTTTGAACTGTAGTGTATACATGTATTTATTTCAAACCATATATTGCCAAATAATTACCTTAGGTATTAATGAAAACCTTTCACTCTTCTTTGTGACAGAAACCATTGCCCATGCAGAAAATGGTGCCACTACAGACCAGCAGTTCTCAGAAGAGTCAATGGACTCGGCCTCCAATTCTGTGGCCCCCCGGCCCCCTGCCCTACGCAGCCCGTCTGAGTATCACCCCCCGGCCGGAAGCAGCCCGCACTACCCCTCTCACCCCCCACCCCTCCGCAGACTCTCCTCCAACCCCTCGGAGCTGGGGCCCGCACGCACACACAGACGAGTGGAAGGTAGGCTATGTAAGAACGCTTTGTTTAAACACCTTCACACACGCACTATTAATAACATGTAAGATTGCTTGTAAATGACCAGACTTGTTAATGCTTTATTTATTCTAAACAGCCCTAGTGCACTCAGATTTATAGGTAACACTTTGTACTCGCTGTTTCATAATATATAAAAAAAAATTATAATTCTAAACAGATCATTATGCACAGTTATTATGCACATTCACAACTACTGATCTGTATATAAGCATTGTTTTTTGATGATTTATTAATGATAGTTGTTCAAGACTTATTTATTTTAAATAGACCTAGTGCACTCAGATCTATAGGTAACACTTTGTAATAACTTTTATTTATAATATTAAAGTTGGCATGAAACGGAAGTTGCGATAATCTTTCATTCCCTGTATGTGAGTAAAAACGAGTCAACGACTTCTTGAACAAGGAAAAATGTAGAGAGGGAATTGATTTTGCCCATCAGGAATTGTTTGGATGGATGTGGTTTGCTATTGCTGTGATCTCATGTGATTGACAGCTTGTCCCGCCCTCATGCCAGTAAACACATCATCAGAGAAGAGAAGTCTTGAAGGAGGGAGAGGAAGCTATAATAATGATGTGCACAGATAAATAATTTGACAAACTGCAATTTTCCATAAAAAAATAAGAGTTGTCAATTTTGATATCATGGTGACATTTATATTAACAGATAATTTCAGAAATGTCACGAAACTTTAAGCTACTGATCTGTATATACGCTTGCATGTTTTTGATTCTTTATTAATGATAAAGTTGAGTTGAATGATTGAAAGTCTTTAGGGGTTTTGAGCTGTTGGTGTCTGTGCTTGTTGACATTAGTCTTGTGTTTGAGCCCTAAAAGCAGAACCGTCTCATTGTTCAACGCCCTCAGAATGCTTTCAGACTGGCAGCTTGGCTTACGCGATCACCGCTGCTCTTCGGAGACTTGGATCTATTTCTATCGTGGGATAAACTCCCATATCAGTTCCGCACAGAGTGCTTGTGTGAGGACCAGATGTATTTTCTCTAATCAAATGTCAAATGGCACAATAGGCTTTGATATGGATTAAAGCCTGTTAGCGGCTCGGGGGGCCATATTTATTTAAATTGCATCTCAGAGTATAAGCAATGTTTGGGGTTCAGTTTTATTTTCCATATTAAAGTGACTGAGAGCAAAACCGTCAAGCAGGCACTGATTCTAGACCAGCACTCATTCAGGGAGGCATAATGTTCAGTTTCCCAAAAAATTTGTTGGTCCATTTGTTTTTTACCTCTAGCATGTCATATTTTCAGTCGTGGAGTACACCGTAAAAACTAATTAGTTCAGTTTACTTAATTAAATTGTGCAAACTCGTTGCCTTAATTTAAGTAAGTAAGCATAACTTAATTACATCAAGTTCTTCTTACTTAATCTATTTAAGTTCTGTCAACTTAATTCTATCTGTGATCTGAGGAAGTGTACTCCCAGAGTGCATTGCGGCATGGATAAATTAATTGCTTTGTTTTACCATTTTTGGCTTTATTTAACCATTAAAATTGTATTTGCCATCGTTATTGGGGTTATACTGACAAGAGACAGCAAATAAAATTGCATTGGTCTAATTAATTAAAGTAATTTAAAAAAAGCTTGTTACCATTGTTGTGGTTTGCATGCTGAATGTTGAAGTCTGTGTGTGACTCAAGCAAATTTGCAAGATATTGTCACAAATATAGAGGGATTATATCAACCCAATTAAAAGTTTATGCTATAAGTGTTTGCAATTAAAATGTAAAAAGATAATTATTTAACATAATCATGTTATACATCATAAATACATTCATTAAGAACATGGAAATAATTTAAGTATAAATACTGTATATATATAATATTTATTACTTCACTTCCTTTGAAATCAAATAACTGTGATTTCATGTTGCATCACTGCATCAATTGGAAGAGAATCAGAATGATATAAATGAAGTTCCAAGTGCCCAACCAAAGGGAACACTAGTCACAATAATGGTGAGGAATTTTAGGTTGATTGTAGGAAATCAACATGAATTTATGAAGTCAACTTATGTCACATAAGTTCTCCCAAAATGTTTAGTTGTATTGACAATAACATTCAACAAGACTGGAAAATGAGCGTATGCAACTAAGAAGAATGATGACTGCAGAAGTGGAAGAAATTAGTGAAAAGTCTATTAAGAATTGCCCCGCATCAAAAACCATTTGCCCCGCCTGCTTTTTTTTTTTTTGTTTGCTTTGGCAAAATGGTACTCAAACCAGTCAAGTAATGTTTAAAAGGGTTTTCTGAGTAATGAAGGCATAGCATGCAAACAGTACAGATTACTAATTTTTTTTCAGTAAGTTCAACACATTGCCGGAGATTAATTAAAGTTAACTAAACAATAGTTAGTAAGAACAATGTTAGATTTTACAGTGTATATTTGAAGCTATCATACTATTCGTATTGTTTCTTCTATATGTGAATAATATTGTCATAATACACCATTTCTTCAGTTTTGTTATAAACATCATTAGTTCATGTTGAAGTATTAATTAAGATATTAACACGATTATTCATGTACCCTTATTATAAAGCGTTACCCATTTTGTCATTTGTATGTTTTTTGGTGCCCCTAGTGGTGATCATTATCATCCAAAAAAATCCATATGTGCAAGTAAAAACCTTATTGTAGATGCCCTATTTATTTATATATTATATTTATTTGCTAGCTGCTAGTTCAACCACTGGTCCTGATCATCAAGCAGCAGAGAAGGATTCCTCCAGAACGTCCAATAAGTGTCCGTCATCATGGAGTATAGAGGAAGTGATGCAATTTGTGCGCAATGCTGATCCACAGGCGCTGGGCCCACATGCAGAGCTCTTCAGGAAACATGTAAGATATGGTTTCCTTGACTTCTTTCATATGTTTTGTACTACTTCCAAGTTAAAAAGGTTTATATGTTTTATATAGGGATGCACCGATATGAACATTTTGGCCAATACCGATAATTCTTTACATTTGAAAGCCGATAACCGATATATTGGCCCATAAATCTAAATAAATAAAATTATATACTTTGATAGCCTGTATAACAAAATGCTCACCATTAAAAGCCTTGTCTCAAACACTTTTAACATAAATCAAACATATACAATACAGTATAGCCTAGTTTGAACCAGTGTAAGATTCCTTAACTTTTAAAATTAATTTTACACTCATATGGACAACTTTCTTTATTAAAAAATGGTAACACTTTATAATAAGGTTTAATTTTGTTAGCATTAGTTAGCATGAACCAACAATTTTATAAAACATTTTTAAGAAAGTTGTATCTGTTAACATTAGTCAATGCACTGTGAACTAACATGAACACACATATTTTATTAACTAACAATAACACAGGCTATTGCTCTCTGTTAGTTAATGCATTAACAAATTAGACCTTATTGTAAAGTGTTATCAAATTCTATTGCCTAACAAAAAATAAAATGCATAAATAATGCAAACAAGTCATTGGATAACATTGGGCTGCATATAAAGAAACAAAATGCATGTGGCGTTGATCAATAAAATTGAATCGCCTCCGCACGGACAATAAGAAAAATATATTTTAATCAAACCATATCGTTGATGAAAATAATACGAGAACAAAATAATGTTAGTTATTAATTATACGAGAACAAAATAATGTTAGTTATTAATTATAACGCAATGTTTTTGAAAAAAATTAAACATTTTTAATATTACATTGATAGTAAACATCTTTAATAGCTTAGTTACTGTTTCAAATGACATTGCTGTGTGAGCGCGCTTGCTGAAGCTGAAGAGAACGAACGTTAAAACTGAATCGCTTTGCTAGAAGGTTAATCAACTCGACGGTTGCTGAAGAATGCAAACCCAAAGAATTTACAAATGTAATACAATAGTGAATACAATTATAATTGTATGACAGTCCCAATCATAGCTTTTAATGTTTTGCATTGTTGTTTAATCTGCGCGCGCTGGAGCTGAAGAGAACGAGCACCGGGAAACTGAAGAACTTTTCTAGCAGGGTGTTTAAATCCACGAAACGCATCATATGTGAGATTAATCAGATATTTATATTACATCAACTTTATATTACGACTTATCTGCGCAAAATGACGTGAATGCACAATCGAACTTGTGCTGGTCATAATGTGTAATATCCCTGTTCTGGACGCGCTATTCCCACAACAACGCGCTGAAACGGCAACTAAACAGAATTCACAACGTTTTATTACAATAGTGTTCTCATTATAATGGCATCTATGACAGTCCCAATTATAGTTATAAATGTGCTTTGCTGTTTGAGCTGCGCACGCTAAAGATAAAGATGATCACCGGTACAATGAAGCGCTACTGCATCGTTCATTAACTCAACCAAACGCATCCTATATTAGATTAATCAGATATATATGCACAAATTAAACATATTATAACTTACAATGGCACAGAATGCTGCGAATGCTCAAGAGAACGTGACTGCTTGTCATGAAGGCTTAACTCCATAGATGCGCTCTTTCCGCCTCAACGCGCTCGACGCGCTGAAACACTGGCGGACAAGAATTCACAACATTCTTTTGCAGGCGTGTTTTTATTATAATGTTATGAAGCCTATGTGACAGATTTGTGCTGCACATGTTGCTCTGAACTGTATCTTCCTTTTCGAAGTGAATCCAATCATTCAGAACCATCATGGCGAACAGCGCATGTATCTTAACTGAAGTAAATAATCTATTATCTATCGGCTTTAATATATTGGCCCAATTTTCTTATCGGACCGATAACATCAAAAAAGACAATTTATCGGCCGATATCGATATGTGGTCGATATATCGTGCATCCCTAGTTTTATATTATATAGTTGGTGTTCTAATGGACTGATTGTTTTCCACAGGAGATTGATGGCAAGGCCTTGATGCTTTTACGGAGTGACATGATCATG
This sequence comes from Gila orcuttii, assembly GCA_026230005.1. Lineage (NCBI taxonomy): Eukaryota > Metazoa > Chordata > Actinopteri > Cypriniformes > Leuciscidae > Gila > Gila orcuttii. The sequence continues at coordinate 30,209,067 of JAPDVR010000022.1, read as the reverse complement.
AAGTACATGGGGCTGAAACTGGGTCCTGCTCTCAAACTTTGCCATCACATTGAGAGACTCAAACTGGTGAAATAGTGGCTGGAACCTTCTGAGCAAAAACACAGAGGATCCACTAGAGGGCAACAGAGGAAAACGCAGGTCCACTTAATTTCAGAGGCGACACCAGAGACTTCGGTCAAGATTCATGGATATTTATTAGCCGTGACATCGGTGGTCAAAGGTCCAACCTGCTGACCTATTTCACCTGTTCTGATTCCCGGTGGTTTAAACATTGGGGGAAAAAACTGACCTGCCAAATATTTCCTTTTTTGTGTGGCAAAAATGAACCACCAGATTGACTTTTCAAAACTGCCTAACTTTGTGCAACCAAGGATGTTCACAATGGCTCTCATCTAGAAACAAATTCAGTGTAGAACTGCAGCTACAGATTTCAGTACCTGAGTGATACGATGCTCTGCGTTTACAGACAATGGTGGAGAAAGCTGAATCCCAAAGGATTTCACTGTGTTCATGTGTTGTGTCTGGTACTGTCTACACGCACATACAAATGTTCGCTTTTCACTGTATTTTACTCATTTACGTCTGTTGAAGATGTATTTGACTTTATGCTTTGGGCATTGAATATGAAGGGTTTTGGTGCCGGTGAATCAAATTTCATTGTTCACTATTTGGCGTAGTGACATTTTCATTTTTTTTTTCTTTACATTGGAATTGGATTACACATTGAATTATATTTCAAAATGTACTGCTGTTTTATAAAGTAACAGAAAAAAAAATAAAAAATATTTTTTAAGTGATATAAACCAAAAATGGTTTTGCTATGGTCTATAAAAAGGCACCAATTTTTAAAGCACAAACTTTTAGTTGTGACTGTTACTGAAGATGTCTACTATTGCTCTTTAACTCAAGACAATTAATTACTCAGGACAATTGTACAATACATTTACATTTATTCATATTCTGTTGTCATGATGTTTTTTTTCCCCTCTAAAAAAACTGACTATATTAATGTCCACACCAGCACTTCAGGTGACACCCATGAAGGTGGACATTTGTCACATGGTCCTGAAATGTAGAGGTTTATCTGCATGGAGAATGAGAATGATGTATGGAGCATGTAGCAATTCCAGAAACGTATGTGGTTCTGTTTGTGTGTACATCATACAAATGTGTATTTAGTTCAGTATTCTATCATTTAGTGCATTTTTTTTATTTAATAGGTAGAAACTGTTGCTTTTGAGCGCATTGTGTCTGTTTATATAATGGATTTTGTGACTTTGGGGGATGGAGCCTTTTTGTTTTGATATTATATACATACATTTTTAGCTCCTTTTAGATACACTGTATTTACTTTGCTCTTATACTCAGGTTGAAATATTTTGTATTTACTTATTTGAACACTTTTCTACCATTTGAATAAATAATTGCATTTATAAAGTTGTCATTTGCACCGTATTTACAGTGGAAAGGCATTTGCACATATGTTATATATGTTTTTGTTTTGCTCAAAATGTACAAACTAGACTGTTTCGGGTTGTACCGCTGCGGAGTAGCCCAAAACCTGCTTGACTACACAAACGGAGAAGTAGCTCCGAGTACAATGTTCTTCTGCAAGATGCATGCAGTTCTTTTTATTAACCGCTAGAGCGTTAAATGTTACGGACTCCATCTTTAAAAAAATCTTGACCATTTAAGTTGTTTAGATTTGACATTTAATTAAGTTTATTATTTACTGAGTTGAACTCAAGAACTGACATGAGGGCAAGTACATTTTCATTTCTGTCTTAACTATCCCTTTAAAGGCACCTCTGTGAATCACAGAAAGCTATTTTGAACCATAAGGTTTATAACAAGTGTGCAACAAATTCTGTGCAACTGCAACTCTGATACGTTACTTCAATTTTCCATTTTGTGGACTATACAGTTTCCATGCGATCAATCCCTCTCCTCGAATGGTGTCTCCAGCAGAAGAGGTTAAACCCGGGGTAATAGGCCCATATGTAACTATTCAGGAGAAACATTTTTTTTTTTTTAGTGGCTAAGTAGCCTCCAGTGCATTTGTCTCTGGAGAACACAAATATTCTCACATAAAATAGGCAACATCCCCAAACCATTTGGCCACTTTCCACTGCAGCATAAATGTAATACATAAATCAAGCTGATGATAGCTCAGATTGAATTTGAATTTCCTGATAAATAAATATTTTTGGTCTTACTGCTGTATGGGATATTTTTATAGTCTATATGGTAAGTTAACATGAAATACAATGAGGATGAGATACAACATTCAACCCAAAAATTATACTAAACAGAATATTCTTTTATAATCATAAAAAAAAATGATTTTATAATTTTGGTTTCACTTTGTTTTGATGGTATGCATTTAGGATGGCCCTGTCCTGGGCAGTCAATGTGTTTTGGGAAATTTAATCAACTTAAGATCTTGGTTAGTAATCATAAAAAACGAATAATATTGAGCAGATGTAAGAGTTGCTTTGGGTTAAATTGAAAAGAACAAATCTGATGAGAGAAGACAGGCCTTTCAAACTATCATGAAAGGTTTGTGCTATGACAATTCTGTAAAGATCAGCAGTGGGATTTAATGCTAATATGGAATCACATATAGTCAAAGAAGACAAATGCATGCATTTCCGAATGTCTTAGTATTTGGTTTACTTTCAGGTTAAATAAATATTTATATATTTATCCATTCATTTTTCTCTTTTATTTCTTGCATTGAAATGGATGGCTTTTAATCTGCCCTCCACAAGTTAACTGTTGTGCAACTAAATGTTTACTTCATATCCAAATACATGGATAACAAAGGAATAAACACTGTGTACCAAAGGAGAACGGTGCACATGGGAAAGATTAGATCATGTGCACAGTGTTCCTGTTGCTGAAGCAGAGTGGATTCAACTTTTGGAATTTACTGATCCATTGTAACTTATTACAATATAGTATTTAGGGAAAAAATACTCTACAAAGGTTTATTTTTTAAATAATTATTATTTTCACAATTGGGAATAGGTGAAAGTGATTTCACCTTTGTTGACCCTGGGACAACATTCCAAACAACCAATAAGATATAAGAGACAAGTTTACAGTTTATGTCAAGTTTAGGCTTGCAGCCAGGTGCTTCTACATCAGTGTTATTCACCTATTATTTCCCTCTGATTTTAGGGATAAGTTATGGGTAGGGTTAGGTTTAGGTTTAGGGATAGGGTTAGGACTACATTTACGGACCGGAATTTTGTTCCAGGATAAACAAAATATGTTGATTCAGGAGCATGCCTTTCAAGGGGAAAAAAGGAAATACTATGGAAGTCAATGGGTGCCGTAAACTGTCTGGTTTACAGGCATTCTTCAAAATATCTTGATTTGTGTTCAGCAGAAGAAAGAAACTCATACAGGTTTTGAACAATTTGAGGGAGAATAAGTAATGACAACATGGTTATTTTTGGGTGAACTATCCCTTTAAAATGCTCTTTAAATCTAATTTACATTTGAGAACAGAAACAACCTTACCTTTTTCTGAAGTTGGCAGTTCAGGTGCTGTTTTAACCAATTACATCCATGTTGTCAAATTAATTTAGCATAGCAAGGCTAAATTCCTTTTTAAAATTGTATCACTGGATAGAAACAGCAGTCTTGCAGAAAAGTCAGCTCAGTCTGATAGCTGCAGATCTGTGAGAAAGTATGTAGAGAATTAACTTTAGGACGGCCCCTTCTGTGCTGCTCTATCGGCTGAAATAAGTCCAGTTCAACATTATTGACTTGATTACCATTTCAGGTGACAAATTGAATATACAAATTGAACATGTACCAATTTAATGAGTGCAGTGCAGTTTTAAACCTGACTTTTTATAGTTTCTTTTCTTAAATTGGGGATCTCAGCGTGTCATTGGAACAAAGAGTTTGTCAGAAGTGACTGTGCTCTGTTGCTTCATGTCGTCTCTGGTCTCCTGACTCTGAAAGACCCATTGTCCCACATTCAGCCTCAAAGACTGCCTTGACCTTCAACAATGCTGTGCACTAACCTCAGGGGCCAGAGGGTCTACCTCTGACTAACACCCCCAGCCATTTCTCGTCTGCCGCTTAATCGCTTGTCAATGGCTCTTGTCTAATCTCTTATAGAAAGTTCAAAACGCCTCATGGATCATGAGAGCTTTGTTCACTTGTTTCAGTGACATCTCACTCAAATAAAAATACAGTTTAGTTGTTAAGTTTTAAAAAAATATATATGATAATGTTATGACTGAAATTGATCATGCTTGGTTATTGAAAAATAATAATAAAATTGAAAAGGATTATTATCAGTGACGGCTGGTGCAATTTGTTATGCTCATTGCAGGACAGAGCGAGTTATAATTATATCCGTTTGCATAAAGGAGCAGCCACACAAAAAAATGTATTTGTAGGCCCGCCAAGGTTGCCAGCTTCTGGAAAAGAATATAAGGGACAATCATGTTTTTGTATATATAGGAAAATAAGGGACACTCAAAATATTTTACACAGCGCATGTCATTTCAGTATTTGCATATGTGTAATGTGAGTGCGGTAAGGAGTTCGAAATGGTGTAAAAAACTTTTTTCAGTTCAGACATGTTGTCGTTTTCGCTGTCGAGAAGCGGACAACTTTCACCCAGGCCGAAAAAAATAAGAGTCCAGTGAAGAGAATCAAGAGACGCGTTAGTAGTAGCTAGGCTATCCGTTGATGTTTACGTAAAGAAGTAAATAGTTGTTGAGATTGTATAAATATTAACTAAGTGTATGTTGTTAAGGTAATGAGGGCAAGTTTGATATTCAATGCGGCAAGTCAACAGAGCTGGTTGTGGTGACCGACGACGTTGGTTTCACCCTATGGTTTCACCTTTCGAGTCTCCATAGTGCGAAATAACAGTGTCTGAGGCAGCCGTGGCAGCACGACAGCAGGTAACTTTAAAAGGGATATTGAAAATGTGAAGCTTCATAAATTGACGAATAACTGTTGGAGTTGGAGTGGGGGAATGGGCATTGGGCAAAAGTAGCATTGGTTAGTAGTAGCTATGTTCTTTTGACATGCATAGGAAAGAAAAGATTTGTAAATTGTGTGTCTAAAGGACCGTCATATCGCGTTTCCGTTATGTCGCGCTTTAACTTAATGGTTTAAAAGTGTTTGCATGAATAAGCGCGTGTTGTTAGCCATGATGTAACTTTAGGCTACCTACCAGTAGCTACTATATTAGTGCTGTCTGCTGTGTCAACGTTAACCCATGCGATTCATTTTTGGCCAGTTTAACGCATTAAAATATGGTGCAATTAACGTATAATATTTTTTTCTGTCATCCTATCTGCACGCTCTTATTCGTGTAAATGCTTTTAAAGTGTTGAAGTGCGACAAGATTAAAGAGAACGCTGTTTATGAATGTCGTGTAATGACTGACACACACACACACACACGCACGCGCGCGCGCAAGATGCAGAGAAATTAGTCAAAATCATGCGCAGACAGATAGCACGCTAGTCCCCCTAGTCCGTCCAGTTTTGAACTTGAACGAACTAACACACACAGTTATGTTGATATGCCTGTTTTTTCCCGAGTATTATCATTTTCGCAGTCTCTTAAATGAGTTAAACAATCTGTTAAATTAATTTAGAGAGCTGTTAGAAAATGAGAATAGTGACAGTGCGTCAGATTCACAGCATGTGTTGCAGCGACAAATTTTAAAGGGACAGTAGCTGAATAAAATAGTTGCTGTGATGCTTGTCATTAATGTTAACGAAAGAACGAAGGTATAGGGAAAATTGTTGATTAATCTATATTAAGTTTATCATTTATGCAGTTAAGACAGTTAATATATATATATATATATATATATATATATATATATATATATATATATATATATATATATATAAACAGAGGTCATTTTCATAAATGGATAGCTCTGGTTTTATAAATTAATTAATTAATGTTTGTGCAGTTGTTATATAATAACTGTGCATTGTTAGTAATATTATTAAAGGTGTATTTGGGCTGTCTTGGGTAAGTAATAATGACTTAAAAAATACAGATAACTTACAAAAGTAAAAATAATTGAAAGTATGTTCTTTTTAATATATTAGAAGTTTTTTTTTTTTCAGCAAAAGCAGATAACACCAACAGTTGTGTTTGGCAAAAGCACATAAGTGCACATTTCATGTTTCAGAACTAAATACAATCTAGTAATTGCTTTGTAACTGCATTTAAAACAAAGTCAAATACACAGACACACACACACAGACACACACACGGGTGTGTAAGCCCGGCTCGATCGGCCCAAAGGAGGTCTCCCGATCAGCGGGTGAAGGTCTCTGCGTGTTACTGTCTTTCCCTTTTCGCAACATTCAAGATTAAATGGAATACATTTTCTCATATGTATCAACTTATTTCATCTGACTCCATAAATGAAAAAGGTTTTAATGATATCTGGGTCCCATTAAAAGTGAACGAATATTTGATTATTCTTTTTTTACTCTTTAATTATGTTTTACCCGCTTAGATTAGGCAGCTATGCCGCTCGTAGTAAGTGTCTTTGCGTCTTCCGTCGGTCTTACGCTCACAATCTCGCCAGTTTCGGTTACCAAACAGAGCTAATTGGCTAATATCTTAGACGGTCGGATTAACCCTTACACAATCAAAGATAATTTTATATAGCCCCCTTGAATTTGCATACACTTGAATTTAAAGTAACATTTACTTCAGGCATAGGTATGGCCACTATTACATATAAGTTAACTAACTTTACTTACCTTATAATAGCTTTGGATTGGCCATCCCGTGGTTTCCCACGTACACTTATCTAAAGTAACATTAAATTAAAACAGAGGTAAAACAGACGCACTCAGATTTAGGTTGGTCAAGCAGCGCGTTTGCTGCCCTAAACAGAAATAACTTGTCTCTGCAAAACAAGTACACTTGAATTTGTGCCAAATATTGTGACGCAAACTTGTGGGAACATACGAATCCAGTTAATCTACTTGGGAGAACAATTTTAGAGTCAGTCAGAATAAAATCAAATGTTTACAATTTATTGACCAGGTAATAGAACAATAATTCAAAATCCAATTCATCAATCAAATATAATAACAACAATTCGGAAATCTAGTAATTCAAGAAATGTTTAGCTGGCAACGAAAAACCACACACAGCGATCGTGTGGGAAGTCTACCTACAGACTCCCCGAACCTTTTTGCCATTTTCCTTATAAACCCAGATAATTAAATTTTCTTACCAAATGGTGGTGTCTGTCATCATAATTAGATTTTGGTCCCCTAGTGAGGGGCTCACAACTGTGAGATCAGAATGGAGGATCTGAGGGAGGGAACATCACTTTTCTCATATTTTATAACTTCTTTTAGCTTTTCATTATGGTTGGGAGAATGAGACCATTTGACCAGGCGCACTGAGACACTTAAAATGATATCAAACATGTATAGTTACTTTTTTGTACACACTTAACATTTCATGGGTTTTCAGTGAGTTTCAGGTGAGGAGGAGAGGGGGGAGATTGTCAAAGTGAGGTGTGAGGTGTGAGTTGCACTGTGCTGCGTCTTGGATGTTGCTGTTACATAATTATGGAAGGGAGGGTTCAAATATTAATTCTCAGGAGAGCCTTTTGCTTCCTCGAGGGGTAGCCCAGACTTCTGGCACCCGTCTTACAGGTGCACACACTAGGCTTGTGTGAGTTTATACAGTGTTGCACAGTTTGATTGGCGGCTGACTTCAAGCAATGCATGGCACTTATGAATATTGTCTGTCTTGAGACAGTGTTGACATTACGTGCTTGAGACGTATGCTTTCAAAGTACTGTGAGAACAGTTGGCTGGGTCCTTTTGTGCAGATTCTCCAGAGCAGTTGCATGAGTTTTGATGATGACGACACAGTTGTTCCATGATTGGTTAGGTTGACCGCATGACAACGATCACACGTGTTTGGTTTTTATTCCAGATACAGGACTGGTTTATTTAAAAGCTTCACGTTCAGTAATAAACATAAATCTGAATTTTAATAACAATAAAGGCTGTTTCATGTAGCTGCGATATTATAGTATCATGTGTATGCAAATGTAAAAAAATATAGATCCCAGTTCAAGGGTATTGATGTAGTTGAGCCTAGATATATGCTTAGAAATAATGTTTGTTTTTAATGTTGTTTTCATGTGATATGATGTTTTGTTATATAACTGTTTATGTGTTTTTCTGTTAGGTTGGCACAATAGAGGTTAAAGTATGCCATGTTGAAGTAGCTACGGATAATGGTGGAGATGATGGGTGCAAATGTGGAGACTCAGACATGCTACGTTCAAGATTGATGTGGACATATCAAACTGCAGTTGTGGGCGGGACAGATAGGGCTGGTGCTGTGTGGTCATTCATATTAAGATGCGCAATCTGAGCCCACCGGAAGATCTGGGATCTGTGTTCCTGACCACATCTCGCAATATTGAAATTGTGGAAATCAAAGAAGTGGCTGGAGCAAGTTCCTTTGTACAGTTTGAAGCCGAGGAAGAGCAGGTGACCACTTACATTGGAAGCATCATTCGTGCTGAAATTGCCGTATCGAAAAAGTGCACAAAATGCCAGGCGTGGCAGCTTGATTTCAATACCGCTTCAAAGTTCCATCGATGCAAATTTCTTCAGAAAGCAGAATATTATCAGTATACAGCCAGTGGACGAGTTGCGCTCTTACAAGATGGTAACAAAATGGACCTGAATGTGACAAATTCAGTCATTAGGCATTACCTGGAGAAAGAAGGCATCACACATCTGCTTATTGAAGGGCAAATTGTGGAAGAGCATCTGTTGAGTGGTGATGTATGGAAAGTACAAATCCATGTGATGTTGTTGTTGGAATTGAAAAAGTGGTGGAAACAGCTGAAAGTGAGAAGTCAGAAGAGCAAGAGCTTGCAGGAGCAATGGCCGCTTTGGAAAGTGAACAGATGTAGTTGTGGTAACAAAGTAGTTGTACCATAAGGAAACCGGAATGTGAGGTTATGCGCGTGTTAATATACACGCAGTAGAACAATTTAGTTTTCATTTATGCAGCGCAACAAATGCACAGATGGTTGTCTTAGATTACTTAATGTTTATTCAAATGACACTTGTTATTTTATTGTATTTTTTGTGCAAGTGTAAACATGTTAGAAGTGGTAAAACAGCTCTAAGACCAGAGATTTGATTTTATTGTATTTTATTTTGTAGCATAATCAGCGAAGACGTCGAAGCAAGAAGCGACATCATGGCAAGTCCAGCAAAAAAACTGAAAACGGACGTTTCCGAAGATGAAAATTGTATCAGGGTACATAAAATGTGTATTTAAAGTTTCTCAGACATAAACACATTTGGGTCTAAAATTACTTTAGAACATCATCATTATTTTATTTTTACACAGAGATTGGTAGGTCTAGTGAACAAAATCAATCAAAAATAATCAAGCCAATCAAAAGTGCGGCCAGCTCGCTCTGCACCAGCAACGTCTGGTTTTCATTAAAAAGCAAGCAATTTTAACTTTATTTAAAGTAGCCTACTGAGAGATTGAAACTATATCAATATCTTTGTAATTTAATACACTTGTTTGTTCACATTGAGTATGGAGTTTTTGCTTTAATTTATTTAGGCTACAAGAGGTGAATAGCCTACATTGTCACTTGCAGTAGGCCTATGTCACACAAACTGATATTCAAACTCACATTAAATTCTTTTAACATTAAATAAAGCACATAATAACTAATAGCCGAGATTACCATTAGCCTGGCTACTTTGTGTGTTGTTCCAGCCGCAACGTCGCAGAAATAGAAAGTGTTGCATATCGCCATCCATCGCAGCTGTTTTGGACAAATGTTGGCTATTCCCAGAATAAGTGTGATTCATACAGGTTCCTGTGTGTTAAGACTAGTTCTCAGCTCAAAAATTATTTAAGAGTGCTGGAGAGTTCAGTTATCCTAATCTAGTCAGGAGTAACAATATGGCAGCAGAGAGAGTAGGAGACCACACACTTTCCAATGACGATATGTAGGCTACTGGAGTTAGCCTATATGATGCTTGATCGTCAAAAAAAGAAAAAAAAAGGAGGCTTGATCTTCAAGGTTGAGAAGGACCAGTATGAGTTGTTTTGCTCTCCCTTTCTTGTGCCCAATTCCTGGAGAAATGGCTTCCTCTTGTGGCGTTTTTCGGAATTTTAGAAAGGGCCTTATCTCAGTCTACAAAACAAAGTCCAAACTAAAGTTTCAACACCTTCCTTTGTTTTCTTATATAGTCCAGAATAAGCAGTCTTATAATTTTTTTTGGGGGGGATGTTTCTTTTTTTGGACAATAAGGCAAAACTATATGATTATGTAGGGTACTACGTTAGCTTTGTTTTAAATAACCATGCTTTTTACTCACTGTGACTGTGTGGACTGTCACATCGGAAGCTTGATGTGTCACCATTTGGAAATAGGAATGTGACACTTTTCTAAAACAACAGTCGCATTAGAAAAAAACTCACGTCGGAATACTTTACACGACAAATAGCCTACATGGTCAGGGTCAAATTAGGGTGTCACAAAGACCAAAAAGGTTATTCAAATCAGTGTTCAAATCTAAAATGTCGTATTGATCATTCCCAAGTAGTGGTAGGCCTACATCAAGCAGATCATTTGATTGTGAAAATAAATGTAGTGATATGCATCCTATTTATAAATCTTCACCCGTCACTATACATTCACATAATTGGCCTTAAAGGCAGGGTAGGTAGAATTCCCCAAAAATACTTTTTTCCAAATTTGTTTAAACTGTCTTTATATATCAATGCATAATTACAATGTAAGTACTCTGGAAAAGAAATTATAAAAATCGAGTGTCTGTAGTCCTCTCAGGACTGTAATAAACACAGCTCATTATTCCATTCGGGACGAGAAATGATTGGCTGGGGCGACTGTCACTCTCCCTCGCTACCATGGATACCACCTCTGCTGATACAGGAGCAGCCCAAATGCGCGCACCCGTTTGAAGAGGCACGGAAGCTAGTTATAACAATTATGGCAGAGAAAAACACTGTCAAAATTCTCAGTACCTGCATATAGAGGCAGCGAAGTCAAACAAGTTAAAAAAAGGAAGACAGTATTTGAAAAGGCTATGAACAAAAAGTCTTTGGATAAATCAAGAAATCATACGAGAGTCAATATCGGTGTGGCTTTCCAGCGGTGGCGACAACTGAGGGATCTCAAGGGGCTGAAAAGTGACTCCATGATGGCTTTATTTCTGCTGGACAGGTAATCTTGCTGTTTTCATTTTGATGGCATTTATTTTTTCATGAAGCATGTATCACTAGCACACGTAGCTACCTAATCTAGCTACCTAACGTTACGTAGCATAACTACTCGGTTACTCACGTAACCTCAGTTCCCTGAGTTAGGGAACGAGTATTGCGTAGCTATACGCAGTGGGGAAACTCCTTTTCCTCGATTTACTGAAGCCTTTATGTAAAGCGCATTTGCAGCTGCACAGCTAGAACATGAGCGTCTGGCTCGCTCATAGGCTGCGCTGCGGCAACTGCACATCCAATGGCGCGGGCGCCTCTGACGTGCGACCAATGAGATTACTCTGCGTCATACACGTCAGAGCCCGCCAAGGGGGCGTGACCTCAGTCTATAATAGTCCCCGAATTCGCCATTATAGCAGGTTTAACGACTGAAGCGACAACTTGCCATGTTACCATAGTGCGGCCGGCTACGCAATACTCGTTCCCTAACTCAGGGAACTGAGGTTACGTGAGTAACCGAGTAGTTCCCTTTCGAACGGTCACTTCGTATTGCGTAGCTATACGCAGTGGGGACGCCATGCAAAACGCCGCACTGAGTAACTGGCTGCCACTGCAACTCAGGCCCCTGAGCATACAGAACAAGCCATAACCGCACCATTATGCATAAATAGACCAGACACCGTCCGGTCTAAATAGTACGCATCAGTTAGAATAACCCAACATACTACACCAACGAACCCAGACACTGTCGGGGTTATTAGTATATGAACGTATACCCAGACAAGTGGGTTTATACATGAAATTATAACCGGCCAAAGCGGGTTTTATATATGTATGGAATATAACCGGCAAAAGCGGGTTTTATATCATATAACCGGCCAAAAGCGGGTTTTATATATGTAATTATAACCAGCAACAGCGGGTTTATATATATATATATGTGAATGTGATTGTGCACAGTAATATATGACAAGACCGGCCACAGACGGGCCTTAATCATACCGAAAGCACCTTCGCCTGCAGGGAAGGCACTTCCATATTATAAAAAGTCATAAATGTGGAAGGCGAGGACCAGCCGGCCGCATCACAAATATCACTTATGGGAATGCCAGATGACCAAGCCCATGACGAGGCCATACCTCTGGTCGAATGGGCCTTGACGCCTATAGGGCAAACTTGACCTACTGCGGTATAAGCCATAGAAATAGCATCCACTATCCATCTAGACAGTCTTTGCTTAGTGACTGGATCTTCCTTGGATCTACCACCAAAGCAGACAAAAAGCTGTTCTGATTGCCTAAAAGACGCAGAACGCTCCAGATAGATTCTCAGCGCTCTGACAGGGCAGAGAAGATTAACCTCTCCATCCTCTGCAGAAGGAGGGAGGGCTGATAACGTTACCACCTGTGCTCTGAACGGTGTTGAGAGCACTTTAGGGACGTAACCATGTCTGGGCTTGAGGACGACTCTGGAGTCATCCGGACCCCACTCCAAACATGCAGGGCTCACAGAGAGCGCCTGCAGATCTCCCACTCGCTTGATAGATGCCAAAGCCATAAGGAGAGCAGTCTTCAGCGAGAGGGGTTTTAGATCAACCGATTGGAGCGGTTCGAAAGGCGGACCTTTCAGAGCCCTCAGGACCATGGAGAGGTCCCAGGACGGCACAGATGGAGGTCTGGAGGGGTTCATCCTCCTAGCACCTTTAAGGAATCTCACGACCAAGTCGTTTCTTCCCAGTGACTGGCCTGCCACCAGAACATGATGCGCTGCTATGGCTGCCACATACACTTTGAGCGTGGACGGGGAGCGACCCGCATCCAGCAGCTCCTGTAGGAATGAGAGAACCACAGATATCTCACATGACCCTGGGTCAGCCTGATTTTTCGAGCACCAGCTGGAAAAACCTGACCATTTTGAAGCATAGAGGCGCCGAGTCGACGGGGCCCTGGCTTCAGATATAGTGCTTAAAACCTTCTCAGGAAGGTCTTTGGGTACCCGTTGAGGGGCCACACATGGAGGGCCCATAAATCGGGTCTCGGATGCCACAGTGTCCCGTTCGCCTGTGTGAGGAGGTCTTTCCTCAGTGGGACAGGCCATGGGATTGTGTCCGATAACTGAACCAGTTCCGGGAACCACGGTCTGGTTTTCCAGAGAGGGGCCACCAGAAGGACTGGGCACCCGCTCTCTCTGACCCGTTTGATGACCTGTGGGATCATCGAGACGGGGGGAAAGGCATAGAGGGGACGGTTGGGCCAGACATGGGCCAGCGCGTCCCTGTCCTTCGAGAAGAACCACTTGCAGTGGGTGTTGATTCTCGAGGCGAACAGGTCGATTTCGGCCTCGCCAAACACCTGCCATATCAGACTGACCGTCTGTGGGTTCAGGGACCACTCGCCGAGGGGAGTGTTGCCCCGTGAAAGCATATCCGCGCCCACATTCTGGACGCCCGGTATATGCGCTGCTCTCAGAGAGCTCAGGTTGGTTTGTGCCCATAAGAGGAGGTCTCTCGCCATCGCATGCAGGTTTCCAGACCTGATGCCCCCCTGGCGATTTATGTAGGCCACCACTGACATATTGTCTGTGCGGACTAAAACATGGTGACCTCTGAGGTTCGACAGAAACGCCATCAGGGCCAATGCAACTGCTTTCATCTCCAGACAGTTGATATGTAAGCTCTGCTCCGTGCTCGACCAGAGGCCGGATGCAGGCATGCCCTCGTGCAGCGCTCCCCAACCCAGGTTGGACGCATCTGTAAGAACCACTTTCCTCCTGGAAATTGTTCCCATTGTCACCCCCTCGTTGTACCAGCTCTGAGCCCGCCAGGGAATCAGGGTTCTTAAACAACCGTGATTTACCACGATGCGCAGTTTGCCCGACTGCCATGCGTGAGTTGGCACACGGCGCTTCAGCCAATGCTGCAGCGGGCGCATGCGCAGTAATCCCAAGCGGAGTACTGGCGATGCTGCTGCCATGAGACCGAGCAGTTTCTGAAATTTTTTCAGCGGCGCGTGCTCGCGCGCTCTGAAAGTGCCTGCAAGCGCTCGCACTGAGAGCGCGCGCTCTGGTGTGAGACGCGCTGTCATAGCTCTCGAGTTCAGCACTGTGCCCAGAAAAAATCACGCTCTGGCTGGGGGTTAGTTTGCTTTTTGAAACATTGATTGTGAAACCCAGGCATTTTAGATGGCCGAGAATCAAATCCCTGTGTGTTAATAGCTCGATTCTCGACTGTGCCAGCACCAGCCAGTCGTCGAGATAATTTAACACACGCACTCCCTGATGTCTCAGAGGAGAAAGCGCTGCATCCACACACTTCGTGAATGTACGGGGCGCCAACGATAGACCGAACGGCAGAACGGTGTATTGATAAGCTTGGCCCTCGAAGGCGAATCTCAAGAATGGCCTGTGGCGAGGGTTTATTTGAATGTGAAAGTAAGCATCTTTCAGATCCATTGTGACAAACCAATCCCCCGGGCGCACTTGCGCGAGGATATGTTTGATAGTTAACATTTTGAACGGCCGTCTCATGAGAGCTTTGTTCAAATGTCTCAAATCTAGAATGGGTCTGAGACCGCCGTCTTTTTTCGGAACCAGAAAATAGCGGCTGTAAAAACCCATCTGTTTTAGCGCGGGGGGGACTAGTTCTATCGCCCCTTTTGCTAATAGATTCTGTACTTCGGTGCGAAGCACGTGACTCACGCTGCTTCTCACCGAAGTCTCGAGAACCGCCTGAAATTTTGGGGGTCTGCGAGCGAATTGGAGCGAGTAACCTCGCTGTATAGTGTTTATGACCCAACTCGACACACCGGGGATAGCTTGCCAGGCTAGAACCCGTGTGGCTAGGGCTTGACACACAGATTGGGGCTGGTCGCCTAATGTAAGGGGACCTGATACCCTTATATTGTGATTTGTGCATACATTGAATATTGGACTGACTGTACAGGCATTCGCGTGTGGGGAAGTCAGTGATACAACAGGGGAGGGGCCACCTAGTGAAGGGGGACCTGATACCCTTATATTGTGATTTGTGCACACATTGAGTATTGGACTGACTGTACAAGCATTTGCGTGTAGGGAAGGCAGTATTACAACGGGGGAGGGGCCGCCTGGTGAAGGGGGACCGTGAACCCACGTGTTGTGTTTGTGAAACATACTCTTTTTGTGCTTTATTTGGGTCGCCGTGAAAACGGCGTTTGTTTGCAAGAACGCGCTTACTGTTGCGGGCCTGTTTGCAGTAATAAAATCCCCAGCCGCCTGAACTGAACAGGGGGCTGTGGGAAGTTTTGTTGACTTCTTTGAGGGTGGTCCGGCTAGTGCGGGACCCGTGCCCTCTCTCTTCCTCTTGCATGCTAGGACGACTTAGGCGGCGCTGTGTGAGGCGCGGCGCTTGGTCTGGGGCCTTGGCGTCGAGGAAGCGGGAAGCGCTTGGTTGCTCTCGGCTGGCGCTGGGCTTCAGCCGCAGGGCGGGGCTGAGAGGCCTGTTTCGCGGGCTTTGCTTGCCGAGGCGTCGACGGGGCTAGCTTGTGAGCACTCGACGCCGAGCTAGAACGTTTTGGCAGGAAGTGACGCATGGCCTGGGACGCTTTCTGTGCCTCGGTGTATCTCTCCGAGAACCCCGTCACCGCCGGGCCAAAGAGGCCGGTGCTGGATACTGGGGCGTCGAGGAACTTCGTTCTCTCCGCGTCCTTAATGTCAGTGAGGGTAAGCCAGAGGTGGCGCTCGAGCACGACCAAACTCGCCATGTTCCTCCCGATAGCCTGCGCTGTGGCCTTGGTAGCCCTCAAGGCCAGGTCCGTGGCGCTCCGCAGGTCCCGAAAAGCCTCAGGGTCCGGGCCAGCCTCGTCCATAGACCGGAGGAGTTTGGCCTGGTAAACCTGCAGCACGGCCATCGTGTGCAGGGCCGATGCAGCCTGACCGGAGGCGGAATACGCGCGTCCAGCAAGGGCTGAAGTGCTACGGCACGGCTTGTTGGGATGAACAGCTCTAGTTCGCCAGCTAGCAGCTGTGTTCGGGCAAAGATGAGCGGCCAACGCCTCTTCGAGGGGCGGCAACGACTCATAGCCTTTTCCCGCTGCTCCGTCCACGGAGGAGAGCGTCGCGCAAACTGCGGGGCCTCGTGTAGAATAAGGAGAGCGCCAGGCCTTGGTAAGCTCCTCGTGTACCTCAGGAAAAAATGGCGCTGGTTTGTGGCGAGGGGCCTGTTGGTGCCCTGGCAGAAACCAGCCGTCCAGCCGACTTCGAGGGGGTTCAGCGGGCGCGGCCCACTCGAGCTCGAGGTCCGCTACGGCCTGCGTCAGGATCCGAAGCATTTCCGCGTCGGAGTTAGTCCTGGTAGCTGAGGCGTTGGGCGTCGGCTGGGAAGCCATGACGGGGTCGAAAGAGCCCGGCCATTCTTCCTCAGACGCGGCGATAGGCAGGCTGTCGTCGTGCTCGCTAGGCCCACCGAAGGAGACAAGGCCCGCCACGTGGGGGGGGCGCAGATCTCCCTCGAACAGGACCGGAGATGAACGGGCTGGAGAGAGTGAGGCACGCGGGGACGTGGCCGGCGTGCGTTCACTAACATCCATGCTCTCCGGATGCCGTTGGCTGCGGCGCTTCTTCTTCCTCGGTTGAAGTAGGGCCGGGAAAGGAAGCGCGGGAAGGGCGGCATCACCGTCACGGGAGAGGGCTAGCCGAGATCGCAGCACGGAGATAGGCATGCTCTCGCAGGCCGCACATCCGCCGGCAGACAGTGCATTCTCAGCATGGTGGAGTCCCAGGCATGGAATGCATTTAGCGTGTTGGTCCGCCTCGTGCAGCTTGCATCCGCACGTGGCGCAGGTATTGACACGAGGCATTTGAAACAACGCTCGTAACAAATAATACACACTAATATACAATTGTGGTGAAAAGGATATCGCCGGATAGCCACAGGAGAGACGGCGTCAGGAGAAACACGATGAATAGTGTCGTCTGCTGAACTGTAGCTCGCTCAGGCTGAAGGCTTGTTCGACGGCGAAGACTCAATAAATGGTCAGAGACATGAAGTTTGTCGCTGAAGGAGTAAAATCTGCTATAATGGCGAATTCGGGGACTATTATAGACTGAGGTCACGCCCCCTTGGCGGGCTCTGACGTGTATGACGCAGAGTAATCTCATTGGTCGCACGTCAGAGGCGCCCGCGCCATTGGATGTGCAGTTGCCGCAGCGCAGCCTATGAGCGAGCCAGACGCTCATGTTCTAGCTGTGCAGCTGCAAATGCGCTTTACATAAAGGCTTCAGTAAATCGAGGAAAAGGAGTTTCCCCACTGCGTATAGCTACGCAATACGAAGTGACCGTTCGAAAGGGAACTAACGTTACACTGGCTTAGCTATGACAGTAGACTTTTATGAATCTTACAAATTCACCTTCATCACAGTGTAACTGATAGTAATGGCAAACATGTATCAATGAACCTATTTATAGCTTTGCCTTATATTGAGTTTGATTCCTTACCAGCTAGTCAAATATTTTAAACTTTACCAGTATCGATATGCGAGCTTGATAGTGAGTACTAACAGCCATGTTAATTGTTTATATTCATACTGATGAAGTTAGTTATTTTATTACTTGTGATTCTGACATGATGTCACTACATGCACTGCGCTCCTCTCTGCTCGGCGCTGGTAAACGCGTCCGACTCTTCCAGCTGAGCGAACGGCCGGGATCGCGCGTTCATGTGTTTTGGGGGCGTGGCTTTGGAAGGAGCCGAGAAGGGAGGGGGTGGGAGTTAATGGAATAATGAGCTGTGGTTATTGCAGTCCTGAGAGGACTACAGACACTCGATTTTTATAATTTCTTTTCCAGATTACTTACATTTTAATTATGCATTGATATATAAAGACAGTTTAAACAAATTTGGAAAAAAGTATTTTTGGGGAATTCTACCTACCCTGCCTTTAAATCACTTATGGGCTTTATAAGACGTTTAATTTGTTCTTACTGAATCAGTATTGCATCATTGAGTGCATGTAGGCTTACTATGTAAATCATACCGCAGACATCCAGTCATTCTTCAATGCAGTCACATTTATTGGCTTTCTCTATGCACAGTTACTAAGCAGTCACTTGAGCTGGCAAGAAATGGTTCAAATTTACAATGGAATTTTCACAATGTTTACTAAAAAATAAATACAGGACTGAGAGAGTCACACAGCTCAAAATATACAAAGGCTTGGAATTAATGTAAACCTTTAAAACGTTAAAAAATGAAACATTTGTGTCTTCTGTTTTTTTTTTTTTTACTTTAAAAAGGTCATATTTACATGTTTATACAAAAATACAAAATGGATTAAAATCTCTTGAAGCGGAGCTTGTATGCAGAGTGAGATTTGTTTCCTGATTATTGTAACTGAATGAGATGCATCTTGTCCTTAGACATTACCATTTTAACCCTAATTTTTTATTATATATTCATCAATTAATTAATTAATTTATTACAATTTGCAATTATTTCACAACAAAAAACATTTAAAACAATTTGGCAAAACAGACTGTGCTTCTCCATTAATGCAGTAATTCAGCAAAAATGTGTCTAAAAAAATGAAATTAAAAACAAAGAAATAGTCCAAGATGTATATTTCAGTTACAACAAAGAAAACAATAAAAATAACTTTTCTGTGTAGTGTCTTTTGTTTTCTTTCATTCATTTCTTTATTGATATGATCATTTTTGTGTAGTACCTTGTACCTGTTTAAAACAGTCCAAAACTGTGTTGAGGTAAAACAATGATACAGATAACACACTTTGTGATTTCCCTTCATTTTTTTTCTTTAATATTTTGCAAATAAGGCCCAAACTACCTGGCTAGCTTCACTACAGGTAAGGTTGATACCTCAAATGTGGCTACTGTTGTGTAATGAAAAATAAAATAAAAACAAAAGACATATTCATTGCTACATATCTAAATGTTTGAGTTGTCACGAGTGTTGTTTTCATGACTGCTTTTGCATCACAAGTACAGAGAGATAAATATGAAAAGGAAACTGATGATGTCAATGGCAACAATGACAGAATATGGCCTGGGTATAGAATTCAAAGCACCAAAACATTTAACTATTGTTGTATAACATATAGAATAGCTTATTTGTTCAGAATGCAAGTTTACAGCTAATTAGAAGAATGTTTACAAGTTCGGTATCTTCATCATTGGCTGATACACCCCTGATATGAAACATTTTTTTCTTATTTTATTTAAATAAAGCTTTATCATTAATCTTTTCCAAATTCATTAATAAAATAATTCTCTGGATAAAATATCCCATAATTAAAAATACTTTTTTTCTATTAAATGTTGCAATCTAAAAGAAGATTTCATAGATTTAGTTCTAGTATATGGACACATGGGAAAAAAAAGTAGTCTGTACTTCCAAAAGTCTGTAGTTATAAAGCAATGCTAATTGCAACAACCACCAGACAGGATTGTAATAAAGGAGAAACAAGACGTGGCACATTGCAGAGAAAATATCTGTTCTGTTAGTGTCTCAGAATATCCTGGAACGTTTCTCTACCGGTATAAAACAATAAAAATAATTAAATTATCAAACCTCTTGGACATGACAATACTTGACAAACCAACAACAGTTCAGAAAAAAGCCTGAAATATTATGTTTAAGTCAATCATCCATGTATATACAGATGAGCAATGGATTTTAAACTGCTGCCTGTTTGCAGTCATTTCATATATATATCCCAGAGATTGAGATAAATCAGTTCTCGCATTACACTTATCCCTAAATATAATTCTATCATCATTTAAACCAAATGGCCCCTTATGCCTCAATCTGTTTTTTTCAAAACTCAGCTCCACAAATAGTGCTTCATTAGATTAGATTGTCCAGTTCCTCCACTAAATGGGAAAAAGCTCAAACTGTATATACAGTGATGTAAAACTGCTAATTTTAAACAAATCTATACATTTTGTACATTTACTGAACATAGCACATACTCAACAAATTCAAGTGAAGGTGGAAATACATTTTAAGTGGAGATGTGATATGTTCTAGTGTTTTATTGCATGCTGTACAGAGGATGAAGAAACTGAATTACGACCACAGTGAAAGAGCGTTAATCAGACGGATGACTAAAAATCGATCTTTTCACAGCTTGTCACCTTCCCTCCAGTGGCACAGTGTAGGCTTGACAAATTAGCTAAGTCCTATGAGTTTTGAACTCCGAGAAGACTTCAAACTCTGAACAGTTTAACTTTAAAAGTGAATCCATTCTTCTTCAAATGTACAGTATGCTTGATTTTAAGGGTATTCACAGAATACATTGAGATTGAAGTGAATTTCTCTGGGAAGTCCTCGTTTCTTCTGCAGTCAAAAAAAAAATCTATTTTGCGTGGTTAAGTAATTATACATGATGACACCTGAAAAATGTGACGAAAATACACAACCCAATTTGGGTCTTCGAAGAAACGGTAAACTAAACATAAAAAGGGTTACATTTGTTTTCGTAACAGTTGTTGGAATGCTGTTTGAGAGATTGAGATTCAAACAGACACACACCATAGACATTCCATTACTCTAAACGAAAAAACTAAAATTGGATTACTTCTTTCTGCTCACCTTGTTTTTTAACAGTGCATCCAGGTTGTATTTTTCAAGGTATAATGAACCAATTAAGTGCAAACAATGAATAGATTTGCAAACCAGTTCACTTTTAGAATTATTTTCGTGACATTTCTGGCGATTTGTACCTTTTCAATATCTTGTTTAAAAATGACAAATTATTTCACCTTCTCATTTTGTGAGCATAAAAGTGTGGGATTATGATTGAAATCATTCCTTAAAAATGATCAATACAGTATTGGGTAATGCAAAAATTAATGTACTTCCATTTTTTCAGTTGACTTAATGTGTACAAAAGGAGCTTAAATAAATCAATGTTTTTTTTTTTTTTCAAACCACAAACCTCAGGGGAGAACACTAGGCAAATCATAATGTGTACAGCACTCTCACACAGTTCAAATAGAATGTTTTCATATTATAAAAGATTTATCATTTTGCCAAGTGGCTAAAAAAATGATTATACCACTAAGAGGAGCGGTCATCATGTGGACTTCCATCTGAGTTCTCAGTCTCTCCTTCTGATATGGCCTGCATTGGGGCAGTGTACAGCCGACTTCGCGTGCTATAGCGACTGCTGTTTGCCGCAGGTGGAATCCTGGAACGTCCTTGTCTAGAGGCAGCTGACATGGTAAGTGTTTTTGGGGAGAATCCCTCACTGTTGGCCTTAGGGAATGAGTTCGGAAGTGGATCACCACTGCTAATGGAATCCTGTAGGGGTAAGGGGGGCTCCTCTGGTTGCCTTGCAGTCTCTAATAGCAGCTCTGCTTGAGTCTTGGGTGTGATGGGGCTCTTAAGGATCTCTGTAGCAGACATGCGGTAACTCGAGTCTGAGCGACTACCCTTCTTTAGCAGCAGGAGTTTAAACTCCTCACTGGATGTACTGGACTTTTTGGCACTCCTGTAGATGGGTCCTGAGGCTCGCTGGGAGCAGTTTGAAGGGACTGAGGCAGCAGGGGTAACCGGGCATACAGTAGGATTGCTGACAGGGGCGGTTGCAGGTGCTACACCAGGCCGACTTTTTCCACTCATCTCCCCTGAGTCTTTACGTCCCAGCACTTTCCTTTTAGATCTGCAATATTTAGTTGATGGTGTATTAAGTTCACATACATGTGCATTGTATGCCACAATCACTTACCATGTCTGCATGCAATGTCATTCAATGTCATCATCAAAACCAAAAGTCAGAGAGAACATATAGAATGATTCGCAAGACCCTGCATCAGTAGGTAAAACAATCAGGCTTACCTGTGAATCATAGCAAACAGATCTTCAGTTGTGCGTAGTTTATTGGGGGATGGAAAAGCATTATCATCATCAGGTTTAGAGTCATCAGTCGAAGGAGAGGATGAATGGTCACTGGGAGTTGATTCTGTCAACATGCAAAGCATTCATACATCAAGTTCAACCTCAAAGTTATATATTCAACAGCTTTAATGTGAAATCAGTCTTGTAAAAAATTTATGCTAGGCCTTCTACAGTTATATCATGTGAAAAAGAAGTTGAACAATATCTTTTTTTTACTGGTTTTACTGATTAATCAGCACCTACAGTATGGTTGTATAGTTGCTGTTTTGGAATAGCGGCCTCTAGAGGTGAAATAAAAACAATCACTGACTCTGCCTGGAGTTTGCTGTGTTTTGTGACTATACTATGCACAGAGCCAGAAACTTTAGAAGTTGATTTAAAATATTGAAAGAGAAAAGCCAAGGCATGTTTACAGTCCTTGTTATCATTGCATATAGTCATGGTACTATAAATCAGATCACGTTTAATATCTTGCCGTTTTTTACAGGACAATTACCCTTGCTGAAGTAGTCCTCTGTGTCCGGGGTCGACTCTTCTTCCCTCATGTCCTGTGAGGCACTTCTGGTTGCGACACCTGATGTCTCATAATCCTCCTCTCTGCCTTGTACATCCCTGATTGTGTAAGTGTGCGATGCCTCTTGAGTTGAAACAGGCACTTTGTCAGGACTGCTGCACAGTACAAAATTGCTCCTCTGTATCTCACTATAAGCTGGAGGCAGCATTGTACTGGCCAAACACATGGGCTGTGCTGAAGGCTCTGGCCGCAAAAGTTGATTTATATCTTGTTTTAGTCTCCCTGGTGATATTGTTAGTTGCACATCTGGGTACCTTCTGCTGTCTTGTTCTTGCTCAAAACTTTGAGATGACCTTGTTGAAGAGTCTTCTTTTTCAGGACAAGGATCTACAGGAGTTCTGAAAGCAGTCATTGCCCAGTAAGTACCAGGACCAAGCCTCTCCTGTCTCACTATCACTTCCTCCTGGGGAAGAACAATGTTTTCCACCAGTGGAACTTGTGATTCACAGAACTGTGCCGTAGGGGGTTTGTAGGCTGGCGGTTTCCGGTTGTGCCTATTGCTAGAGGATGGGGCGTCAGTTATCACTGTGGGACACTTGGGGCGAGTAACTGGATTTACACTGGCCAGAGCATAACCTTGGTTCCCTTCAGCTGGTCTACAAATAGATCGCAGTTGCACTGATCTAAGAACAGTTGGAGTGATAGCCAAATGGGCTGAGCTGGGTACTGTGCTTTTTGCACTCTCTGAAGTGGAAGCTGCAGCTGCAATGCGAGCCTCTGCAGCAGCGGCTGCTGCAGTGCGTGCTTCAGCAGCAGCAGCAGCAGCTATGGCAGCTTTCTGCTTATTCTGGTGGAGGATGTGCATCTGATTTCTGTGAGCATAATGCTTGCTGTGAAGAGCACTTAGGTCAAGGTGACTAGGGGGTATGGCATTGAAGTCAGTTTCCCTCCTGGTGGAAATGCCTGGGTCTCTTACTAAAAGCTGTGGCTGTTGTAGGGAGCAAAGGGAGGACTTCCTTTCAGGGACTTTGGGTTTCCTCTTGCCACTGGTTGGAGAGAGGGGCCCTGGGAAGAAAGTGGAGGGGAAGGAAGATGTAGGTGTTTCAGACTGACTGGAATATCCACTGGAAGGGGATGCTAAGCCTGCCAGCTTTTCAGGGGAAGTCAGCTTGAAGTCACCTTCAGGTGGAGGAAGAGTTGGGGAAGTAGGTCTTGACCTGGGTTGACAGGCTTGCATTTCTGCACTTTCTGATGACTTGATGCATTCAATAACAGTTGTACCCGTAGCAGCACTAGAGTTGGACAGAGACCGGTAAGGGTCATTTGATTTCAAGTCATTGTGGAGCCAGAGGTCTGCATAGTCTGCTTGCACAGCACCTTCATCCTTAAAGGAATGTGTGTCTGAGGAACTGAATGGAGAGGAGCAGTCAAGTATGTCCCTGACATTCTCCACTCCCCATGCACCAAGTGACTCAAGACCTGCAGTCTCAAGGTGCCCTGCAGAACCAGCCAAGTCAAGCTGCAGTTTCATCTCCCTGGAAGACAAGGGCAGCGGCAACTCGCAAGTAATCTTTGGTTCGCTCTGCTCTAGAACGTTCATACCACTGCTTGTTTCCTTTAATGAAGAGCTACGTTTTGGTGGGGGTGGCTTGGCCTTTGGTTTTCTTAAGGAGAGACACGGTCTGTCCAGTGTCCTGGTGGCTCTGTACTCTGACTGAGGGTATTCACCCATCCCAGGTGCTATATTCCCACTTGGGCCACAGTCTGGGTCAATGGCTGCATAGTTGTAGTAGCTTCTGCTATCCTTAAGACCACAGTCAAAGTGCATGGAGGAATAGAATCTTTCAGTGTCAACGATGTAGTGCATCTCAGATTTCCTAGCGGTTGCTTGGTCACCGAAGCTCTCGTAAGTTTCCCCACTAGAATAACTGGGGCAGCTGACGCCGCTCTCATCCTCTCTGGAATGCTTTGGGCTGAAGTCTTGGGGACAGGGCTGATCCTGCTGTTCCTGGGCACAGTTCCACTCACCATCACTAGCAGTGCTGACCCCGGCATCATCCATCTGATCAGTAGCCGATGAGGTAAAAGAATTAGATCGTTGCCCCTGTCCTTGTGGCTTGTCCATGTGGTAGGGATCAATTATGAAGCCAGTGGAATCATCAATGACATGGGACCCAGTATTGAGGGAGAGTTCTGAATCACAGTGTGACGATCCAGTCAGGGGAGGGGAGGCAGCAGGCGGAAGAGTCTCAGACGTTTGCGATGGGCAAGTGGAGCTGCTTCCGCTCCAGTTGCCACTTGAGGACTGGTGATCCTCTTTATGGTCGATCTGGCTGCCAAGCACTCCTGTAGTAGAGGCAGAGTGAATGGGGCTGCTGAAAGTATCTGAGCTGGATGAAATCTCACAGCTTCCCATGTCAACTTTGCGTGGGAGCCTGGATCTCCCTCTCTCCATCCATGCGTGGTCAGGGCTTTCCGAATGCTGCATACGCTTGAGAGTTCCAAACTGTAGCTCTGGCATGGCTTGGTCATCAGTACTCTCTTCCTCATCCTTTGGAATTCTCTGTCCTGGACCTGGCAGGAAGTCCTCTGCTTCATACGGAGAGAGCTCCTCATCTTCCTCTTCATCATCTTCATCATCATCCTCATCATCCTCATCACTGTCATCTTGGTCCTCATCCAGAAGTCGGCCACCCTCACGTGGAAGACTTCTAGAACGAACACGGGTGGCTGTTGCTGCAGCATACACAATATCAGAGCGATCTGGCAGGGAGGTGATGTTTCCAGTGGAGTGTGAGAGAGAAGCTGGAATTCCCTGACCCCTCTGGGCACGGATACGCCTCCGGGATGGAGCAGCAATCAGGAAGTCATCGGTCTGACAGCCAGAGTCCTTGGTGTGCAATACTCGGCCACTCAGGTAGAGCTCCTCACGCCACAGTGACTTGTGTGGGTTGGCATGGATGATCACTGTTCTCTCTCTAGCCACAGGTGATTCATCAGAATCTACAGGTAAATTAGAAAATGAATAATTAAACTAAAACTATATGCAGATAAAGCGAAAGAAAATGTTATATGTAAAATGAACAGAATTTTTTACATATAAAGTTCCTTTGATAAACTGGAACTTTAGATGGAAAGTATCAGCTGGCCATACCCATGTCTTGTTGAACCCGTTTGGGGATGCCAGTGATCGTTTTTCGCCTCCTGAGTTTCCGACGTCTCTGTAGAACTGACTGTGAGTGAACAAGAGAGCAGCGAGCACTGGCTTCTCTGTCAAATCCAACACCTGTGAAAAAAAAAAATACTGACCCTCAGTACCAGCTGAGCATATGTCATAGTCCTTTTTTGTGTTAGTTTGCATTGAATCTGAAGTAGTTGCTTTACCAGAAACATTTATTGGAATTATACAGGATGAAATCACATTAGAGTCATTCTTTATTCTCTCTTCTGGTGTGGGAAGAGGCAGGCCTTTGGACCAGTTGGTCTGTTTGTCCAGGGTGGTAGGTACATTGGGAACAGGACATTTAGGCCTATGGCTCATCACTGGCAATTCTCCATCTGTTTCTGTGTTGGTACCAGCCTAACATGGGATGATATTACAATGATTAGCTCTATTTAGAACCAGATTGATGATTTAATATGTCAATCAAAATACACAGAATGTAAACACACAGTTAAATGTAAGAATAATATGTTATCTACAGGATCACAAGATTTTATACAGTGGCCCCCACAACTTAAAAAACAAACAAAAAAACATATCACTTAAATGTTTGAATTTCACAGCAAATATACAATAAAAATACAAAATAGCTAACTAAGCGCTAACTGATGCTTAACTTTTTCCTCAAAACTAACAATGAAGATATTTTGGCCACAACTATATGAAATGGTCATGTACATACATACATACATACATGTATTGTCAAAACAACAAAGATAGATGGGAATAAGAAATGCAGCTTTGAGATGAGGAGGCATAAAGCAATGGACAAGACATAGAGATTAGGTACTTCTTTAGAACAAGAAGAAAACGTGCAAATGTATAAAATAATGTCTTTCATGAAGGTCAGGTTTCACCCTAGAGAGTAAATAAGAAAGGAAATCCTTGGAAAAATCATGAAAGAAATCTGTTTTACTTACACAAAAAGCAGCGGAATAGTATTCAACATCAAAGCAAAAACTATAAGGAAGGATCTTACTATATCAGATCTCTTTGCAATGCCAAATGCAGTATATCACAGAAATATAGTAATATATTTATATATTATATATGCATATCGTCCCAAATGATACTTAGCTGCCCCCTTTAAAATGTTGTCAATTAACAAACTTATAATTAAATTAACATTTATATTATAGCACATATTCAATAACTGATTATGGTTATAAATACAAAAATATCTTATGACATAATTTACTTAATAATCATTAGGATTTACTTGTACATGGAACTATGATAATGTTATTAGCAATTCCAAATATGAATCTTTACAGATTATTTGCAAAAGAAGAGCAAACAAACTTAATAGCTAAACAGACATATTTACACATGGAGGAAGTCTTGTTCTAACATGATTAGGTTAGGACAAGAAGAACAAGAAAATGTTAAGAGTTAGAGTTAACAAGCTGTCTTTAAGTGGGTAAAATACCTTTCTCATCCAAGGAATGAAGTAACAACACTGAACAGGGGAGGAGGAACGGGAGCGCTGATACTAAAATTAAAAGATGGAAAATAGAACTAAACCAATGACAAAAAAAATGGCACCATGTATTTGATTTCATAAATCAAAATAAAAGTCTGATGTGATGTTTTTATGAAGTCCATGGAATGAACATGCTGTCAGGAAACAGGGAGAACATATACACACTCTGGCTTGTGCTTTACATCTGCAACATACAAGCTGAAATGAAAGGTTGTAATTTGATGGGGAAGGAATTTACTAAATTTGTAATAACAGGGGGTCCTGTTAGGCCAGGGTCCTGTTTTTACATCACAAAATGATGTAATTTACCTTTCTGAGGACGGGTTTGAAGTCACCCTCCTTGGCTGGTCTCTCCTGCAGCAGTTAAATGTAAGGAACAAAACAGATAAAGAACCCAGAATATCTTTCACCGCCCTTAAAATCACATGCAGCAACTGATTTCTTGTGCATGTTACCTTATGAAAACATGTAAAACATTCAAAAGATGTAAAAAAAAAGCATGTATAAAAAGACAAAAACAAATGGTAAAAAATAACCCCCACTCCAATCACCTAACATACTTTTTGCAATATGGTAACAAGTTTTCAGACCAACGTTTGAGTGTTCCTACACAACTCTTAGTTTAGTGACATTTCTTAGTTTAGTGACACTTCACTGTACACTCTCCAGTATACTGAGCAGTTGGACTAAGCAGCATTTTAAGGCCAATTCACACTGCACCGACAGACGCCGACCAACGGCCACAGTCAACAGATTACAGTCCGTCACTTTTAAGACATTCCAAGACCTGACAAACACTGATTCAACATGTTCAACTGGCGACAACGAGAGCCGCCCAACGTCAACAGGGGAAACACACTGATCCGAAAAAACCCGGCTGTCGGTGCAGTGTGAATTGGCCTTTACACCATGCAATTATGCACTGACACTTTAATGTAAAAAAGAATTATAGGGCATTAAATGTGCATTATTGATTATTATAGCAATATTTATTTTCATGTCCCATAATAGTCACTGAACACAGAATTGATGTAAAACAGAAAAAAAAAGTAATTTGCCATTTAATATTTGGTTTATCAACTTTTTTGTAATGTTTTTTGTAATGTTCTCGGGACTTAGCAAGTCAAACAAAACCTTTTGAAACGTGACAAAATATGTTATAATGGGATGGTATCGCAGAACAATACAATTGTCACGGTCGTTAGGTAAGGAGAGCACACGGCGAAGGAGAATGTCTTGGAACAAATACTTAAATATTTAATTTAAGAGTTAGAACAAGAGCAGAGAACACCACAACTCAGACCAAATAAAAACGAGAACCGACCAAGCCAGAGGGAGATCACAGGGAATATATACAGGTGACGGAGGAACTGATTAAACTGATTAACAAGATAATTGAAGACACACAGCTGAACCAAAAGAACTAATGATGATGGTGACCATGGAAACAAAGGAATGACAGGAAACAGCACACAATGAACACAGAAGGAAGTACAAAAACAAACTGACATGTAATAAAAGCAAACCGATAGTCTTTACCTTCCTCTGGATAGTCTGCACATCACTCTCTCTAACGCTCCTCTCCTGGTGTGCATGGCAGGAGAGAGTGTGCTAGCTTAGGCCAAAAATATTTTGTTTGTCTTATAACAGTTTATGTTTTGCAAGATAAACAATTATAGCTGGATTAGGTCACCACTTGACATTCTACATTCTAGGTCCTTGAAACAAAACCAGCTGAGAACCACTGATCTTTGGACCTCCTCTCTACAGAGTGGTGCAAAACCCGGAAGACTAAATCGCCAGTGGTTCCCGCAAGATCTTCCTATTGGTTTTTATAATGAGGTTTTTTAATTTATGAGTAAAATAAGATCTTTGCGAAACATAAGTTGACGATACTTGAATGTTTTGTTCTACAGCATAAACTACACACACTCACACCCCAAACTTTCTGATTTAGTAACTTATTAGAAATATGTTTTTAAAAATAATCATAACAGCTCAAAAATTTGCATTTTGGGTGTGTGTAATTAATGTTATAGAACAAAACGTCCAAATACCATCAACCTATGTTTCCCAAAGTTCTTACTTTACTCATAAATTGAAAACCCCCATAATAAAAACCCACAGGAAAATCTCAAGGGAACCACTGGCCAATTAGTCTTCAGTGTTTTGACGTCATCCCTGCGTCCCAGAGGCCAAAGGCCGATTGCATCCCCGCGGCGCGATGAAGACTGTCAAAATTTGAAGGCTCCTTCAAATGAGGCCTCCAAATGCGTCCTTCGTTTCCCATGAAATGAAGGATACAACTGATGAATCCTTCATGGCCTTGCCTACCCCAGAATTCTTTGCAACAGTGACGACAGGATATTTTTGAGAGAAACTGCTGAATTACGCTTTTAAACGCCAAGTATTGGGTTTCAACTTACTCAAATATCTGATACAAATGTGTAATAAAAAAAAAGGTTCAAATGTTGACTTATATCTTACTAAGATGTGATTATATATAGTTTATACTCTTTATTATATACAGAAAAGGACCATGGTGAACATATTTAAACAGTTTGTGAACCCTGTTTTGTTTTCAGACAGTTTAATTTAACTTTCAAAAAAGTCTAGAATGAACGTTACTGTCACTCATCAACGGCAGCTGTCACAGTTGCTAGGCGACAAGAACAATCCCCTAAAGCTAAACAGTACCATTTAAAAATGTTCAGTCCAAACTTCACGGCCTTCGAAAGGATGCAGACTTTGAATTGGGACACAGCCTATATGTCCTTCATGACTGGCGATTAAATGTTGAGTGCCTTACCACCAGGCGTGAGTGTCGCCCCCTCTGCTCCCGCCGTCTGAGTTTGTGAGCTGAAGGGAAGGTTGGCATGGGCGGGGCCACAGATATTGATATCGTGACCTGACCACGCTCTCTGCTGGTTGAACGCTGACGCTGCTGCTGGTCTGTAAAGTACACACACACACACACACACTTCGGTTTACTAAACAATTTCAGTCTAAACTAAAGTATGAATTATAACAACTTCCGTTTTACAGAATTTACAGACTGTCAACTGCTAACTAAATTGTTTCATGTGTAGAAGGCCTCTAATGGATTTATTGCATGCTGAAAATGTAAAATCAATGTTCTGGTCAAATTTTGTGTGTAATTAATGTAAGTAAAATTGATTCAAGGGAAAAATATGAATTATGCTATGATGGTTCACATTGAGCTTAAGGCAGTGCCAGATCAAATTTCATCATTCAAACACAAGGTGGCAGTATGAATCGGATGTATGAATCAGATGTATGAATCACTAAACTCCTCCAACATCTGCCTCTAAATGCATTTGTGTCATTTTTTCCCTTATACGGATGAATTAATATCTAATATTATTTAATTGTTATTGATTATTATTATTACATAAAATGAATTATTTGATTATATAGATCCACATAAATTTCAAGTAAAATTTCAAACTCACTTATTTAAAAAGTGTAGTATGCAAATATCAAATTCTCTTCACAGGAACAATCTTTTCATATATACTGAGAATTAAATAGATTTCAAAGGTGACATATAGCGAGATTGGAAGATGGAAGTGAGAGGTTAGTGACCTCTCACTAAGGTCAGAGGTTCATTTGCAGGTAGTCTCAGTAACTTGATAAACGTTTATACAGATTGAGGACAACATAGAAACACTTGATTGATCCCAGAGGGGAACTCCAGGATCATAATTCTCATCTATCCTGATCTGTCACTTCTCTATGCTGATCTATCACCATTGTGGCCCTGGGCAGACCACTGAAACACAGGGGGAATTTAGTTACAATTGTTGTGATATAAGATACGTTTGGATGAAAAGAACTTTATAAAAAAAAAATCAAATGGCCATTTTGACCCCACTATGGTTTAGAACCCAAAAAAATGTAGGCCCAAAAGCCTCACTCAGTACCTCTGTGCAGTGCCCGCAGGTTGAGCTTGGCATGTCGATGTAACTCCTCTAGGCATGGTGGCCGTGTACAAGTGTGGAACAGATTGTGTTGCTGATTCCATGAAGCCTGATAGTGCGATGTCAGTTTACTCTCAATGTCCAGATTTGATACCGCTAGAGAGAAAAACAGAGAAATGACAATGTCAGGAATCTGGAATGTCTACAGAATTCCTACTGGAACATCTAAGAATCCAACAGGGAAAGAACAAGATCCTACATTTTTTTGTGCTTATTTGATTTGATTGAATATTATGTAATCCTTATCAGAACCCATGTATTTGTATTTTGTTGGAATCATATGGAAACTCTTAAATAGTTCATGGTAATCACAAAGGACTTACAAATCCGGAAATGTGTGATGTTCTACAAACGGTGTTCTAAAATAAATACTTGTTATTTTGTGTTATGTTGGAATCCTATTAGGGCATTTCCATGAGGACCCTTCAGAATAGGCTCCAAATTATGAAGAAAAACCCGAAAGGAATACTATATAAACCCACAATTTTAAGTCATTAACCAAAACATATTCAAGCCCCTCAAAATGAATGAACAATTGACTCAAAAGCTGTTTCATGGACAGGTGTGGGCTATTCCTTCGTTTAAGCAGGTAAAAGCTCTGGACTCTAAGTGTGGTATTTGCATTTGGAAGCTGTTGCTGTAAACCCACATCATGCCGTCAAAGGATCTCTCCACACAAGTCAAACAGGTCATCATTAGGCTTTAAAAAAACGCACACAAAAAACGAATCCATCAGAGATATAGCAGGAACATTAGGAGTGGCCAAATCAACAGTTTAGTACATTCTGAGAAAAAAATAATGCACTGGTGAGCTCAGCAACATAAAAAGGCCTGGACGTCCACAGAAGACAACAGAGATGATTGCAGGATCCACTCCATGATAAAGAAAAACCCATTCACAACATCCAGCCAAGTGAAGAACACTCTCCAGGAGCTAAACATGTCATCGTCAAAGTCTACAATCAAGAGCAGACTTCACGAGAGAAATACACACTGTTCACCACAAGTTTTTAACCCGATCCAGCATGCATTTCTTAAAAAAATAACACTTCAACTTCATCTTGATTGTACCATTTTTATTTTATTCTGGTGTCATAAAGAGCCAACATTATGAAAACTGTGCCTGTGTCCAAATATATATGGACCTAACTCTGTGTGTGCATGTCCACACACACACACACACACACACACACACACACACACACACACACACACACACACACACACACACACACACACACACACACACACATATATATATATAAATATTATATATATATATATATATATATATATATTAAAGAAGCATATATTAATACATACTTTCAGCATCTAAATTGACAGTAAATATATTTATAATGTTACAAAATATTTTTATTTCTAATAAAATACCTTCCTTTTGAAGTTTCTATTTATCAAAGAATCCTAAAAAGTTATGATAATAATAAGAAATGTTTCTTGAGCACCAAATCAGCATTAGAATTATTTCTGAAGTATCATGTGACACTGAAAACTGGAGTTATGATGCTGAAATTTCAGCTTTTCCATGACAGAAATAAATTACATTTTAAATATGAAAATAAAACTTGAAAATAATATTCACAATATTCATATTTTTGCAGTATTTTTTTAAATCAAATTAATGCAACCTGGGTGAGCAGAAGAAACTTTCAAAAACATGTAAAAAAAAATCTTACTGGCCCAAACTTTTGAATGGTAGTGTATGTTTCCATTTTCATTCACTGTAATCAATATTATGGATTACAATACAACAAATGACATTCTGAGATGAAGGTGAAAGACGGCTTCATTAGTATTTCTCTCTCTATCTTTTTCTCTTTCCCCCAGCTTCCTGTCTCCTCCTCTCTTCTATAAAGGAGCATCTGCCCATCAGTATTCAATGCACAGTGGTCCCCTTGAACTACCAGTGTCATCTGTATCCAAGCAACCCTTCATATCTAATTTACAATGAATTAGCAGATATTTATCAGGCCGTGATCAACAGAATAATACCAGAAATGCATTTCCTCTCTTAGAAGACCACAGAGAAAAGGGTGGAGGACTGATGTTAATGGATGCATAGAAAAACAATGGATTTTAAAGCAACAAACCCTTTGTTGTATGTAAATAGAACAAATGTCTTAGGACATATTACTCGAAAGTGTAATGCAAAACAGAAGTGGCTTCTCAAGGAAGGGTCTGGGAAGATTTTCTTCCCCAGACTCACATGAAGGGTTCTCCTGAAGGGCGCCCCAAAGGGCTCTTATATTTCTGAAAGCTATGTATAAATATGATGCATGATTCAGAGAGAAAACATTTTAATGCTTATTAACCATGAGGTAAACCATGACAAGCCCAGTCTTTTACAGAAATGAACACAAGGCATCTTTCTCGTGTCTCTCGTGTCTCTCTCTCTCTCTCACACACACACACACACACACACACACACACACACACACACACACACACACACACACACACACACACACACACACACACACACACACGCACACACACACGCACACGCACACGCACACGCACACACACACACACACACGCAGAGAATTCTAAACACAAGCAGAGAACCATTAAAATGAACGTTTTTGCTCAGCAATGCTAACCTGATACCTTTTTACACTAGTGTTAAATGTCTTTAGATGTTTTATGTTAACTTGCACTGATAAATGAGACAGCTCGAAACTAAATGTTAGTAATGAGCACAATTAATCATACATTTATAAAGTGGCATCACATATTTACAATTAAGCTAAACTTAAATAAATTAACTGCACTGCAAGAGATATCAACGTTAGTATCAAACCACTTTGTGTCTGCAAAACAAATGATGCAAGGCCCTCTTTTCAAAATAACTTTACTTACATTTTATACATTTATATATTGACTTTTAACCAAATGCTAATCAACTAGTTAAAGGCAAATTCTGCTTGTTGAAATTTGTCTGTATAAAAGGGAAATCAAATGTCACTTGCCCAAGTTAACTTAAAATAACTTGTATAAAGATATTTTATTTAGATGCCAGTGGAAACTTAATTGTATCATTTAGATTTAAATTTCAGCTTAATATTTCAGATAGGCTTTAACTACTTGTCTCTTAAACACACCTGATAGACACATTACTGATGTATTCAGACCTGAGCTAGTGAGTGGAATTTAAATCGGGATTAAGTGCATTCATGCTTCAATTGAAATTAAGAGCCTCGCATTGATAGTCTACAATAATACTTTGTCTCTGGGAGTGGGCCAGTTTTTGTTTTTGCTTTATCTACTTAAAGCTGCAGTTCATAACTTTTTTTGTGTTCAAAATTTATATAATAAGCGAGTACACCATCATGAATCCATTTCCAAACCGTGTTTTTGTCTTATCCTGAATCACTACAGTACACCTATTATAAGTGTTTATAATCAGAGTATTTTAGAATGGTTCGGGTCCAGTGGGGATATCTTCAAGACTGCAAGGGAAGCTCGGCTTCCCCTATAATGTTAAAAAATTACTATTGTGTAAACACTTTATTGACTAAAAATGCGTTAGAACACGTTCATCTCAAAGATGAGTTCGTTCAGAATCAGCTACATATAGCAGGTCGATTGACTCGATTTCCTTCCCATACATTCCCGGAGCGTCACAGTGCATTTCCCTGTTGAAGCCTAGCATCGATTGACTTCAGTGGGGTTGCTTTGAATAGTTTTTTTCAGTGCTGCGAAACTAGACGGTCATTGGATAAATCTGCGATTATGCGGGGCTGGACTCCGGGCTTCTGGGTGATGATTGGAGGGTCTGTCGAAAGACTGCATCTGCTTTTGATTGACAGTGATTTTGTAGGCTACTATAAAAAGTCGCTGACGCTGAAGCTATTCGAGCTCAGTCCCATCGCGTATTTTGTTAGTGTAGTCGAAAGACAAACTGCTGCAACCTATTCCTTGGTATTTGCTTGGCGAAATTGCAAACCAATTTTCATCATACATTTCACACAATTATACACCACATTCCTTGTTTCAGTTTAACCTAATTCCCACATTTCCTCCGTCGAGTTTAATATCTTTTTTTAGATCGTTTGTTCATTCATTCATTAATACAGCTTCCCCTCTTTGAAAGACCAGCAGCCGCCACTATTCGGGTTGTACCACTGCAGAGTAGACCAATCAACCGCTAGAGCGCCAAAAGTTACGGACTGCAGGTTTAAGTACCTTATTAAATTCCCCAAGTATTTTTTTTCAGTCCTGTAAGCAATATAGAAAATAAACTACTTCACTGTCTTTACTGACATCAAACATTTGAACGGTATACATATTTATAATATAGAGAAGGCAATACCAGAATTCATTGCGACAACCTTAATGAAAACTACAAATCCAAGATGAAGAACAGGTGAGAAAAACACTGATTACATATCATTATATTTATACCTGTACATGATTATACGTAAACGTATACATATAAATGATTATACAGAAACGTTATACATATACATGATTATACAGAAATGTAGATTTCATTAAATACCAGCTTTGAAAAGAAGTTGTTGTTTTGATCTAAGCCCTACCTCACATGCTCCTCATCTCTCCTCCCCTGCATTTGAACGTGTGCTGTAATGATGTGTGAATGCGGTAAGCAGACTATTACTCAGCACTGCTCTGCTGTTCTTTTCGTTTCTGCCCCTCATTATCAAGCACTGATCCTCATGCGGCACATGCGTGACCTGACCTCTATTGTGCGCGCTATGTAATCATTCCCTCTGCACTTGGAAATTTTGGACAAGACATTCAATTGTAAATGAGTTCAGCCAAAGAGGAAGTATGCTTTGTATGAAACATAGTAGGGTAGAGTTACATATAGCATGTTGTAATATAATAGTCTGAGACTCTTATTATGCCATTAGTCACAGTTAAGGGGCATTTTTTAAATAAACTCAAAGCACACGTGGTTTTCATGCATGTCTTCAATGAACATTACACAATTTAAATCACAAAAGCATCAAAAGTCTCAATGTCCAGTAAAGTGCCTTTGAACACCGCAGTTACGGGAGAGTTCGATTCATGTAGAGGTCAGTACTTAGTGAGCAAGCAGTACGCTGCAGTATAATTGCACCAGAATGCAAAGTAAATGAGTTAAAACGATGGTCATCTATATTGTAGTTCGTGAACTACCTGCATTCACCTCTGCAGGGAACCTATATCACTATCCTTGTCTAAAATAGTCGTCTTACCTGTTGTGCCTGCTCTCTGGCCTGTGTTTTTACTACCCCTCTTTGTCCTCCTCCTTTTTTTCAAGCCACAGCCAGGTATCTTCCTCTGAGAGTTACCCATCTCTACCTGGACTGAGCATACAGAATGAAGGAGTGAAGGATTCTGCTAGAACTACTGCAAGACTGGGAGAGCTGCTCTCTCTCTCTCTCTCTCTCTCTCTCTCTCTTTTTTTTCTTTCGTTCTGTCTCCAGCAGGTGCACAGTCAGCAATGTGAGTCAGGACTCTGCCAGCAGCAAGGCAAAGAAAAAGTACTGACACATCTCTTATTAGTTGTACAGAAGGACAATACAGAGAAAAGGGTTCTAATTAAATAATGAAACTACCAAAATATTCACTGATATATACGATCAAGTATTCACTTTATACAACAACACAATCCTGCCTCGAAAATATCACAGCTCCATCTTGGTGGAAGAAAATTTTACAAATCTGACATCAACATGTGACTATTTTGAATGTTGAAGTATAGATTTTTTTTTCTTTATAGAAAGAATTTAGAATTGGGTTTTCATATCTGATATACACTAGCCTATGGCTAAAAAATGTTTAGGTGCAGTATTATTATTATTATTATTTTTTTAAATATGTCCTTTATGTTTATCAAGGCTGCATTTATTTGATCAAAAATACTATAAAAACATAACTGTAAATAAATAACTGTTTTTTTATTTTAATATACTTTAAAGTATAATTTATTCCTGTGATGGCAAAGCTGAAATTTCAGAAGCTGTGAATCCAGTCTTCAGTGTCACATGATCAATCAGAAATCATTCTGCATATGCTGATTTGGTGCTCAAGAATTCATTATTATTATTATTATTATTATTATTTTCAGGATTCTTTGATGAATAGACACTTTTATTTGACATTTATTTAAAATAGAACATAATAAATTACTTTTGATCAATATAAATCTGTCCTAGCTGAATAAAAGTATTAATTTTGAAATTAAATTAAAATAAATTTACGGTTGTGTATTGGCTATTGGTTATGTATCAGTCTATAGTGATTACAAAATAAAAATGCTCACCATAAAAGTCTAGATCTCTAACATGCTTCACAACACAAGCATTTAACAAATGTAGGCCAATCACGAACCATTCGAATAAAATAAACCATGGGCAACCTAAAGAAAAAGAGGAAAAATATGACTTTCAAATAATAAAAAACTCAATGAAACACCTGTGAATTAATGTGAGGTTCCATTATCTTTTTGCTGTAATTTATCGGATTTAACTTATCAGATATTTTACTTATCAGCTTGATATCACTAAAATGAACATCAATATGACCGCCAATGTATTGGGCATTTCTAAAAACTATGCAAAGTAAAAGAAACCAGACTACATTAAATTACATTCACGCAACACAAATCATCATCGCAATTTTTCTTTTATTCAGATGCTCTAGTCATTAGCAGTCAGAGCGCTAGCATAGTTGAATCTAGGTCAAGCTTGCCTAGCAGAGAAAGACATTGCTGGGATCTGGGAAAATGAATTAGTGAATTTATCTATTGGTAGACTTAATATTAAAGCACTAAACGGCATTAAACAAAAACATGAGAAACCCTCATGCACCAACACTGATCAATGATAAATGCATTTATTACATAAAAGCAGATTGTTAGCTGAAGCCATCCTGCCTGCTGTATGGATGGAGATAGAGTCTCTCTGATGGGGGCTGGGGACTCTGTGTCTCACAGCTGGTCCCTCTGCAGGAGTGCTTAATACCCACTGATACTACACAGCACTAACAAGTCTATGGACTAGATCTATTAATATATCTGAACCTCTTCGAGGAGCACTTTCCTTCCCATACAGCAGGGGATCCCAATGTTTACACCGGTTGAACCTCTTGTGACCTGTTTTATTATTACGTTCCAACTGATATGCCAAGACACTTTCAGTAAATTTAACAATTTAAGAAGCCGTTTTTGTATATAAATTAGCGAAAATGTAATTTTTTATTTGATTTAATTTTAACACATTATATTGGCATTTCTATCAATCTCATTTATATTGGTATTTCTAGCAATCTCATGAACAGTGTTAGGGGTAATGCATTACATGTATCGTGAGTGATGTAATCAGATTATTTTTTTCAAGTAACTAAGTAACGCATTAGACTACTTTTACATTTTAAAAAATATATATCTGAGTTACTTTGTTTTCCGATTTATTATTTTCCTTTTATTCAGCAAAGGATGCATAAAATGTATCAAAAGTGAAACTAAAGACTTTTCTATTGTTACAAAAAAATCGATTTGAAATAAATGCGGTTCGTAAAACGTAAACGTAACATTTTGTCAACCTTCTAAGTGACATGCATAAATAAATGAAATGTTTCCTATGGATGTGCTGACATGCAATTAACTCCAGGTGAAAATGTTATCACTAGGTATAATTTGTGTAATGCATAAAATGTAGATAAATCAAGACCATGGAAGAGGAAGGCTAAACATCAAGACACAGTACAACTCATACATTAATAATTTATTTATATCCCAAAGGTAAACACAGAGCTATTTATGCAGATGCTTGTTTCCTAAAATCCAAAGCAGTTCATCCTAAAAGTATATCCCCACCCTCCATTTAAAGGGGGTCTCTGATAAGATAAGCCTGATTTGAGGGCACCATGGCTGGCTTGAGGGGCCCTGTGGAGACTTGACTTATAGACCTTTACAAATGAGCCATAGCAGAATCACTGAAGCATGAGGACTGACTGCTGCCTCCTGCAGTGCTGACCACTGCACTGCTCCCACACACACGCACGCACACACACACACACACACACACACACACACACACACACACACACACACACACACACACACACACACACACACACACACACACACACACACACACACACACACACACACACACACACACACACACACACACACACAGCTTATAACAGTAAAAGATTAAAACATTATTGGGTGAGGATCAAGCATCCATTTTTTTTAAAAGCTATTTATTCACTTTGATTCCTGTTTTAGATCCATCATTCTGAGCCTTATTCTCCACAAATAATAGAAGAGAGTAATAAACAGATTTCAGACAGAGGACAAGATAAGCAGATCAGATGAGCTGTTGAGTTTATATGTTTATACTCTTTTATACTCTCTCTCTCTCTCTCTCTCTCGTCAGTTTAATGAATCAGATTTTCTTAAAGGGATAGTTCACCTAAATATCAATTCTGTCATGTTGTTCCAAACTTATGCAGTTGTTGCATGTTTTCATTTGTTTTTCGAAGATTCTTCACATTTCTTTCGCATAATGACAATGGCTGTCAAAAAGCATCATTAGACCACCACAAAAGTAGTCCAAAAAACTTGTGCACTACATTCCAAGCCCTCTGAAGCAATACAATAGATATATGGACTACTTTTGCAGTGTTTTTGTCCTTTTTGAGGAATAACAGCTAAGAACCGTCATTGTATGGTGAAAAGCTGTGTGACGATTCTTTAAAGTGTCTCACTATAAGTTAACTATAAATATAAAAATAACAGGATGCAGGACTGAATCAACACAAGCGTTAGTATATAATGAGAGAATTTTCATTTTTGGGAAACTATACAAATCAACACCCTAAATTCATCACTTCTTTGGAGGATAATTTCTGTGTCAAATCACCAACCCTGCATGCTCCTCACACCACACATACATAAACTATGGAAATGACAATGCCACACAAACCTCTGAATTCACATACCAGATTCAGAATCAGATGTTTGGATACAATATAGAGGTGTGCGATATGTATCGTCTATGAAAATATGCAAATGTGATGTTGATTTATATACAACTGTTCAATAAACAAGAAGTTAATTGTAAGTTATATTTAGACAATTTTGTAAAGATTAGGCTCTCTTTTTTGTCAATGAAAATAGTTCCAAAATCAGCTGTTTGAACGAATCAGTTAAATTAATGATTCAATGACTCACTCGATAAGACTTAGGCAGTTTTTTTAAATTGAGTATTTCATTTAATTAAAAAAAAAAAAATCATATTTCAATATTCAAATTATTAATAATATTGTTATCAAAATCCCAGAAAAAAAATATATTTTTGTCAATATTGCACACCCGTAATACAATGCAGGGAATAAACCTCAGCCAGCTAAAGCCTCCATGGAAAAGAAAGACAACAGTCGATCAGCATCGCCAACGCTGTAATTCAGCATGCAACAACACAGCACTTTACGGTTTACACAAATGCATGATTCAACATGTCACACAAAACATGGACAGACAGTCTGTGTGACAGAGACATCATCACTATGGCAGGCATATCGTTTCTAGAACAAATCAAAAACAATCTCAGATTTGAAATAACAAGGTGGATGGATTAGCAATTTCTGAGTTAAAATGGTTTGAAAGTAAATCGTACACTCATTTTTTTCAGTGAATTCCAGGAAAGCACTAGACAAGAAGAAGAGATGCAAATATCTTTCAGTTATATAATAGAGTTTGGACCGTCAAAACAGACCATCAGTAACTGATCTATCTATAAACGAGCTAAATTATTTCACCAACAATATAAAAATGAATAGCAATTTAAACCACAGGAAGAGAGAGAACAGAATTTGGACTAACTGGAAAGGAATCCACAGAAGGACATACCTCTGGATCTGACAGGAACACAGCAGGCAAAAGCCATTGTTCAGGAAGTGTTCCTTCTGTTCCGAAGCCAGGTCAGCTGCCCTTCAACACTCATTCCATTCATCTTCATGCATGCTAGCACACAAGCTCACCTGCTGCGGTTAGCAGCCGTCAGCCACATAAACTAACCCTTACACCAGAATAAGCCCATCTGCAGCATCTGCACTTACACTGTTACATTTCCACCTCAAGTCCCCCCCCATTTCTAGGGGCATAATGCAGGTGGTACAGTCTGCACTCCGTTTGCCCTTAATCTTCTAATGGGCCAGTGTAAGAGCTGGTCCAAAGGGGGATTTTAATCAGGAATACAAAAAAGAAGGGTGTTCTGATATGATTATTCATGGAAAATAATACACAGAGTTTGTACAGATGCAAAGAAATTAATTGTATGCCCAATTTTAGGCTTTTCTTAGCTATACATTCATCCAGTTCGGAGATTGAGGAGTTTCTGTGTAATTATTTGTGGAATTTACAAGTCATTTCTAAGTGAAAATTGTTTAAAGTAAATCCTACACCATTTTTTCCCCCAGTGTATGACAAGGAAGAAAAAAAACATCAAAGATGGAAACATCTTTCAGTTATATTAAACAAGAGTTTGATCATCAAAACAGATCAAAAGTAATTATATAGAAGAATTACTGAGCTGCATTATCTCACAATATTAAAATGAACAACACATGTAACCACAATCATGAATACAATATGGTACAATAAGACTGGTAAAAAAGGCAAAAAAAAAAAAAATTCTGTCTATAAATAAGATATAGGGCCTAATCCAGTTAGGAGCTGAGGAGTATTTTATTACAATAGTTCTCATACATAATCATCCATACAAAAAAGTCTTTTCAGCACAAAGTAACTGATACAAATAAAACTCGAAACGTTATGTCATAATAATAGCTTGTCGCTTGGTGTAGACATCAAAGTGAATGAGAGCCCCCATGTGTACATATTTGAGAAGTGAACATCCTTGTGTACATGTGGGGGCATGCATTTGAGTGTGTGTGTGTGTGTGTGTGTGTGTGTGTGTGTGTGTGTGTGTGTGTGTGTACTTGTACAACTATCTTTGTGAGGACCACTTTGAGTTTTAGACCATCAGAGTGAGGACAAAGAAAGTAAAGGGGGACATTTTGGCCAGTCCTTAGTTTTAGGAACAAGGTTATAATTAGGTTAAGGGTAGGTTTAGGCACTTAGATTTGATGGGTAAGGTTAAGGAGCTGGAGATTGCATTGTGTCAATGAATGTCCTCACAAAGAACTGTACAAAAATGTGTGTATGTGTGTATGTGTGTGTGTGTGTGTGTGTGTGTGTGTGTGTGTGTGTGTGTGTGTGTGTGTGTGTGTGTGTGTGTGTGTGTGTGTGTGTGTGTGTGTGTGTGAACCGTACACACCGCAGTCCTGGAATAATACAGACCTGCCCGCTAATCCATGTTAATCTGGTCATCCTGTGACCTTGGCGTCAAATGGACTGACAGTAGGAGAGTGTTTAGTACAGAGAGAATCACGTTGGCAAACATAAAAACACAGGTTTGACCGCTTCGTCCGGCAGCTTGTGGCTCTGCAAGATGCCCATTCACAGCACATATTCACAATGGCTATTGCAATGACAGGCTTCTGAGGTGAAATTGAGTTTATGTGTGATTTTTTGGTCAGTTTAAACTGCAACATGCAGTATGTAAAAGCAGAGCAGATAGTTGATGACAATAAAAGGAGCATTTACAGCATTGTCTGACAATGGTGTGATGCCTAAATGCACACTTTATCTTTTGCAGACTTGTAAAAGTCACAAGACATGGGTGGTACTATGGCTTCTGCATGGCCCGCACGGAGCACACCTGTTCTATTCTTTCCTCGTCCTCTTTCGAGTCACACCCTTCCTCTGCCTTTTACTGCAGCTCTCTTTAATATCACATTTTATGTGTGCAAACGGTCCAGAAACATGCCTGGAATGCACTAGTTCCCATCAAACACCTCTATTTTTTGCTATTTCTTCAGAAATGCACCATTTTCTTGGAGCTAAAAATCATTACCACTGTTCAGAAAGTCTTAAATGTCACGGCTTAAAAAAAAAGTCTAACAGCTGTTGTGTTTCTCTTTCCGAAATACTCTAGCTCTTTTTCCAGGGATCACTCTTCTTATCTGCTTCCCATCTGTATTTCTGGCCACACACATTTACTTGTATTGGTATTTCTACTTTCTAAATAATGAAAGTGTGGGTATGTGGGTTTGCATGTGTAAGAATTTCTCAGACAGGAAGTGAAAAGCTTGTTTAATCACACTCTGCTTTGATTTATCTGGGGCTGAGGGTGCTTTGTGATCCTGCACTCTCAGAATAAAAAGGTACAAAAGCTGTCATTAGGGCGGTACCCTTTCAAAAGGTACACATTTGTACCTAAAGAGTGCATATTAGTACTTTAAGAAGTACATATTGGTACCAAAAGTGTCCATATAGTACCTAAATGGTAAATATTAGAACCTTTTTAAAGGGTACCGTCCTAGTGACAGCTTTTGTACCATTTTTTTCTGAGAGTGTGTGATTACAACACTGAACTGAAGATACTTTTAAATTTGAGTATGAAGGCCTGTACACAAAATAATAAAAAAGAAAAAATGCCAGCTCATCAAAATTTATTTAACAAGATTACATCAGGAAAATAATGATCAGCAGTGACTTTAAAGCAGGTAAAAGTTAAGGAAAACTGTCTGCATATTCAGCACCACTCTGAATTTTAATCAACTTAAATTTGGAGAAAAATATAAAAGTAAATAAAATAATTGACTACAATAATAATAACAATAACCATATTTAAGTTGAATGATTAAATTGATGGTGATGCACTTTGTTTGGTTAACTAAAAAACAATGATTGATGAAAATAATATGTTTTATGTTGGGATTTTAATCCAGGTTTGTCAATCAAAAAACAATATTTTCTCAACACTGGCCCCTAGTGTTAAAAAGGAGACAAGGCTGGTTGCAGCTCACAACTTCATATTTTCACATGCTATATGTAAGAGAATGCTGCATTGCATGCATTCATCAACAAAAATGTAAAATGGTAAGATTAATGTTTGTAAAAATCTTTTATTATTTAACATACAATTAATAGGCCTATAATCCAATACTTGTTCTTTGAAATGGCCAATTAATTGACTTAAATTTGTTTCTCTTTATACAGTAGATAACAACAAACAATAGAGAGAGAGAAGGAGAAAAAGCTATCTGAGGCCACGTCCACACGAAGCCGGTGCGTTCCCTATCCGATCTTTTTTTTCCTCGTTCTAAAAAAAAATTACGTAAACACGGCGTCGTCTCAAGAAATATCTGCGTACACACGAAACCACTGAAACCGACTGAAAACGGTGTAGTACACATGCCAGACCAGTACGAGACGATGTAACTCTGACACAGATACACTAAAAATAGAGAAGAAGACTTGCGCATAAACCTTGCGCGCTGTATACAATAATATACAGTAATATTAGGCACAGTAGCTTCTTTTCTTTTCTTTTTTACCAAGAACTTTATTGAACAATATGAAAAACTATAAATGGTACAAAATAGGGATGAGTCACGATATTCGATTAGTTAGCAGACGCATAAAGCTTCCCACAAAGAACCGGCAAATAGCCTAATCATTA
This sequence comes from Gila orcuttii, assembly GCA_026230005.1. Taxonomy (NCBI): domain Eukaryota; kingdom Metazoa; phylum Chordata; class Actinopteri; order Cypriniformes; family Leuciscidae; genus Gila; species Gila orcuttii. Next base: position 30,164,117 of record JAPDVR010000022.1, on the reverse strand, counting down.
TGAATGTGTCAAATATAGCAAGGAGACATTTTAATTGTTTATTAATAAACTAGTGTTTTCTGTGACGATGCTGACTCGCCACCTTCGCAGTATTGTGAAGGTGCCTATGTAAGGATGATAAAAATGATGTAATACTGATACATTGAATGGGTTTATGCAAGTTAAAAGATACTTAAATACTGATACAAGTTAAAAGATACTTAATATGGTTCATAAAAAGGGGCAAGTTAATCATCTTTATTTTATATCTTAATTTCAAAAAGTTAAAATGCTTCAAAAGTCATTGCATTGCTGCACTGTTTGGTTAAGAAATATTTCATTCATTTCTTTATAAACAGGAGAAAGAAAATACATTTATGGTCGGTAGATCAGTAATCCATTGCTTTTTGGGTAAAGGAGGCTAAAGAGATTAATAGGATAAAAAGACGATATGTGTTTAAAATGCTGTCTTATTTACCTTCTATAACATTTTGGGGAAATGCACCTTAAATTACAATATGCAGTGTTTGCTTGTTTATATAAGTTTCACTTTCTTTTGCCGTAAGTTTAAGTACCGGTTTGTGATCGGAGGATCTGCTAACGATTGCTAATGCCTCTTTCAGCCTGTGTACGGATTCGGAACGTGCGGCTTACGTTCGTCCATTACAACATTGGACTTGACTGAAGCCACATTGTGTCCGTGTCGTACTTTCTATTTCCCTTTTTACAGGTAAGAAAGTGGGCTGTAGTATGTTTGAACGATTTATATATGTGTTTAATACCATAAGCAACATGCAGGGAGTAAATGTTAGTGATTATAGTAATTGATATATGCACATTTAGTAGGCTAACCGTGAAGTGTTTCTCCAGTGTAGCCTGTATGCTAGCTATGTCATGTTGACCGAGGTTAAAGCGTGGTGGTAATGTAATACCGCCGGCGCCGCCGTTTTCTCTGTGTATTTGTTTTATATCGTAGGGAAAAAGTAAAAGCGCTATTGTTAAAGTTTATTAAAAAAAGTGTTTAATGTGAAGAGGCAATTTACTTTCTGTTTAAGTGCAACGCTACTACTGAGGTTAAAATGTTAAGTGTATTCTGAATGAATAACTATAAAACAGCAGTATTTAGCATTACAGATTATTCTATATTGTGCTGTTTATATTTTTCTAAACAATTTGCAGGGTTAAGTTAAATCTCTTTTGTTTAAATAGTCTGTTTTATTAATGTACATTTTCAAGGTTATTTGCCAATGCTGTTTTAAGATGCAGTAAATATATTTTGATATATTTTTGGTAACTCGCTTTAAAGGTTAACTCAGATATTGTGTAATATGGAGTTATAAGTGACCAGCTGATATTTTTCCTAATTGTGTAGTTTTTAGAGGGACATTATTATGTCGTGTAAAGGGAAAATGACATGTTTAATTGTGATACTGAGTAAACATGTTATTATGCTGTTCATGGTAAATGCATTACAACATTGGACTTGACTGAAGCCACATTGTGTCCGTGTCGTACTTTCTATTTCCCTTTTTACAGGGGCGCAACACCTATAGAGAGAAATGCACACTTCATACGGATTATTAGAGTTGTCTGTTTCTTTTCGCTTTGAATTGTTTTGTTTAAAAGAAGACATTTCAAGCTTAGATATATTTCTGAGTTTATGTTCAGTTATGAGACAAGCTCCAGTTCTCGTGCGATGCAAGTTATATCGCGTCGGTGCCTCCATGTCCTGATTATAGGCTATTGTCTGCTATATTTGATTCTTATTTATTAAATCCAGGCAATTTGTTAATGAAACATTGATTAAAATTAAGATACAATTTATACAAAACGAAATTCACTTTAAAGAAAGGCTTTATACAAAACTTAATGAAGTGGTCAAAATGATGTGTCTCGATATTGCGCATCTTACTCACGCTGTTCACTTTTCATATAGGGCCTAATCAACATATATGAAATGGAAAAAATAACATTGAAACATAAATATGAAACTAACTTTTCTTTAATGGCTACAACATATAGGCCTACAGTACAGAGAAATTTAATGTCGGAGCGAACGCCGTGTCACTGGTGAGCATGAGGGGGCAGAGGTGCGTTTTTAAAAATAATAATCAAATAATTCCCAGCGATCGTCGAATATTATTTTTGCTTGACATGCCCATCTCTACAAAATACGAAAAGTCTTAATCAGACAAAATACAAGCATCATAGCATAAGAACAAAATATAAATACATAAATAAAATAAAAATACATTAAAGTAGGCCTAAATAATAAATAAATAAATAAATAAAAGAGGCTCAGTAGCTTCTGAAGCATGAACTCAAGCAAGTAGTCGCAGTTGTTGCTGTTATGGCTACTGATTTAGCGTGTCTGACTAGTCGACACGTGGGGTGATGACATCATCGTTTCACAAAATATACGGATTGGCCGTACACACGAAACTGCAAGGGCGTCGTTTTCAGATTTATCCACTTTGGGACCCCGTTTAAAAAAATAGCGGTTTCACTCTCCCAAAACGCCGGATCCGTGTGGACGAAACGCCAATACGATAAAAAAATTATACGTATACAGCGAAACGCGTCTTTGTGTAGACGGGCCCTGAGAGAGAGAGAGAGAGTTATCAGTGTTTGAGATCAGTGTCACAGACACCTCTAGGATAAACGGGTGGTAATTTGTCATTTTACACCACAGGATCACAGAGCTAGGACACCTCAGCTCCTCCTCCTCTGCCATCACCTGAGTTCCCAGCAGGATGTGGCTATCACACTGAGGCTAATTATGCTAATCACATAACTACCTCCAGACATGACCCTTTTGAAGCCCACCTTACGACGGGACGTCTGCTGCAAGTGCGCACATGCAGAATTTGAAATGGAGACAGCGTAAGGAAATTGTGCTGTGGAAACGATGTTTATGAGAGTAGCTAAAAGTAAGCTACAAGCTAGACTGAGCTAGCAGAACCAAACAAAGTGACAAAATAATTATAATAATAAAAAAAATGAATTGTAAACAGATGTCCTAAACATTAGGCTACACTGAAATAAATAGGCATGCTAACGGATAGCTTTCTCCGGGTACTGCAGACTGAGTCAATGCCACAGCGTCAAGCCGCTACAACTAACAAAGCATTGTTGAAAGCACCACAGTGTACACTCTTAAGAGAACTCGACCAACAAACAGCTCCTTATAGTCATCTCTGCAGATTAAACTGGGATTGTTGAAAGTATTTTAACAAGAAAAAAGACACTTCACCTTTAAGCAGTAGACCAGTGTTTCTCAACCTCTCCTGCAGGGACCCCCTGACAGGACATGTTTTTGTTTTAACCCTGAAATGGCACACCTGATTCAATTAGTCAGCTACACATTAAGCCTTTGAGCCTTTAATTAATTGAATCAGGTGTGCCATTTCAGGGTTAAAACAAAAACATGTCCTGTCAGGGGGTCCCTGCAGGAGAGGTTGAGAAACACTGCAGTAGACAGAGGTCAGTAAGATCTCTTATGGTCACCAAGGCTGCATTTATTTGCTTAGAAATACAGGATAAAGAGTAATATTATTACAATTTATTGTCTAAAACAAAACGTTTTGAAATGTTATTTATTCATGTGATGGCAAAGCTAAATTTTCAGCATTATTACTCCAGTCTTCAGTGTCACATGATCCTTCAGAAATCATTTTTATATGCTGATTTGATGCTCAAGAAACATTTCATATTATTATCAATCAATGTGATCTCAAAATATTTACTCAAAATCTATTCAAACAGCCAAAAATACTGAGTTCATCCAGACATCTAATAACTAATGCTACATTTTTAAAACACAGTTTAGCTCTGCCCATACACATACACACTGCTAGAGCATACATAAACTACCACATGCTGTACGACACACATACAGAAACGCACAAATCAGACACAAAAGATGGTCCACTGCATGTGTGTGACTAGCTGGCTCAACATAAACATGCTCTCCAACAGGAAGTCTCAGACACACAATGCTCTGTCTTTCCAACTTAAACAAATACACACATATTGATATGCTAAGATAAAATATACAACGTTTTGTGTGCGTACAGTATAAATGAGCAAGTGTGACGCACTTCAGAACACTGTCCAGAATACATATACTATATGATGTCATTCCTTCTTACATGTGGTCTACAGCAACCACAGAACAACAGAGAACAGGAAGGAACAGATGGATGGAGTCTTTGTTGAAACGACTTCCATTTTATTCGCCACAATGCATGCGGTAACGTTACACACACAAACACACCTGCGTAATTCAACATGCATCTTCTGTTTAGAAGTCCAATAAGGTCAAAGTTTGTAAAGGATATCCTGGGCTTTATCAGTGCCCATCTTCATGTTTGTGAGACATTTTCAAGAACATCAAAGATTAATCATTAAAATGGGCATATATAATTTAAAATAATACATAAAATGCTGTGCATGTACATTAACAATGAAAAAGTTTGGGGTCTTTGTGTTCTTGAAAAAAAAAAAAAGTCTTTAATGCTCACCAAGGTTGTATTTATTTGATAAAAAATACAGTAATATGAAATATAAATACAATTTAAATGAACTGTTTTCTCTTTGAATATAAAATGCAATTTATTCCTGTAATGGCAAAGCTGAACTTACTCCAGTCTTCAGTGTCACATAATCCTTCAGAAATCATATGCTGATTTGGTGCTCAAGAAACATGTGCGCAGCTTAATAATTTTGTGCTACATTTTTGTCAGGATTCTTTGATCAACAGAAAGTTCAGAGAGTTCAAAAGAACAGCATTTAATACAAATAGACATCTTTTGTAACATTATACAGTGAATGTCTTTACTGTCACTGATGATCAATTTAATGCATCCTTACAGAATACAAGTATTTAATTCTTTTGGAAAAAACAATAACCTTACTGACCCTATTGAACGGTATCTATGTGCACTATAGTGTTGTTATTTTATAGTGTGTGTGTGTATATATATATATATATATATATATATATATATATATATATATATATATATATATATATATAAATAAATAAATATATACACACACACTTTTTTCATTGTTATTTAATGTATGCTAATTAGAGTAATGTATGTTATGTAATGTATATTGTTAATTAATGTATGTACTTTGTTAATTAATATAACAATTAATCTTAATTTATACAACTTGAAATATTAAAAATGTTGTTTTTAGGTAGCCCTCATCTCCAAATTTTCAAAGAGCACACGCATCACCTGCCAGACCATGTCTCTTTTTACCATGTCAACTGTCATAGTGTTTAAATGTAGAGACAAAAGGGAAAAGGGAATAAAAATAATTACTCATCATCTTAAACATCTGTCTCAGTAACTATTCTTGTAAAGGAAAGGATGCTCAAGGGATTCAAATTAGGTTAATGAAGTTCCTGTGTCTTACAGTGAACTGCTCTTGGGACGACGTCTCTCTGTCTGACTTATTCTTTTACATCAAGAGATCGCTGGGATGTGAAAATGAGAGATGTGTGTATGTGCTTTAGGTTGTGTCGTTCAGAGCGTGGCTGCTGTTTGCAGTTGGAAATGGGTTAATGTGGGTGAAGGGGACTCCTCATGCACACGCATGTGTGTTTAAGAATGCCACTGCAGCAGGGTGGGGTGCAGCAGCACTGCAGAGCCCATGGGGCAAGCGGAGTGTGTGTGAGAGCGTGCACGAGAACCAGCCGGATACAAGAGTCCAGTGTTCACAGTTTCTGCCCATTATGACCGTCAGTAACGTCAGTCCCGACTCATCGCCGAGGGGGATGGGATCTCCGTGTGTATATGCGTATGTGACATTTTGTGTCAGACGTGTTGGTGAATGGTACAATAAAGCCGTCGCCCATGTTATTTTTAACTCTCTGTCTCCATGGAAACCAGCACATATGCTGGGAGCGATGCACCCTGCCGAATGTGTGTGAGTGTGTGTGTGTGGAGATGCAGCAGTTCATCCTGCTTCATCTGGAGGAAGCACACACACGTTGCACATGCCTGCCGCAGTGTGTGTGTGACAGTGTGTGTGTCTTATGAGGTCGGATCAAATCACAAAATCTCATCTGATTAACCATTCAGAGTATAAGCAAATTGGTATGCCAGTCATACCCCAAAAAACAAGGCGGAGGGATACATTAACCAGTAGCTGTAGGATTTTACAATAATATTATCAGCTATTCAGCATGATACACAGTGCCAATCCATATTCAAGCCTATATGAGACAGGCTTATTATACAGTAGCTAAAAAGCACTAGTTACCCAAACTAAAGCATTTATAACAGTGATGTAAGCTACAGTTTTTAAGCAGCTTCTGCAACCCTGAGTCATTACAATACTAAGTGCAACAATGACAACATAACTGGCTAACATTCTGTCTATGGTATTAAAAATAAAGGATGAAACAGGCCAATGGAATTTTCGAAATGGAATAAACAAACTTATGTAGAGCAGAAGGGGATGTTAAATGAGTGTGAAGACAAATCAAAGGGTGAAATCATGAAAACATGAAGCAGATGTCAAAAGAGAAAGACAAAAAAAGCGTACAATTAGTTTATAAACTTCCTCTCTTACTTCTATCAACTCATGATCTTTTGAATAACACGAAAACCAGCCTCTACTTCTGCATTTTATTGCATGTGGTCAAAAGAAATTAAAAAAAAGATGGAGTGAGAAAAAGGGTAGAACAGAGAGTTAATGCATGAATGATTAATGCATACCATATTCATACAGAAAACGTGTACAGAGCCCATGTTTTTACATTTCAATTACTTGTTCCAAATCCAATTCTCACTCCTGAATCTCAAAACTTCATAAGAGGTGATACACGGAAGCTGACCTCAGATCAGCACTATCTACAGAAGTAGAGCTCTGCTCATCAGTAAGGTTGCCAAGCAGACAGCCATTTATTCCCACCTGCATTTCTATGTTACTATGGTAACAGCTTAAAGATTAGTGCATTAGTTACAGCATCATGCACAGTGAACTCTTCATGATATAAGAGTGCTTTACACATCCATCTTTTCAATTTTCTTCAAACTGTTTTGCTTTTGTCCTTCTCAAGTGTTCTGGTTGTTATTCATCTTTGAATTGACTGAAAATATGATTGTGACAAATGTAGTGACAAAACAAAAACAAACATGTGGCGTGGACCACGACGACTGGATTCAATATAATGCAAACAGGATCCCACAGAGAGTAGGAGCCGAACAAATAATAGAACGGCAGGAAAAATAACACGCTCTGGGTGACGATGTGATCGAGGCGGTTTTATGCTAACAGCCAGAGCCTGACGAATGTAGGTCATGTGCAAGAAAGACACATATATATGCCCTACTACACATAGCGCATGCATAATTCACAACTTTCAGAAGGGAAGTGCACTTTGAAAGAATCACTTGATGTGTGACCTGAACCCACCTCGGCCTGCCACTTCACAAATAAAATGTGGGTGCCGTCAATGGGTGCCGTCAGCTGTCTGGTTACCAACATTCTTTAAATGATCTTCTTTTTACTTCAACAGAATAAAGAAACTAATACAGGTTTTGAACAATTTGAGGGTGAGTAAATTATGACAGAATTTTTGGAAACTATCCCTTTAAGACAGAGTCCCAAAGATTTTGTGACTCACATACTAACGTAGTTGATTTAATCGAACAAACAATGAGAGTATCTTTGGTTACATGCTTCGCATTTTCAATTTACCAAAACGGCCAAGATAAACCTTAATAACCATTGTTGGACTGTCGCAACTGCCATCGACGACAATGAGGTTCGTTTCTACGGTGGCCCTGAGGGACAGGTTTTCCTTTTATCGGGACTGTGCGGGAAAAGGCAACACATCTCACGTCAGGTTGCTAGCCAATACCAACACTCCATGGAGAATCATTTATGTGCATGTGTGTGTAAATGTGTGAGTGTGTCTGTGTGTATGTTTTCTACCTCCCTGAGCAGCGATTGCACAGTGACCTATATATCCTTCTCTCCACTCCTGCAATGCACTCAACCTCAATTATTCATAACGCACACAAACATTTCAGAACAAAGAAGAATCGTTTGAAAGAAAACGGACCCTTACATATAACATTTGAGGTCAAATAAACCAGTTAAAAGGAAGGTTTTACAATAATGGGAATAAAATGAAATAGAAAACTGAAAAATAATGCAATTAGACAACCTTGATCGGGCAAGAGAAGTTTAATTTAATTTGTTTTATTAAAAACAATGAATATATGATAATGTATTTTTTATATATTTAAAAAAACAATACAATATTTGTATATATAATTAATCTTTTTTTGTTCTTTATTTATGAACTTTTTGAGCTTATGTAAACAACGCACCCAAAGAAAAGCCTCCTGAAACCAGCCTAATTGTACAGAATTTTTTTACGACCATCCATAGCCGCAATCATAGACATTTAATATTCAAGATTATTGGTCAATCAAAATGTGATTTTCAATAGTTGATTCTATTCCATCCCATTCCCTATCCCAAAAGAAAACTCCATTCATACATGCTCAGTCTACCATGTGATAAAAATGTTCTGTCGACCAATCAAGCTTTTGGAAGGATTTCCATCTAAACCGCATGCCAGACAAACCTGCTGTCCAGCCAGGCTTACACAGCAGGCCTGCATATGGTCAATCCAGTCCACAAACCCTTTAACTCCTGCCCGTAATTTGCACATAGCTTTCCATTCCACACTGCATAGTGAGACCTAGGTAGCAATATATAAAGAAGTTGTGGTTTACTCAAAACCGCCACACAACGTTCAAAAGAATTAATATCAGCACAAACTAATTTACTTGAACAAAGGTAGGCCTATATGCTTTGATATTTGCATAGCATATAATAATTATTCAGGTCAGTACAATTAAATGCAATCACTTTGAATACATTCTCACCTTCAAAAAATGTGAATAAAAGTGGTTGACAGGAAGAGGGTGGGGTAATTTATGAGCAATTGTAGTTTATGAGTGTATTTTCTGCTTTTCTGCACAATGTTTAGTTTTTATAGCACATGGCTAAAACCACAACCGCAAATGCTGTGAGGAAAAAAAAAAAACAGGATAGAGTATGAGAGGAGAATTGAAGTAAGTGATAAAGAAAGATGGAGAATTAATTTTTTTTCATATCCAAAATCCAATTGAGCATTTCTTGATCTTGTATATAAACACAGCTGGAAGAGTGTTGTTTAATAACCTCTAATGTTATATGTGCCAATCAGAAACATTCTGCCTGTGAATGATTTTGCATGTTTAGGTTTGTCTTTGGAGAGTTAGCAAAACATAAAGAAACAGTTTACAGCACCCTTAATGCAAAATGTTATGTCTTCTAGGTAATTAATCACATAAGCATAAAATAAAAAGCATAAAACATGATTCAATATTACATATATTCTAGCACAGGGATTCTCAACCTTGACCAAACTCATTTACCTGTAGGTTTCTAGCAAAGTCACTTGAAGGCAAGCCTGCAAGGTTAGCAAAAAAAAAAGCGTAATGCCCGCTATCGCTGTGGTACACAGGGAAGGAGACCACAGGCCGTTTTTTGATGGATGTCAATGGAGGACAGGCTTCACTACACTGAATAAACTGCTTTTGTGGAAAAAATAGCTTATCGTTTAATGAATCGACTGCCCATCGACTAATCTTTGACATGTTTGCTCTGAAACATTCCTTTTGGATTGATCTATTTTTAGAGTTTACTCTGAAAAAAATGCTTTTATAAGTGAACTCATGGACAATTGCGCGACAGGTGTGATTCAGTTTACAGCACTTCTCATTCATTTCTACGGTATCAGCAAACAGTGATTGACTGTCGCACAACTTCAATGACCAAGTTATGCTTTCTCCAATGGTAGAGCCACGGACCCTCATACCACCCCATCATAAGACCATGGCTGTGTCCAAAATCGCCCCCATACCCTTAAATAGGGCACTATTTGAGGGGACAGACATTTGTAGTGGTGTCTAAAACCATAGTGGAAGTTATCGAGTGCGCTCATTCAATCCCACAATGCACCACAGTAATGAGTGTACACTCAATGGCTAGAAAATGCCTATAATGCCCTGTAACAGTAGCGCCGAATGAATTTCCGTGTTTTGTCAGAAGATGCGCCCACATCTGAATAATCCATCAATTTTCTAAACCGCTAGTCCAATGTGGGTACAGCATATTAACATATGGGTATCAATTCCTTTTTGCTTGATTATTAAATTGTTTTATTAAGGCTTATACATAGTTTCCATGACAGAGTTCATTCCATCACAGAGTTTGCAAAGTTTCAAATGATTATGAAACAGCAAGCACAAACTATGCAAATGAGACAGCCCTTCTGGCGCAGTGTCCGGAATTTACTCGCTCGTTTCATTCACTCCTTCAAGTGGACTATATTAGAGGAGTAATGTAGGGAATAGTGAATGAGGTTATAAGTGGCGATTTCAAACACAGCCCATCTCTGTTTGTAGTGATCCTGAAGACCTTGATTTTCTTGTTCAGGTGTGTTTGATTAGGGTTGGAACTAAACTCTGCAGGAAAGTGGTCCTTGAGGGCCAGAGTTGAGAACCCCTGTTCTAGCCTATGTTTTTAGGTAGACTGTATTCAAGATAATATATATTCACATTTTCCTCATTTGCTTGCCATGTTTGCCACGTCTGATGATGCAATTAAAAGTTGTAACCGTGTAGTGGGTTTCTGGACATTAAAAGCTGGCAGTATGTGATGGTTCAAAAATAATCTACCCAGGATTTTGCGGACTGCCTAAAAATGTTTCTGAGGGATAGAGATCCAAACACAGATTAAAAAAAGCAGGGAAGGATCGCATGAAGGGTGTAATCCCTTCAGATAGAGCAGATTTGAGAGGAGAGCGGAAACTGGGTGAGATTACAGGCTGCTCCTTATTTTTCACAGTTTTTTTTGACATACACCAGAATATGCAAAAAATGTTCAATCCTTTTTTTTTTTTGAACGCATTATAGTGATACTTCCTAACTCAATCACAGATGGCATATGCATCACCACAGTTTGCCATAACCACAAACCACATGGTCGTAATGGTGTAGGGACATAGTGGTCAAATGGAGAGAGAGAGAGGGAGAGAGAGGTGAGTAAAGGGCAAAAAGTGGTTAAAAGGGGTGGAACCGAACACTGCTTCACTGTCACATAGTAGACACGCTTTTTTGTTTCCATGGAAACGGGGAATCTCCTGTCATCTGTTGGTTTGGGTTTCCCTGAAGATCCCAGCATAGTAAAAGTTTACAGTCTCAGTCAATAAAGTGTTCAGTCTAGCATGTTTAAAATTGTGAATTTGTAAGCTTAATTACATTTTCTATTATTTATTTGATTTATATGTGTATCTTTAGGAATAGTTCAATAGTGGAGTGTGAACCATAGTCGTTCCATACCTGTGCTTTCTTTTCTATTTTTTTTACTCAAGACACAAGTAAAATCTTTTTGCATTTCCCATACAATGACAGCTCATGGTGACCACATCTAAGAAGCCCCAAAAACAGGCACGTGCACAGAATAGATAGACCCCAACTGTCCTTTTGACCTCTGACTAGATAAGTGTGCCTTTTGCAAGACATTTTCATTTTACCGTAGTTTTTGTTTAAATTTGACCCGTGGCAACAATTCTCAGCCACTACAGCCACAGTCTTTATTGCCTTCATTGGTGACAGCCAGGAAACAATCGTGTTTGCCCTAAACTTTGGCACTGTTTGTCACTGCTGAAAATAAACCACTATTAAAACATATCAATACAGCCAGCATACTTAGGCAATAGGCAGCCCTCTATTAACTCTATCCCCGCCAGCGTTTTTGTCAAAAGTTGCCAGCCACCGCCAGCATTTTTGATAATTTTCACAAAATTTCCATGGCCTCCAGAATATTTTGTTGTATGAATATGTTATGTGAACATGCAATATATCAAAAGACAGACCCTCTGCTTTTAAACAAAACAACTTGTTTTATTCTAGCTTCATGCATTGCAAAACATTTTTTATCAACACTTGAATGTGGGTAAGTTTCATTAAAAAAGAAACATTGAGCAAAAAACTGAGAAAAACTTAATAGTGAGTAAATAATCACGGAATTTTCATTTAGCTCTACGCGAACATGCTAAACATAACACGCCGATTGGTTCCAGAAAAAAAGCAACTAAACTCAAAGCTTCTTTTGTCCTATAGACAGATCTGTAACAGTATTTAACACTAAAGTATTAACCTACAGTTAATTCTTCATTGGTTTGGTTTGCCCAAGTCACCTTGGGAGTCTTTTGCTCATACTTAAGAATGCTAAGCCAGGCATTAGGGCTTGGACAGAAGTCTGTCAGGAGGCAAAGAGGACGCCATGGACCAACCTTTCAGCTTTTGAAGCTTAAAAGGAGAGTGGCACGAACAGACAACTATCATGGCTCTGCTGACTGATTGCAGGTGATTGGTTAATTAGCTCTGGTTGTTACTGTGGTGACCCCGTGACGGACCACAGCACAGATGCCACGAGCTCCTTTTACAAGTTGAGACTGTGCATGTGTGCTTATGTACGTGTGTTTGTTTCTCAGAAGTGCAAACTGGAATTTGTCTCACCCCTGCTGATTTAACCCCCCTCATACTCACACTCTTTTCTCATCATTCAAAACCTTGACAGCATTTGTAAAGATCCCAGGCCCTTTACCAGCCCTCCCCTGCCCCCTCGGCCCACCGTGACGCCCCCACAACAACACTAGCCATGTGTAAGGCTGCTGAAAGACTGGGAGACAAAACAGTGCCTATGCAGAGGACATGGCAACAAGCACCTCAAAAACCAAGCTCCAAGCCTCCACAGCCACAATTCCAGGTGTCAAGAGACACACGTTGTTCAGATAGAGTACAGAATGATGAATGAAAACCCCGGAGAAAAGCACACTACGATTAAAATCACAAGCTTCAGTGGAGCCCAAAACATCTTTGTTACACTGATGGCACAAACTTTGCAGTTTATCACGCATATAGACCAACAATACAAGTCATAATGCTAACACTCCCGTCAAACCTGATCTCATAGGAGAGCGTAGCTATGTTATGAAGTGGCGATTTCGTATGAATTCGTATGATGTTAATCGTACAAAATATGAGTATGATTATTAGCACTAACCACCCCTTATAACATGACCGTCACTGGGGCTTTCTTTCTTCTGTTGAAAAAGAAAAGAAGATATTTTAAAGACTGTTGTTAATCAAACAGTTGATGGTAGCCATTGACTTCCAGTAGAAAAAAAATACTATGGAAGTCAATGGGTTCTATCAATTGTCTGGTTACCAACATTCTTTAAAATATCTTCTTTTGTTTTCTTAACGGGAGAAAAAAACTCATGCAGGGTTGGAACAACTTGAGGTTGAGTAAATTATGACAGCATTCATTTCTGGGAAAACTATCTTTCTAACATTGCCAAAAAAAAAAAAAAAAAAACCTACGTTAACAAACATTTTCGTCAGTAATTCCACTAACAAGATTAACACTGGTTCACTGACATGTCGCTGAGCTATCTTAGCAAGCAATGGAGAACTAAATCCACTCCATCCTTTCAAAGTTACGGAGTTTTAGCGCTAATCCAAAACTTCTTTACACATTATTGACATTAGCGAAGCTTTCAGTGTGTACTTGCAGTAGCAAATGACAATGCTTCCTTTTCAATTTTGTAAATCTTTATCGAACAAAGCACTCCGAGGATATGCAAAGCCTGCTCACATGAGCTAAGGATAATTAGCTTGTGACAAGCTCCAATCCAATGCCATAGACCCTGAAGATTAATCTGATCGGAACGCTCAATCGCCTCCGTCTAATCTGGAGATTTGCGTGGCTCGGATCAAGTCCATGCTGGTAACTGGCTTAGCACCAGCACAACTAATGAGAGGTCAGCGCAGAAAGGCAGAGCAAACCCTAAAGCCCTTCAACTCTGTGGTCAGATGAGCCGTACGCTCAATGTTAAAATATTCAAATCACAAGCAAAAGACACCCAAAGGCTTTATGCTAATGAAGATCTGCTAAACAAGAACTGGAACTAAAAAACAAATACCCGTAAAAAAAATACAAATAAAAACTCTGCTTTTTGATGCCTGTAACAAAAACAACTGCAAGTATTACATAATGTTGAGAGAAGGCATTCATTATAACGGCCACATTGAGGTCAAAGCAAAAAGGCAAAATAATCATTACAAAAAGACTAAACTTTATAAAAATAGCTGAATTCCAGATGGACTTATAAATGTTGGTCATTTTCTCTTTTCATTCAACAAGAAATTTAGCCTTGCTAAAATTATCTCGCTTATACAGGCCAAAGAAAAAGTAGCTTTAGTGACTTTCATCATGCAGCACCAAAATTATGCTATTGTGACATTTTCCAGCACATCCAGAAGTGCATTCACAATAAATACATTGTATAATATGACAAAGAAAGAATGATAACAGTACTCTATGCAACTGGCACAAGTCAAATTATGTCATTCACCGATAATCTCATCCACATTCATGTACATTCAAATATTCAGTGTGGAAAAATAATCAAAACACATCAAATTTGAATATGTACACTACCTTATCCTCACCCAGGCAGCATTTATTTAGTCAAATATACACAAAATCATAAATATATTTCACAGTTATACAGTCTTTTCATTGTAATATATTTTCAAATGTAATTAAAAACTGAAATTTTAGCAGCCATTACTCCAGTCTTCAGTGTCACATGATCCTTCAGAAATGTTACCAAATCAGCATAACATATCTGATTTTTTTTTTTTTTTTTTTTTTAACAATCAGGCATTTCAACATTTCTGATTTCTGAAGGACCGTGTGACACTGAAGACTGGAGTAATGGCTGCTGAAATTAATTAATATCAATTAATATTTTTGCAGAAACCATAATAGAAATGTGGAAACTGTGATCATTTTTTTTCTTAGCATTCTTTGAAGAATAAAGTTTCATTAAATTTTTTTGTAACTATGCTTGTAACAATAAAATATTTATATTTTATATTATAAAATATTTTTGATATATTGAATGCATCCTTGCTAAATAAAAGTATAAATAAATAAAAACTCATACTAATCCCAAAATTTTGAACAGTAGTGTACATACATATTCAAATCATCCAAACAAAATTTAAAAGCTGTTCCTCACACAAAGCTATGGCTTCATAACACAATTCATATGAAATACTATTATGGTACTTTTAATTATGCCTTTATTGTTATCTTTGGTCACCATTCACTTTACTTGTATGGAAACGAGTAGTGTGAACATTCTGCCAAACATGTTTTATTTTTGTTTTTATTTTTGCATCTGACAAAAGATAGAAAATACATGACTGGAAATACATGAATAAATGAAGACCTTTAACCCTAACAGTTTAGCCTTGGGTAAATCAACACGGCACCAGATTGATTCCTGCATGTCACTTTAATGCAGTACAAGAGTGACATTTGGTAGTGCAGGATAGCTGTCAAGTAATAATTATCCTGTCGGTTAAACTGTGCTTTAAAATCCGTCGATTCAGGATAAACAAACGAGAAAAAGCAACAGCAGATGGTGCCACAGATAGAGAAATATAATGACCTTAGTTAGTTTCAGGATCACTCGCCTTGATCTATTAAAACCATATGGCTGATCTGCGCTTCACGCCTAAGGAGAGTAATTCTGCCTCCTCAATACACAAAAGGACGCGTCCTAAATACAACACAAATTCCCACGAATACACGCATATATACTAGTGGTTCAACGGAACACAAAACTCATGGTTTGGATCAGCAAGAAAAAAAGGGGGGTGGGGTGGGCTAACTTTGCTTTTCATTGATTACTTAAAGCTCACTTTAAGTACTCCGATACCACAGCAGAAACTAATAGCCTAACTAATAAAGTTAAAACATTATTAAAGGCAAGTGAACAGACAGTAAAAGAACAAACTGTACACCAATTACAAGCATAGATAAATACAACAAAGTTACAAATAAAGTAAGGTCTACCTGTAGTGTTCATTTCGCATACAGAAATGTAATAATTAAAGGTGGGGTATGTGATTCTCTTTTTTGTCCATTTTTTCAAAATAACTTGAAATCCTATTCCTAACCCACTTACAGCCACAGAGTTAGAAGCACTGAAATGAAAATGAAGCAATTTAATCATCTGTGGAATGGGCAGGACTCGAAAAACTCCAGCCAATCATTTCCAAGACCACCTAGAATCATTGGACAGTAAGTTCGTCAATCAAACGGTCGTACCATACCCCCCTCCCCCCAGCGCGCGTGACCCCCTTCGTGCGCATATTCAAAGCTCGTGACACATGCGCATCTCGTCAGTAAAGCCGGTTCCATGATTAGTAGTTAATCGTCATTACAATCTCTCGCGCATCTGAGTTTTCGCTCGTGTATGATTGCGCGTCCATGTTCTTCGAATGGGTGGAGTCAGGGCCAGCGTTGGGAGGAAAGAAGGTAGGACCATTTGAATTGTGTATTTTCAAAATCTGCCGGTCGTTTTCCAAATCACATACCCCACCTTTAAATGTAAAATAATGTATTACAGTGAAAAAAATGTATAAATTTAATATAGATTCATCTTTTGAAAACTGTGTTTTGTTGTTTGATTAACATGACAGACAACAGCAGGTATTTATAGGCTGCTGTCACTTTAAGAACCCATGCACTCACAGATCCAGTATAACGATAGACAATTGATCCGCGAATCACATGCGTGCCGAAACATGGGACCTGGTCCGTACGGATCAGTGTGTGGGGAGTGGGGGAGGGGTGGGGGGTGGGGTGGATGAACCCAGTGGAAATTACAAGGCAAGTTAATTGCAGTTTGGCACATCTGTAATTATTCAACTGAGTAAAAATAGTCGCCTTCAATTATTTGATCATAGAGTGGATGTAGATCTGGTTCTATCAGACAAATGAGGCTTCTGTATTCAACATCGAATTTGTAATTGGTATATTTCATTCAGTATCTCTTTTTTGGATCTTCATCCTCATGTATAAGGTGCAGCGTGAGAGTGTTTTAACACTGTCTAGTAGAGCAGCTGCACTAGCCTGCAGCCCCGCAGCACGCCACTACTGCTGTCAGCACACGACACATCAGCCCACTCAGCAGACCACACAAAAATAAACTCATACAGACTGATCTAGGGCCAGATGTCTCGGACCAAATCCTTTTCTTAAGAATTATCAGACAAACTACTCATCTAATCACTGATCAGTGACAAAAGGCCACACGAGTCGGTTAACAACCGCACAATGATGCCAAATCCACACAAGATGAAGTCCATTTGGGCCACTAACTGAAAGACTGTAGCCTATATAGGTCTAAACCCCATAGAGAGCGATTTGTAAATTTTCACCCTTGTGTCCTCGAGCAAGGTATACTACCCCCGTTGCTCCAAGAGTAATATCCCTGTATTACATACACAATTCACCAGAATAGATTGTTACTGGTCTCTTTCTTCTCATATAATAATAATAATAAATAAAAAAAATGTAGGGATTTATTTTGTGATAAGAGATCAATAATCACTTACATACTGTTCAAAAGTTTTGGGTCAATAAGAATTAAAAAATTTAAGCTTACCAAGGCTGTATTTATTTGATCAAATCTATTTTAATATATTGTAAATGTAATTTATCCTGTGATGGTGAAGCTATTTTTTTTTTAAAGCAGCCATTACTCCAGTCTCCAGTGTCACATGAACTTTCAAAAAAATCATTCTAATATGCTAATTTGGTGCTCAATAAACATTTCTTATTTTTATCAATATGAAAATAATTTTTTAGGATCCCTTGACAAATAGAAAGTTCCAAAAAACGGCATTTATTGGAAATCATTTTGTAACATTACAAATGACTTTATTGTCACTCTGATCAATTTAATGCATCCTTGCTGAATAAAAGTACTAATTTCATTAACAAACTTTTGAACAATAGTGTAAATGTACTATAAATTCATGGTGCAACAACAACAATCAGTATCCGGTTTTCTCTGACATCTTACTTCCACCCTTTTGGAGCATTTGATGAATAAATCTGAGGACGTTTGAGGACATTAAAAAAACAATAACAAAAAAAAAAACATAATCCATATCACTGACTCGTGGGCAGGGTGTGTTTGGACTGTACACTTCAACATCCTGGCTGGAGATTGCTTTAATTTGTGCCCCAGTAATGAAGTAATAGTAGTTAATTCCTGAACTAATGAGCCCGGCTTTGCGCTTTGCTTTTTGTGTCTGTTCTGCTTAAGCTGCTCCTAATCTGTTCATGCTGATATCCCTATATCTGTCCAGATATGATTTCAACATCATGTGACCCTCCAGGGTGTCTCTTTCAGGAATAGTATGGGCAGCTGTCCTTCAGACTTGGGGAAAAAAGCAAAAGCTGTAAGATGCTTACCAAAGGCAATCTGTTGAGAGAATGGTGTGGTTTAAGACCACACACACACACACAAACCACACACATACACGTACACCTATGGACTACAGATGGGGTCTACTGTCTAATTCTATCATCAACACTTGACAAACAACTTACCTATACAGATTTTTCTCCTGAAACCTGAGCAGTGAGGAGAAAAGACACAAGGGATTTGTTATAAATCAAATAAACAGCCATTCCATTCGTGTTTAAGAAGTCTGTGGTAAAAAACAATTACAATGCCACAGGTCAGCATGAACGTTCTTGGCAGATCCAGAACAGATGCCGTATTTTGGTACCATGTCTTTAGTCACACCCTATAATGCAGTGCCGTACTGTACAGTGCAATGGTTTTTTTGGACATGGTCAAAACTTGCAGCTAAGTCTCACAGAAAACAAAACTCTGCTTAGACTATTACATAAGGCAGAGTTGTTTTTCTGGCTCACTCTCTATTCTCAAAGTGGCATGTGTTTTTTGTTAAGGGATAAAAATAGCAAACCAAAGCTTGCCCAGCCCCAAAGAAAAATAGTTTTTCAGTGGACGGTAAATCACATTCAAATATGAATATTTAATTGTAGATACAGCTGTCATCTCTGTTTATAATATAATATAATATAATAATTTACTACAGCATTAAAAAGTGTCATTTAAAAAGTAAAAATCACACAACAGCTATTCATTTATATGTAAGAAGTCAGTTGTCCATAGTAATTCATAGTAATTGTTTTATCTGTCATAACCGTTTATTCTGCATATCGCCTGGACTTTTTTATTAGAAGTCATTATAATAATCAAAATGTTATTTATAAAAAATACTTCATTATAATATAACTTAATTTATATAATATTCATACAATTTACTTTAAACCAGCAATAAAAAAAGTTGACAGAGCAAATATGTCCATACAGATGTCCATACAATGTAAACTTACAGCATTACTGCATAGTGAGTGATTAATCCATTCCTGTAGTAGATTAAAGATGACTCAAATACAACAGCCCTGTTTATAGTTGCAGCTTTGATACACTGTCATCATCACAGCCCTCTCTCATTTCTCTCCCTCTGTCTGTCTGTCTTAATTACGGCTATTCCCTCTGTTGTGACTCAATCAGCCAAGTTTTTCCTTTCTGTTTTCCCTCACTCACTCTCTCTCTCTCTCTCTCTCTCTCTGTGAGACCGACCTATCTCTTGCAGCACGAGCAGCCAAACAAACACTTCTCCTTCTGTTCCTCTGACACAGAAGAGCATTTCCTTCAGTCAATGAGATTTTTGTATGCCACTAGCAGCACCAATGGAATTGCAAAAATAACTGTTATCTAACAGGTTTCACAAATACTTTTACTGGCCCTTCTGCTCGCCCCTCGGCCTTCCATTGTTCAGACAAACTAGTCAATTCCAAAGTACACAACTTATTACTTAGACATAAATATACACTTTTCTAAAGGGGAGGTCTGAGTACTCATTTAGTTCCATTGACTTTCTATTCATACGCATGCAAATGTGTCAGACCAGAAACGCAAGCTCATGCAAAAGTTTCGCATTTCGCTGCTTTCCAAAGTTCAAGTTTGGTGATCAATGACTTGCGAATTCGCATCACGTGAAGACGTGACCAGTAGAAGATAAATCATGGCATGACTTCTGGGCTGAATTAAAAGAACGCATATTTTTGCAGCAGAGTAGATATATTTTTACATTTTGAACGTATTATTTGTTAAATTTAGAATTCATGTTTATAAAAAAGACGCAGAGTGTGCTCAAAGTCTATAGTGTGACCGCGGCTTGCGTCCGAAATTTGCCCAACGTCAAAAAACAAAGCAATTCTTAGAAAGACACTAAGAAAAGTCAGTAAAAATACTAGACTTAACAGAAAGTATACCGGTCATTTTCTGCCAGGACTATTCATTTTTGTACGGCCTTTTCCCCCCTAGTAAACCAGTTTTTAACATATTTCTCAGGGAAGGTTTATTTTTTTAAAGACAATTTTTGTGTGGGCTCAAAATCCAAATTTCTTTTCAAATCTAAAAAGAAAAGGAAGCTATTGAACATTAATTGTCCACCGTTATATAAATCCCTCCGTTATTGTTACTGAGATACAGCCCTTGTGACAACATCTTCATGTGACAAACAATTATTTACTAAAATGAGATAGGACAGTGTTTGACCTTTTTTTAATTATAACATTAGCTCCAGCTCCTCTTCAGCAAGCTATTCTGTAGATCTGGAAGCCTCTGTGGATTTGATAGATCTTTAAGAGTGGAAGTAGTAGACAGGATTCAGAAATTATGACAGACACGTCCCTCACGGTTTGCGGAACATAGCTGTGCTCTGTCTGGGCAGATCGCCAACTAAAGTCAAACTGCAGTTTAACCCATCCATACATCCAGTGAATTGAGAGAGGTGGTTAATGATTTCCCAAGGTGTCCTTTTGAGGTCTGAGAAATTCCCCAAATTCTTGAGAATTGCTACATGCCATAAAAATAAATTTATTGAGAATGGCGTCAGACATTCCAGAGTAATCTGACTAATATATAAAGAGCTAATATAAGGACACATCAACATAAATCTCTCTCTAGCTGTGTATCTATGAGGAGAAAGGGAAAAAATGAGTGAAGAGTAGCTCACCCTCATCTAGTTCACACGTATTAATTCGGCTTGTTTCATCATCATAGCTGTGTGATCAAAGGTATGCCGAAATTACAGGCAGCTCGCAGGCAGAAAACTTGATTTAGTCTGAATGTAAATACAGGAAAGAAGAACCCAAGCAAGCCCCTGCTAGAAGCTCTCCCTCTGTGTCAACTAATAAGATATCTTAACATAGAGTTCATGAAGATCATGCTGTTTTGCAATTCAGAGTTAAGTATACTTTAATGATATTTACTCACACAACTTGGAGTAATGATAAAAGTTGTTCTCTGTGCAAAAAGGACGCCATTTGGCACCATAATTAGTAAGATATGCAAAGTGCATGCTATGCAATCATAAACTGGCATAACCATAAACAGAAAATTAAAATAAACAAATACGTTGATGAATCTGCTGTACCAAGGCACTAAATGATTACCATATTAATTTACATGGTGGTACTCCAAGGTAGGCAACATGTCGAAAAACATGTTATTGTGATTTTTGTAGTTAAATGTCTTTACCTGCAGTAAACATGCGGCATCATGTGATTGTGTTTGCCATTAGGTTTTTCATCGCTGTCAGACGATATGATGCATTTCACCCAGCGCTCTTTTTGTTCTCCGTGTTGTTTAGGCCTACTGTGACAGTTTGACAGGGGGGTGCACCTGAGACGCATCTCTCTGTTGGCAAGGGCGTGGTTAGCTGGTACCACGACTTCCAATAGGAAAATTCAACTGCAGTAGCCACCGTTCATCCTGAAGAGGGCAGCACTCAGACGTTTTTACACTATATATTATAGAATTAAAACACTTTAAACCCAAATGTCAAAAAATGTACTCGAATCAATGAACTGCATTTATGAAGCTCCATTCTTACAGATCATTAACTAAAAAAAGTTGTTTTAGTGTTTAGTTACCCTTTAAGTCTTGGACATATTCAAATAGCCTAATTGTAGGCTTCCCTTCATGTTGCATACCACAATATTACTCCTAAAATATAAATTTTAGATAGGCCTATGACATAAGATATTATTTAATCCCTTTATGAATCAATTTTCCTTGTGGGGGTGTCCCCATAAAGTGGTTTCTTTTCAGAAATGTCATCCTACCAATGTACATGTAGCAACAAGACCACTTGCACTAAAGAAAACAAACAAAAGATGAGATGAAAAATATTGTGGACCATCAATGGAGAAAGATTATTTTGTTGCACCCATAATGGTGTAGTTACAGCATCTACTACTAGCAGGGGATAACTGGTCAAACCTTGGTTTAGGCTGTCACTTCCCATCTCAGTTACCCTGTTAAAAGTGGGACATGACCTAAAATGTAAAATTGAACTACAGCTGCGATTGCTTCAGAAAGCAACCCAAAACTGACACAAACAGCCTTATAGAGTTATGGTAAAAATCCCCAACTGAGAAATGGTTCCGTCCATTTATATTTTATCATAAGACACATTTCTTTCACCAAGACTAAAAGCGTTCAGGCTGAGGAATTTGAGTGGAATTTTTGGGGAATCTGTATGATAATTTCTCACTGTGCAGAATAACCCAGGATAAGAGGGCAAGGAGCCTTCAGATGTCTGGTGCATTTTGATAAAACAGTGTATTTCACAAGTTCACACTTACATATAATTAAAAAGAGTACAGGTTATGCGTGTTTGGCATGCTGTCCGAGGGGAGGGCTCCAAGTTCTGAATTTGGCCCGAACCCAGAGTACTCCCCCTAATCCTGGTTGGGACAGGAATATATAGAGGTGAAGAGATGGGGTGGTGGAGGGATGCTGGAAAACTGTCAAACAACAGAGGTAAGTCGCTGTATTTAATATCTTAAATCGCTAATTGAGTTGATTAACTGAATGTGATCAAAATTCCAACCTCATGTTGTTCCAAGCCCGTAAGATATTCGTTCATCTTCAGAACACAAATTAAGAGCTTTTTGTCCCTCCATTGACAGCAAATTCATTGCAACTTTCAAGGCCCAGAAAGGTGGAAAAGACATAGGCTTAGTTAAAATAGTCCATGTGACTACAGTGGTTCAACCTTAATGTTATGAAACGACGAGAATACTTTTTGTTCACAAACAACCCCCAAAATAACGACTTTATTCAACAATCTCTTCTCTTCCATGTCATTCTCCTATGCTGTTGACGTAGTGTAAACAGTGCAGCGCTTCTAGGTTCTACGTCAGAACGTAGGCTCACTATTGGCCGACTGGTCGTGTGTGATGACCCAGGAGCTAGCCAATAATACAGCAATAAAGCGCTGCAATGTTTACACTAGGTCAAAAGCGTAGGAGAATGACATGGAAGAGATTGTTGAATAAAGTCGTTATTTATTTATTTTTTTTGCACACAAAAAGTATTCTCATCACTTCATAACATTAAGGTTGAACCAATGTAGTCACATGCACTATTTTAACTATGTCTTTACCACCCTTCTGGGCCTTGAAAGTTGCAGTGACGTTGCTGTCAATGGAGGGACAGAAAGCTCTCAGATTTCATCAAAAATATCTTCATTTGTGTTCCGAAGGGTTTGGAACGACATGAGGGTGAGTAATTAATGACAGAATTAAAATTTGAGGTTAGGTTATAGGTTAATTAGGTTAATTATCTGAACATGCTCCTCCCACACTTTGTTAATAAAACATCATAAAAACAGTTTTGTAGATATGACTGAATTGGATTATACCTGACAATTATGTTACAGTAAGTCTAAGCAAACAATCATTTTTATTTTTTAAAGAAAATGCCTCACTCTATCAGTCTGATCAAAATGGTGACTGTTTCTGGTCCATATGGCCGAGGCTAACATACTTTTCTGGCATTTACTAGTTTGATAGTTTCTCAGCTCAACCTTTATTTCTGAGGCTTTGTTTTAAGAGGATGCACTTTTCTTTTCCATCATGATGAACAGTTCTCAGACAGGGCTCATAGCCTTGATGTGTCTGCAGTGAAAATCAAAGTGCATTAAACATTAAAAGTACTGTCAAACTCAGAAGTAGACCAACTCTAAGGGAAAAGTAGAGCACTGAGAAGGCTAGAAGGCAGAAGGCAAAAAATGTAGACTCTATGATCCTTGTTGTGCTCTTCTATTCGCCTGCATACTTAAATATGTAATTATATATGCATGTATTTTAACTGATTTTAATTGTTTATAACAGAAAAACAAAATTATAGGTATATTGTTCTGTCTCAAAACCCAGGGAACCTAATCCCATAATGCATCGCATTCGCAACAAGCTCAGTTAAAAAATAAATCCAAGATGGCAGAGAAATGCTGATTATAATATACTTAAAATTTTTTAAAAAGTAAGTAACCAGGTTGCCTTAAATATTTGAGTTAATACAATGAAAGAGATTTAATCAATAGAAACTTAAAATATCATGTTATCTGAACCACATGAATTGATTTGAAAGTTGATTTGACAAAAGAAAAAATGTTTTGTTAGCTTGGGTAGTTTCTGAAATCTGTCCTTCACTACCTCTGTAGTTTGAATGAAACTTAAAACATAATCCTGAAATACACAAGAACAGTGATGCTTTGCTGCAAATAGTAAGGGCAAGTACCTTTGCAGAGAGAGGGAAACCTGCCACTAACCCGCATACACAGGTGCTCTCTGACTTCAGTAAGTCTGTGCTCGCTGCTCTCTGTGCTGTTCTTTTTAGGATGGTGGTACTGTAGGATGTGGGGGAGGGGTTTCTGCTCAGAACATGTCGGGACAAATAGCGAATGGCATCTGCTTTTTAGATTAAAACACTGGGGTCTTGATGGTCAAACAATCCATTGGTTTAATTTTGTCTTGACAGAGTGTCAGTGAAAGCTGGAAGATACACTCTGCTCCACATCCCTTTTCTTTTAACGCTATGTAGTCTGTACTACTTCCCTCAAAAGTAGCCTTTACAATTAGTTTATTCATATTTAATGGCAATAAAAGAAACAAAGGTTCTCGCTGGACCTGCTGGTCTTACTAATTATTCATGAGGTCAGGACTTAAACTCTGTCATTAACCAGATGTTTAAATGAGTGAGAGAATGGGGCAGCACTTATACAATGAATTATAAGGGATAATTAATGCGATGCAAAGTGGAGGGTATTGCCTCTGCGGAGTGTACAAATCATTTAATGCACAGCCAGCCGTGGATTATTCTGCTTATACCATGGTCATTTGCCATCATTGACGACTTAACGTTGTTATTGATGTTTGCAGTGCAATATTTGACTGGAAGGATAAAAATGACCGTTACTTTTGTCATTTAGACGCTTGTTAGATCTAGCATTCTTCCCACTTTGAATCAGACACAGAGATAAAGAAGTGGGTGAGATTACATTTATTTGAATGAATGAATGAATTATAGTATTATATTACATAAAGTATTATTGTGATACATGTTTTTCAGGATTCTTTGATGGATAGAAAGTTAAAAAAAATTAATTTATGTGGTGATTCATACTCTGAAGTTTTGACTGTTGAACAATAAAACAAGTTGAATTATTATTAAAAAAAATAGAATTTTTTTGTAACAATGTAAAGTCTTTACTCTCATTTTTGATCAATTTAATGTGTACTTGCTAAATAAAAGTAATAATTACTTCTAAAAGAACATTGTACCCCAAACTGTGTGTGTGTGTGTGTGTGTGTTTGTATATATATACATACACATACAAACAGAGATGAGTCTGACATTTCTAAGAAAAATACTGCAGGGCCAACCAGAGTACAGGTCAGCATAAACTCCTCATAGTAACACAAAGCACCCATTAGACTATAAATATTATATTCCCCCCCCCCTCTTCCATATCCTTTGAACCTGCCTAATACTTCATTTTGAGATTGTATTTGAAGTAAATTATAACCTGAGAGTGTCATTTGCCCTTTGTGTGAACTAAATTACCTGAAAGGAAGTAGTATAACACTCTTTACCATTCCACTGTGTTAACCCCGATGTTAGAGACGGCCCAGCCCTGAGGCAAAGAGATCTACAACCCAAATATCTTCTCAAAGCAAGTATTAGAAACAAAAAAAACTGTTATATTGCGTGAGGAAAATCAGGAATTCTCATTTTTCTTTGAAACTGTTTAAATACGGTTGCAACTTGTAACATAGAAAAATCATTGAATATGATTTCCACATTAAACAAAAATCAGAATCAGAATCAGAAAGAGCTTTATTGCCAAGTGTGCTTGCACACACAAGGAACACAAGGAAAAAGCACTTTTACTACGTTTAAAGTTAGTGTGATTGGCATTAAGTTTGCCACTCTTGGACTCAGAAATGACTGCTGCAGGCAAGCAAATGTTTGGCATTTGTTTTTGCACAAATTCTATTTCAATTTCATTTTATTTATTTATAAAGCACAATTAAACACAACTACCGTTGACCAATGTGCTGTACAGAGTAAAAACCAATAACAGAATAAAAACAAAAACAAAGACACGGATAAAAACTATAGAACATAAAAAAAAAAGAACACTGCAGCAACAGTCATATATTGTAACACAAATCAAATAAAAAAGTTTTTAACCTAGATTTGAAAATGGACAGAGCGGGCGCAGTTCTAATTTCAGTAGGCAGATTGTTCCAAAGTCTTGGAGCAGCTATGGAAAATGCTCGATCTCCTCTAGTCTTAAGCCTGGATCTAGGACCCACTAAGAGCTTCAAATTGGCAGACCTAAGAGCTCAAATGCCGCCAGTTGAAGTAAAGTATACAAATAAAGGTTCCTTTTTAATTAAAGATTCTCTCTATAGAAAAGAACTGCTTCATTTCACACCGTAAAGTCCAGAAATTATTAATAATTTAATACAGCCCCCCCCCCCCCAATAAGCTATGTGTAAATGGGTAAATATAACACATTTAACACATTTCTTGCCATATTCTCCACATTCCACAATGTGCTGTGCTGCATTTGGGATTCCAACATACTAAACATCTTTACCAAACGGTAGCATGTAAGATCAAATATCAGCTAAAAATCATCAAAAGTAAAAGCATGCATATCCTTATTTTGACCTGAGGCAATGCACAAGTGCTCACGGTAGACTTGTTCTGTAAGACTGTGTGTGTGTGCACATGGTGGGCAAACGAGTATTTAAACCATGGGCTGCAGCGCTCTCTGAATCTGACCAATCAGAACTGAGCACATAGTGGCCCGGAGCTGAGAGGATGATGTGCCGTACATAGCTACTTTAATTCCAGGCCACTGAGGCTCATTTATGTATGATACTTAACAAAATGGAACAAGACAGAGAGCCCTCGACCCATTATAAGACAAACAGAGAATGGAAGATTGAGTGTGTGCTAAGTTGCAAATGTTTGCCTGTGTCTTTTATATGTGTATTTACATTTGCATGTATTTTTGTATGTACAAACATATAAAATCCTTTTCTGTTCATGGGTGAGACTATGTGTGTGGGAATGTCTAAAGCTACAGGATAATGAATTTTGCTCCAGGGGCTCTTAGAGCAAAGAGAGTGGATGCAGCAGTGGGCTCTGTTAAAAGGTTAGACCCCCTCTACCTCAGGCTTCTGTTACTATTCTGCTATACATATATACATATATATATATATATATATATATATATACACACATTTATTTTTGTACATTCATTTAATGTCTTAAATGTTTCAAATGTCTAATTTTGTACACCATCATTGCACACACACACACACACACACACACACACACACACACACACACACACACACACACACACACACACACACACACACACACACACACACACACACACACACACACACACACACACACACACACAGATATTTATAAACTATTGTTAACCAATAATAAATGCTTTAAAAAATATATTGCTTTTTGTTAGTTCACATTACGCAAATGCTAATGTTGACAAATGATACCTTATTATAAAGTGTTACCATATTTTTAAATGCAATATCTATTTTAACAGTTTTTTTATGTAAGAATGGCATAAATTGCAAGAATTATGATTAAAACAACTGGTAACACTTTATTTCGATAGTCCACTTTAGATGTTCTACTAACTATAAGCAACTTTTCAACTACATGTCAACTAACTCTCATTAGAGTATTAGTAGACTGTAATAGACTGTCAGTATACTGTTGGGTTATGGTTAGGTGTTAGGGTTCGGGTTAGGAGAATAAGTTGACGTAGTTGCCAAGTTAATTATAGTCAGTAGAATATCTGTTTGGGAACCATCAAAATAAAGTGTTAGCAGATATTAACTAGACAGTCTCCTAATACTCAAATACAGTTAGTTGACAAGTAGTTGCAAAGTTACTTATAGTTAGTAGAATGTCTAAAGTGGACTATCGAAATAAAGTGTTACCAAATGACTCAACCTCAGAGGTTGATATCATAAATACGCAGTTTTCAACAGTACAAAGTTGAGGCTGTTTCTGTTTTAGACACATTGTTAAGGGTGTTAAGTGTAACAAGTCAAAACTGTTTCTCCAGTCGCTACGAGTCGACTTTTCTCAGTCTGATAGTTTGCCTTCATTAGTAAAACCTGCAAACAGCTGTATGCTCTGGGAGAGATCTTGTCTAATTAAACAGGTCCGGGGGCAGGCAAGGTAATCTCTACCCATCCTCGCTGGGGAGGCCAGATCACAGGCCTTCTCACTTTCAGGATGGAAAGAGTAAAGCGTCCCAGAATGGATTAGATCCAAGACTAGACACAATGCTGTGAGGTACTGTAGCTGCTTTTTTTTTTTTTTTGCGCACAAAAAGTATTCTCGTCGCTTCATAAAATTAAGATTGAACCATTGTACTCACATGGACTATTTCAACGATGTCTTTACTTCCATTCTGGGCCTTAAAAAGTGGCAATGGGCCTTAAAAAGTGGCAATGACATTGCAGTCTATGTGGGGTCAGAAAGCTAAACTAACCCTTTAAACTTACCCTTAAAACTAATAGATTATTTTGCAATTTTGACTTCCTTTTTAGTTTTTTCAGAATAATCAACAACACTGTTTGTCAGCTTTCACACACGACACAGCGACAGGATTCATATGGACCCCCCTCTCCATATATTGCACATACATTGCATCACATTTATTGCTCTAGACACCTTAATATAATGTAGCCATTTTAAAACTGTGACAATCACTATAACAACAATTCACACAACTGTCATTGTTACAGGATGTTGGACTAGCCATTTTATGACTTTGACTTTGTCTATTGTTTGTAAATTCCGTCTGTTTATTGTGTGAATTTATTGTCTGTAACATTGAGTTACTGTGCTGTGCATAGTGTGTTTCTAAATTCATCATGTTTGCAACAAGTTTTCTTGGAAACTACATGTAGTAGTTTTAATGTTCTCAGAACTTTAGCTAACGTTCTGGCAGGATTTTCTCAAAGTTAACGGTAACGTTAATAGAACGTTTATTCAAAGTTATCTGATCTTCAGTAAAGTTAAATTCCTTGTTCATGGAAGTTTTTTCCTAAAATGTTTTAGGTGAGCATTTGCCTAACATAAAAAAAAAAAAAAATTTTAGTACTTGTTTCAGAACATTCAAAGAACTTTCAAAAGCAACATTCCCATATTGTTTGCGAAATGATTAAATGGAATGTTTATTCAAATATCCAAGATTTTTTTTAAACATTTATAAAACTGGACGTTTTGAATGTTCAGAGAAATTACACTTTCATAACTTAATATGAACATTAGCAAAACGTTCTTAGAACATATTTTTGTTAGCTGGGTATTTATTTCATTAAAGGATATAATGATTGTATTCAAAATATAAATTCAAAAGAGTTTTGTAAATTAAAGTTGGACGCTGTTGGTTCTTACAAATCATCTAAACCTACTTTAAGTATTCAAGATTTGTTGTGAATCTAGAGACAAAAGGTCACAATTAAAGTTATATGGCCAACCGTCCATTCAAATTCAGCAGGGTGTCGTTCCAGGCACCACATGCCATCACTGGAATAACATGACAATACACTGCAATTATAGGATAAGGATCATTTACACTAATCAAGCCATAAAGGGCTATCACACGCACAATGAGTGGAGGCCCCCAGCACAGTTGTTTACAACCAATGTTTTATAACCAAATGCAAGGTAATATTTATTCATTGTCCATCGTTTCTTAATGCTTTATGTCATAATTAATTCTCCAAACATAAAAAAACAACTGTCTGAATCTTGAAATTAGCGCAAAAAAGTCAAACTTATTAGGAATTTTCTGTCTGTTAAAGAATGCAAAAATTACAGACTAGCATATGTTTGTGCTCCTCAAAACTTAAGACAGCAAAATCCCTGCTTTTAATCTTTTTATTTTGACTGGAAAGTCAGACACAGCAACCAGCTTTAGCATAACACTGTCCTCCTTTAATCATGCGACATACAAACACATCCGTAGACTGTACTCTATCATTTTTGGTAATTCGTTTCTTTTATCTACATTAAGCTACAGGATAACACCAGGGATGAATCCAACCTTTTTGATGTGGAACAGGCTTTTGGACTCTCTGGATTTTGGGCTTTTCTCAGATATCCACAGTCAGAATCGTACAGTATAGCTCTGACCGTCTTCATGTGTTTGAGAAAATCAAGCCTTTTGGAGGTTAAAGTGAATGTATTATCATCACAATGTTGATTAGAGACATGCCTGAACTCTAACAAATGAAAGAAAAATGCATAAATGCTTCAAAATAAAAAATAAATAAATGGAAGAAAAGTTGTTACAGTTGTGAAATAGTTTTTAAATATAATTTTTAATTATAGTAATTTAAAGAATAATACAAAATATACAGTAAATATATTTCTGTCATGACAACTCTCTGAGAGTTTGACATGGTACTGAGTATGACAATGTTAATGTGTTGGCTCCTTCAAATGCGTCCTTTGTTTCCCGTGAAATGAAGGATACAACAGATGGATCCTTTGCGGCCTTGCCTACCCCAGAATTCATAGCGCCAGTGACGACAGGATATTTTTGAGAGAAACTGCTGAATTACGCTTTTAAACGTAAGAAACGTAAATATTGGGTTTCAACTTCCTCAAATATCCAATGATACAAATGTAAAAAAAAAAAAAAAAGGTTTTAAAACTGTTCAAATGTTGATTTATATCTTACTAAGATGTTTTTATATATAGTTTATACTCTTTATTATATAAAGAAATTGCCTATGGTGAACATATTTAGACAGTTTGTGAATCCTGTATTGTTTTCAGACAGTTTAATATAACTTTCAAAAAAGTCTAGAATAAACATTACTGTCACTCATCAACGGCAGCTGTCACAGTTGCTAGATGACAAGAACAACTTTTTCCCCTATACCTAAACCATACCATTTAACAACGCTCAGTCCAACCTTCGCGGCCTTCGAAGGATGCAGCCTTTGAATTGGGCTCTGTCCTAAATGGCTCTCTAAACACTCGCGGTCTTCCTACGAGTCCGCACTTTCGTGATGTAACACCGTTTTGAATGTCGGGAAGAAGTTGGCTGCGGAGCATCGAGGGCACATATCGACCGCAAAAGGGGGGCGCTCGTGAGCACCTTTCTGACACCTAAAATGACAAACAGGACACCCTACGGTCTTGTGGACTTAACGTACACACACACGTGGCTGCCAAGTCTACTAGATCAAAAGTGCACATGAGTGTGCCATTTGGGACAGGGCCTATATGGCTACCAATATAATGGAAACAAATCAGCCGTGCCCTATAGAGAATTATGTAAATGTAAGCAGATTGGAGTAAGGACTTAATAGCCTGCAATATCTTAAATTTCATCAGAGCTTGTTGACAACACAGCTAACAAAAATATGTTTTAAGAACGTTTTGCTAACATTCCCATTAAGTTGTGCAAACATCATTTCTGAATGTTCTCTGAACGTTCCGAAACAAGTAGTAACATTTAAAAAATGTTAGACGAACATCCAACTAAAACATTTCTAGAAATGGTTTCATGAACAATGTATACAGTATATAGCATTTTTTGTGCTAATGTTTTGAGAACATTATTAAAGACTAGATAATGTTGAATGAACAGAACTCTGCAAGGTTCCCTTAATGACTTGCCAGAACTTTAGCCATTTTTTTGAGAATGTTCCCTTTTAGCTGCGAACAATGCTAACATTTTAATCAATGGTCAAATCATGTTGACATTAATTTCCAACATCATATGGATTTTTTTAGTTTGGTGTTCTTATAAACTCTGATGGCACATAAAACAGGAACACCCTGCCATCTAACGTTAAGTGCATCAATCAAAGCAAAGCTCATATCTAAAATATCCTTTAATTACTGCCAAGAAGAAAACATTGTATTATCCTGCAGGGGAGGATGTCAGTCTACCCAGGTACGCCAATAAACCCAGACACACTGCCAGCTTTACCTCATTCTGCCAAGCTACAAGGGCATGACATGCTCTGAACTCTGTAACATGACAAATAACAACGAGTCCTCCCAAATGACACACTATTGCACACTGATACTGTAAGGAGCAGAGGAGCTGTATGGGTGAAGTAGTTTTGGTCCGATGGTAATAATCACTCAGGGAGAAAGATTTTTTCAGCAGGTCCTAGCTTGACCTACATGGCTTAATCTTTTTTGGGTCAAATCAGTTTATTCCTGGATGTAACCAGGTTCAAAACACGTCGCAAGGCATTGGCAGGAATGAAACGATTTCATCCTGTTCAAACTAATTGCAAAAGTCTGTAAATGTGCTTGTTTCTCTTTGCCTCAAAGCGGAGGGGGAAATCTCCATCTTTCTAGTGCAGTGTTCATGAACTGGATTTAGCCCCACTGCAGCTTAACATCCGCTTATAATTAAAGCTATACAGCAGCACCCAGTGCTGAGGCTATGATCCCCATGAGTTTATGATCTCCTCAGAGGCTTGACAAGGGCGCTGAGGCTGTAGCGTTTTATTTCATAGAAGGGGCCTGGTTTCATCTGCCCATGCATTTGAAATGATGTAAGAGGAGGGTTTTTAAATCACATATTTATCCTTTTAGGACATTTCTTCATGGATATGAGGTCCATATTGCTTTGCATTTAATGCTGCATCCAATCAACTGGGGTATTTTTTTCTCTCCACACCCTTAATATCCAACAACCTGGAAGTTTGATGTAAAATGTATAATTTTCTCACAACATAGCCACTTTTAAGTGTGGACGACAACGATATCTCGTCTCGTCGTGTTTACATGTCACATCACAGATAACCTTTAGGTTAGATTTATCTTTATCTTGCATTTATTTCTGTTGTAGCAGCTGGATGGGTGCAGTGCCAGTTTAATATGACACAAGGACATAATAGTTTATTTTATATCGGCTTTATAATAGGGTTGTGCAAAAATGAGCATAATAATTTTTTTAGGTCAGGCAGATTATGCAACTATGCGTTTTAAACGAAGACACTATTGATTTCTTATTATGATTAAAAAAAATGACTAAAATAAATTTTAATTAAATAAACATGTCATACCTGCAGAGATAGCTGTTGCGTTTACCTATTTTAATAAGCAGTGGAATTGAAATGGCACCTACACGCCCCTCTCTCCAAACAGCAGCTGAAAATGACCAACAGTCTCCTTATGTCTTCAAAATCTTAACGATCACACATATAACCTATAAAAAATAATATGCAGCGGTGGGTTACTGTGTGGCAAGACGTTTTTCGATTCGTAGCGAAAAGCGCACCCGGGTCACGGTGCAGGTGTTGGTTATACGCATACAGGCGTGTGACACATTATAATTTGCTCGGCAAAGCTTCGAGGCAGTGTCTACGTGTGACTTGATACATATAACCACTATACTCATTCATTATTTTCAAATAATTTAAAAACTATCCCACTTTCATGTGTAAAATCACCAAGCCATATAATTTACGCGTAATGGTTTACTTACGCACAGCCTCCAGTTTTGGATCCAGCGCACTGGCGGTTTGCTGAATTTTGCCTATTTTGTTCTGCAAAGCCCAAACCCGTTGGTTTGTGGAGATTATTTCGTTCTCAAGCTCCTGAAATAAGGAGCAGGCGTGTTTGGACAGGTCGGAGAGCTGCCGCAGGGTCCGGGATAGAGCCACATTGGTGATAGAGCACAGATCCTCGAACAGTAACCCTTCATCATTAGGGATGGGATGTCTGCACAGCAGCTGGGGCTCAACGATCCGTTTGGCGAAAGGCATTTTTCAGTAGGTAAATCAAATCCCCCATAAATGAGTGAATCAACTAATCCAACAGAAGATTCTGGTGCCTGTCAAGCAAAAAACCACGAATCCTCCGCGCAACCCGCCATCACTTCAGCTCTCCCGTTAGAGGAGCTCACACAAGGGATGGAGGTTTCTCAGTGAAAATCTCTACTCCTCCTCTGGTCCTGGATGCTTTTTGGTAGGCTACTGGGTTCTTTCAGGGCTTTGAGGCTGAGGTTGGATTGAGAGAGGCTTTGCAAAAACACGGACTGGTCTACTTGTGCCAGGAGCGGAGAGAAATTACACATTCTACTCTGGCGAAGGCGTGGTACTTTAATATTAATTAGGACACGATGACGTCACCTGATAGGCGTCCAGTCAGGTGCTTCTTTAATATTCACGAGCCAGGCCTTAACCGTATTAGTTTTTAAAAGAAAAACTTCCATAGATGATCTACACAGGTCTATCACTCGTTTATATAGCTTTGATTAATTCATCTAGTCAAGCAACCAGTGTTCTAGATAAGTAGTTCTTGAAACAATATATTAGAGACTTTTCAACACCTTTAACTCGATGTCTTTTTGTTGCAGGTACATTTCAAAGGTAACTGTTGTGGTAATCAAATGTAGCCTACTGTTCAAAACAATTTTTATGGGCAACACTTTATTTTACAGTGTCCTTGTTCCAAGTTACATGTAGTTACAAGTGATAAATTATGCATAATTACTACAGTAGCCTAACTAACCCTAAACCAACCCCTATTCCTAACACTAAGCTATGTAGGCTACGCGTAGTTAATTATTATAACTAAGTAGGCTACTTAAATGTATAATTACATTTTAACAAGGACACCTTAAAATAAAGTGTAACCTTATAATGCATTAAAAATATTATTTTCTATTATAATACAACTTCAAAATCATTTGGGAGGGTGGTGGTTAGGCCTATGTATGGTAGTGATTTCCCAGCTAACGTTCTGGCAAGGTTCACTCAAAGTTATGAACAATTGTCAAAACGTTAGCACAAAAACATTATTGTTCATGGAATGTTTTTTTTTTTTCTGAAACGTTTAGTTGAATGGTCGTCTTTAAAAAAAAACAATATATATATATATTTTTTTAAACAACATTTTAACTCTCCCTGCGTTACAGCACAATACAGTCTCCTATATAGACAGAGTTCAATATCTTTTCAATCTGCTGAAATGAACAAGTTCATTCACAATCCCTGACTACGTCATTAATGCTATTGTGATTTCCACAAAGGTGACAGCGTAAAGTATCCGTGCCTCGTTTTGGAACAGCAAAGGCAGCAGTATTACATCAGCGCATCGGTTTTCCGGTTAGAGGAATCGTTCGGATAAACTTTATCCACTCTTTTGTCGAGGACTTACAGATGCTTAGTGCTGAAAAACACTGTTGTTCAAATACGCAAGGTTAACTGAACGGTAGGCCTATAGCGTGTATAGATCTGAGAAGTGAATGTGATGACCAAGGAGTTACTCTGACTTTTTCAGAATTTAGTCACTATTGTTTTAATTAAAAAGATTAATATAGGCTAATTAATAATCCACAGTCATGAGAGCCACTCCAGATAAAATATCTAAATATGTGTAGAGCAGCCTCTCGTGGCGAAATCAGTGCAGTGCAGAAGCTAAAATTCAAAGGATTCAAAAAGATATCACCATCTGGTGGTCATATTATGCAACTGCGAGAATTGTTATGGCAATATGGTATTTCTACGAGGAAGTGTATTATTTTATTATTATGAAATAAAGAAATCAAATATAGAATTTAAAGATCCAATCGGTTAATAGATCTTGAAGATAACTTGAATTACAGGCTGGTTTGATAACATGGTTGCAAATTGCATTTAAAATACATTTAACCTTTAATTAAACTCTGATTGTAAATTGTATTTTTCACAAAATACAAGGATCAAATTGGAATCAATTTTAAGAACACTGAGAAAATGTATGAAAGAAATAAAGTCTAGTGATTAATCATGATTGTATAACATTTAATCACGTTTTGTAAGTGTGCTGGATTTTATCTGACAAATATATATCTTACTTTAACCCAACCTTTGCTTTAAAACCTCACATGGAAACCATAAAACAGACACAACAGATAGAAGAACCACATCTTCTCATTGATGGATGAACTAAAATAATCATTAAACAGATCTGTTAGCAATCTGCTTAAACTCAGGAAGTTGAAACTAAAAACTGAAAGTTTGTCTGAGCATTGTAGTAATTGAAAAGAGAATTTGTTGTTAAAACCCTGTGTAAAGGCTCTAAATTAAAATGTTCTAACAATTGCAATGTAACAATTCATGGCATTATTCCAGAAAACATTTATCTGTGCCTCAGCACAATACAGCTGTATCTTTCTGTTCAATCCAATTTATTATGAACTCTCTGAGTCATCACCTTATCTTGAGAACTACTTTAGCCTTTATGGTCAGTTATTTATGCTTTTATAGGCATATATTATGTTTGCACAATGGACTCGCTGCTCAAAGTAAAGAGGTCTCTTTACAGAAAGCAGTATTTTTTGGTCAGTAAAAAAAAAAAAAAAAAAAAAAAAAAAAGAAATCAGTATATTTTGTAGCTGTTACTGAATACAACAGGTACTCTGTCCGTATATGAAGCCCACATTAAATTAAATATAATAAAATGCTGAAATGATTCACTTGTTACACACTATAGCCACCGTGTGTACCCCAGAAGCGAGCGGCGCGGCGCGACAACGCGACAGATAGAAAACATCAAAATCAGTGGATGTGGCGCAAGTTAAAAAAAAAATAATAATTTTTTGTTAAACAATCAAAATCAGGCATTACAAATTCATATTAACAGTACGTACCTTCAATATCAAAACAATTTAAACACATACATAACCATACATACATGCCCAACCAAATATAAAATAAAAAGATTTTTGTAAAAACTATAAATAAATAGAACATAAAATAACACAGAGGTCAAATCAGTAATCAAATTGGGATGTGGCGCAAGTAGCGACGCAGAAGTAGGCCTGTGTGTCAAAAAGTACCCGGATGACCTACCACTTCCGGCGAGATGTGTGCATAAGATCGACGCTTTGCTATCCCATGAGGCCACGGGAGATGATTTTTGAATGGCAGTGAAGCGACGAAACTGACGCTGGTAGGTCACATGATAATGACAGCAGGGCGACAAGTTTAGTAACGTTACTTCTGGATTACATTCATAGGCTACTACTCATAGGTTACTATAGAACGTACCTTGTCGTGAAGTACTTATTCAAAATAAGTTCCTACTCAAGAGAGTATGCTGCATCCAAAATCACATACTATTTAGGTGCAAATCAGTATGAGACAAAGGAAGTATGTCCGAATTCACATTCTGAAGTGTGCGCGATGGACACTACCCATGAGGCCATGAGAGGATTTGTGAATGGCAGTTAAGCGACGCAACTGACGCTGGTAGGTCACATGATAATGACAACATGGCGAATGTTGTACGTCTCGTTAAATTCATACTTTAGCGTTCTAAGTAACTACTTATTCAAAATAAGTACCCACTCAAAAGAGTATGCGTTTTCGGATGCAGCCGAAGTTATTTCAGATGCAGCCACTCAAGCTGTTGCGCGGAACATACTAACATAGGCCTACTACTCTTATGTTTACCATATCTTTCTATGGCAGGAATAGTAAGAGTAGTATGCATTTCCGAATTCAGCAATGTGTTAGAAGAAAATGTTCTACATAGAACCTTAAAGGGTTTTTTCAGGTGCGTCATACAATCATTTTATGAACTAAGCTGCTTGTAAACATACTTTATAACTAGAAAAATGTAAATAGCCCCTTAATCATGAAAGTATTATTCCATCATTTAAGACATTTCCAATTAAACCTTAAAAAAAAAAAAAGGAATTCTGGATAAATTTCATGTGCACCCTGGCAACTGTCCAGAACACTATAGCATCATAATGGCAGGTGTTCTACAGAACTTGCCGTTTTATTCATGAAAAACTAAAAGAAAAAAAAAGAACTAAACTATACATAATTTGAGCAGAAAATATGTTATGCAATGTCCAGTGAGACTCATTTACTGGAACCAACCCATCTGCATTCAAACAGAATGTTGTTCTATTAGGTTATGGTACTGGTCAAAGGGCAAAGCAATTAAGTTGCCTTCATAAAACCGTGCATGGGGAAAACAACAGAGTCAGTGTCGGTGGGATACGCGCTGTCATGATGTGTGCTCGGTGGCTCCTGCTTTTGGCCATGGCCTCAATGGCTTACTCTCAGACCGTGGAGGAAAGTGCTAGGGAATTCTTAAAGAAATTTGATGAGGAAGCATCTAATCTCGTGTACCAGTATTCCCTTACATCCTGGGCCTACAACACAGATATTTCCCAGGAAAATGCAGATAAAGAGGTAAGTGTGATTGTAAACAGACAAGTTTAGCATCTCATTTTTGGGGAAAATATTAATTGAACAATCAGTATCACCTGGATATGGATGTTCTTGACAAGTTAAGCATCTTTTTCTAGCTTTTGAAAAAAGTTTTTAACCAGTTCAACTATTGAAATGACAAAATATCTCATTTTTAGGGAAAATATTAATTGAAAAACATCAGTAGAAACTGGACATGGGTGATCATGTCAAGTTGAGCATCTCTTTCTATCTTTTGCAGACAGTTTTTAACTCGTTTAGTTATTGAAATTATTGGTAAAAATAATTGAACAACGTTAGTAGTAACTGGATATGTGTGTTTCATGACAAGTTGAGCATCTTTTTCTATCTTCTGCAGACAGTTTTAACCCATTCAGCTGTTGACATCACAAATTGGGTGTTCTATAATGAGTTATCTTTAAACTTCTCTTCAGGCTGAAGCATATACAGTCTGGAGCGAATACTACAACAAGATGTCAGAGGAGTCCAGTGCCTACCCTATCGATCAGATCTCCGATCCAGAGATTAAAATGCAGCTCCAAAAGCTCCAAGATAAAGGATCAGGGGCACTTTCACCTGACAAGGCTAGCGAAGTAAGTATGACATTGCTGATTTACAATAATGTCCCCTCACCCATGTTTTCCACCACGCTTACATGTTTCACTTCTCCTGCATGAGTATTAAAACTAAAATGCTCTGAATGCCTTGTGTATCACAGTTAAGGAATATCATGGCACAGATGAGCACTATTTACAACACAGCGACTGTGTGCAAAATGGACGATCCCTCTGATTGTCAGACTTTGGAGCCAGGTAATGTCAGCATACACATCACCATCCTAATGATAAAGCAAAATCTCAGGATCATTAACAGATACCTTGTTTTCATACTCATGATAATAAAAGAGTCTGTGTAAAAGGCTTCTATGATCTGCTTCATTCTTACACGTGTACAAACCTGAAAAAGGAAACTGTAAGTTTCTATTCTCAGATCCATTGTTGAATGTGGTGAGATGTTTATTAGAAAAAGTGGATATATTTGAAACATGAGGTGAAGGAAAGGTAAAATGGCCAGAAAGGTTTGTTGTGTCATAATCCTTTAAGATTTAATAAATATTTCAATAATGAATCACCAGGCCCAAACACTGCAGAAAGATTCACAGAATTTGAGAAACAGATGTTGTATATTCAGTTATTAAATATTCTTGAGCATCAAATCAGCATATTAGAATGATTTCTAAAGGATCATGTGACACTAAAGACTGGAGTAATGTTGCTGAAAAGTCAGTTATGCTGAAATAAATGACAAAACAGCTGTTTAATAATAATACTTCACAATATTACAGTTTTTACTGTATGTTTGATTAAAAAATGCAGCTTTGGCGACCATAAGAGACTTCTTTCAAAAACATTTAATATCCAACCCCAAACTTTTGAACACTAGTGAATGAATGTCTTTTTAACAAAAACTACCAATTCACCTGACTTCAATACATTTTTTATTCACTAGGCCTAGAGAGCATCATGGCAAACAGCAGAGACTACGACGAACGTCTGAATGTGTGGGAGGGCTGGAGAGTGGCGACGGGGATGAAGATGAGACCCCTGTATGAGAAATATGTCGATCTGAAAAACGAAGCCGCCAAACTTAACAGTACGAACTCTGTTCTTTTATGAAATAGGTTTGTAGTTAGCAGAAATGATGATGTTACACCTTAGCTTTGACTGCTTTAACTATATGGACAGCTAATGTGGTGGTGGCCAACAACAAAAGTTGTTCTCTTATTTATTTTTTTCTGAAAGATTACGAAGACCATGGAGATTATTGGAGGGGGGATTACGAAACCATTGATGGACCCGAATACAGTTACTCCCGAGACCAAGTTATGGAAGATGCCAGGCGCGTTTACAAGGAGGTTGGTCAAAAAAAGCCAAAACAAGACTTTCTTTGGTTTTGATTCAGAAACTCACACTTAATATGATGTTCCAGATCTTACCATTGTATAAAGAGCTTCATGCTTATGTGAGAGCAAAACTGCAAGGCGTCTATCCTGGGCACATCGCTTCTGACGCTTGCCTTCCAGCACATCTGCTTGGTAATATATGGAATATTATTAAGTGATTCACAGTGCCAAAACAGTGGTATTAATGACAGCTAATATAATACATATATGCTATTAGGATATAGCGCTGTCTGATGAAATGTGGAGATATAGGTTGACATTTTCTGACATTTCGCATTAAGGTGATATGTGGGGGCGGTTTTGGACCAACCTGTATCCTCTCATGATCCCGTATCCAGAAAAGCCTGATATTGACGTGAGCTCTGCAATGGTGGCCCAGGTAAGACACGTGACTATTGTTTATTTCTATACCCTACCCTTTTGCTCTGAGCGTTTCTTTATCTCCAAGGTTTTATCTTTTATCTTTATATATGTTTAACAGTACAAGGTCAGTTCACATTTTATTTGATCAAAGATTAAATGTAATCTATTCTATTATTCATTTTGTTCTTTAGCTGGAGCAATAAAAGCATCCCTGAAGATTATGGAGTTGTAAATTGTCAAAATGTGGTCAAGGTTTTTTTTTTTTTTTCTAATTATTTGACACCACTGTCCATTTCAGGGCTGGGATGAAATGCGCCTGTTTAAAGAGGCAGAAAAATTCTTTATGTCCGTAAACATGTCTGCAATGTTTGACAACTTCTGGACAAACTCAATGTTTATTAAACCTGAAGGAAGAGATGTGGTGTGCCATCCTACCGCATGGGACATGGGAAACAGAGAGGACTTCAGGTGGGGTTGATAATACTGCTATGCTTGGTAATGATTAACTGGTAGAAAAGATACTAATTTAAAGAATTCAATTCAGTTAAAATATTTAAAATAATATTTCCTTTTGCTGTTTACATTTATTTGATAAAAAAAACATTAATACTGTAAAATATTACAATTTAAAATAACTTTTCTATTTGAATATATTTTTAAATGTAATTTATTTCTGTGATGGCAAACCTGAATTTTCAGCATTATCATCAATAGAACATTTCAAAAGTATAGCAATAATTATTTCAACTAATTAAAATTGTTTTTTTTTTTACAGAATCAAAATGTGCACTAAAGTGAACATGGATGATTTCTTAACTGTTCACCATGAGATGGGGCATAACCAATACCAAATGGCTTACCGTAACCTCTCATACCTGCTGAGAGATGGTGCTAACGAAGGCTTCCATGAGGCTGTGGGAGAGATCATGTCTCTTTCGGCTGCCACTCCTTCTCACCTGCAGTCATTGGGCCTTCTGCCTTCTGATTTCAAGGAGGACTATGGTAAAGGGCCATTGCATGCCGAGTCAGGAGTCTGACTTCATCTAAATGACAGAAACTGATTTTAGCAGATCATTCTTTACCAAAACGTTTTTTGTATGCACAGAGACCGAGATTAACTTCCTGTTGAAGCAGGCCCTCACCATCGTGGCCACTCTGCCCTTCACCTACATGCTGGAGGAATGGAGGTGGCAAGCCTTTAAAGAGACAATTCCCAAAGACGAGTGGATGCTCCGCTGGTGGCAAATGAAGTGAGTGACAGAAGAAATGAACATCAGAATCCAAACATTGTGAAGTTTTATTCAGTGTGGCTCATCACATTTGTAACCGCAGGAGAGAACTAGTTGGAGTGGCTGAGGCTGTGCCCAGAGATGAGTCGTATTGTGACCCACCTGCACTTTTTCATGTGTCTGGGGATTATTCTTTTATCAGGTAATGCGATCTGTATTAATAAAGTTTTGCATTTGACAAAGTGCTGATTGTCTTTGCCACTACGTAAGTTGCGTTTTTTTATTTGAACAGTCATGATATCAAATCTAAAATCAAAACGGTTCATATTTCACATTAGCTGTGAATTTGAAGTCTTTGTTAAAGGCAATGCAATAAAAATACATTTAACTGTGAAATAATAGCAAGAAACGTCTTTATATTGAGACCTTCGCAGACCACACAGAACAAACATACAACGCGACCCCTGTAGTCCGATTCATGAACAAATTACCAGCCAGTTCTTTTTAGTGAATAGAAACATACATTGCATATATTCCAGACACAAATGTCTCTTTTGAGCTGGTTCTTTCTAGTGAATCATAACATGTACGACCAATGTAGTCGATACCTGAAACAAATGACTCTTTTGAGATGGTTCTTTGTAGTGAATCAGAACATATGGCGCCAGGGTTGCTCAATTGCAAAAACAATTGACTCTTCTGGGGCGGTACCTTTATTGAGCTGGTTCTTACAAGATTAGCTGAGAAATAATGTTTTTCATATTTAAACAAAATGCACTTTATAAACCAGTGTTGGTTAAGTTACTCTAAAGAAGTAATTCATTACTAGCTATTAATGACATCTTCAACAGTGTAATTAGATTACTGTACTACTACTAAATACTCTCTCTATGAGTACTGCATTACTTATTATTAGTACTTTCTAAATAACATATAAACCTCGACCAGTTGAACAATACTAGGATAGACATGAAACTGTTCTTTTAAATCTGTCAAATAAGTAAAGTTCATAAAATATTCTTGATCTGACCAAAGTATTTAAATTTTGATGTTAAATCCACAATTTTTTTTATATAGAATTGTTCTATAGTTTATACAGTATGCAATTACATCAAAAGTAACTAATTAAATTACAGTCCCTTACTTTACTTAGTAATTAGTAAAAAGTAATTAATTATAGTAAATAATTATTTAGTAATATGTCACACCCAACACCGATAATAACTGAGACACAATGAGTCTGAATCGAACCAAGAGC
This sequence comes from Gila orcuttii, assembly GCA_026230005.1. Lineage (NCBI taxonomy): Eukaryota > Metazoa > Chordata > Actinopteri > Cypriniformes > Leuciscidae > Gila > Gila orcuttii. The sequence continues at coordinate 30,120,649 of JAPDVR010000022.1, read as the reverse complement.
TTTCTGAATCGGAAATTAATTGGGAAATCTGTAATAATTTGTATAGCCAGAATTATTATAAGTCTTTCTTTGTGCAATACAATATAGGCTAAATATGTGGCTCATAATCATATGAATAGCTATGTCTTGTTTTTCAAATAGGTACTTCACTAGAACCATATATCAGTTCCAGTTTCAAGAGGCATTATGCGAGGCTGCTGGCCACACCGGTCCCCTTCACAAATGTGACATTACCAACTCAACCAAAGCTGGTAACAAACTCAGGTATGCAGAATGCTTTGTGTCTTTGATATTGCTTATTGATATACTTTCTACTTTACACTGCAATAGACCTGTATTCTTCGATATTAGGATAAACATAACCACTATAAACTAACTGTAATATTTTGGTCCGCAGGCATATGCTTGAGCTAGGCCGATCCATGTCTTGGACTCGTGCTCTGGAAGATATTGCAGGAACCACGAGGATAGACTCCCAGCCACTGCTACATTACTTCAGCACTCTCATGGAGTGGCTAAAGCAGGAGAACCAGAAGAACAACAGAGTGCCCGGCTGGAATGTCAATATTAACCCAATATTAAGTTAGTATTTCATTTTAACATAAACCTTACTTTTCTTTTACAAAAAGTAAAATTCCTCCCAGTTAATGTGAGAAACTGATAGATGTAAGAAACAATAAGCAAAAGTAACTACTAAATGAAGGGGTGTACTTAAAGATGGTTACATTTCTGTAGATTATTTTAATAATAAATCTATGGTTAAATTATATTACCTTCATCCATCAATACAGTCCAAATAAAGTTCCAGTATTGACATGCCAACATACTGTCTGTTGAAAAATGACAATGTTTTTCATTAGGCGTACTGTCTTACTCGCAGCTTCCTATATAAATAATGCAGATTCAGAAAACGCCTTCAAAGTCAGAATAAGCCTAAAATCTGCCATGGGAAATGATGCAGTAAGTCTCTTTCAATTTTAACACTCATCATGAATTACAGATACAAATAGAATGTTCATTTGCTAATTATTGTTCATTCTTATATCCAGTACACCTGGAATACAAATGAAATGTATCTCTTTAAGTCCACTATGGGCTTTGCCATGCGCCAGTACTACTTGGAAGTAAAGAAAATAAATGTGAATTTCATGTAAGTATTCTTATCATTCACTAACTGCACATGTCAGAGTAATGAGACCATTTTCATCATAAAATTAACATATTTGTTGCACGCAGGCCAGAGGACATCCACACGTACAATGAGACCGCCAGAATCTCCTTTTATTTTGTTGTGATGGATCCAACCAAACTAGGCACAGTTATTCCTAAGGCAGAAGTAGAAGAGGCTATCTGGTATTTCTTGAAACCATACTATATAAAAATATAGAAATAAAAACAGTAAATATTGTATTTTGAATAATACATTATTATTAATTAGATTATAGAATATTATTTGTAAATATATCTATTCATATATATACTATTTTATTTATATATTATGAATATATTTTAATATATTAACTATAAACTGTTTTATTGATATAAAACATTTACAAATGGAATATTATTGTGATTATTCCTTATTTTATTCTTAATCTCAACTCAACGACTGAATACATTGTACTATTTTGGAAATAATTGAATGAACATTGGGTGCCATAACATGACATAATTATGGGGAACTAAAGCAATTGTTCCTGTGACTAAAGAATTTCCCTTTGTTAACTCTTCACAGGCTGTCAAGAGAACGCATCAATGGTGCGTTTCTACTCAATGATGAAACACTGGAATTTGTTGGGCTGCAGGCAACATTAGCTCCACCCAAAGAAGAAAAAATCACAGTTTGGCTGGTGGTGTTTGGGGTGGTAATGGGAGTAACTGTGTGTGGAGGGATTTATCTCATTACCACAGGGATATTAAACCGGAAGAAGTAAGTACTAGAGGGGAAGCCCCTTCAAGAATGAGTCAATCATGGAACGTGGCTTAGAAACATTTTAGTGACACTGAATTATGCAATTCTTATAACAGATCGGTATGTTTGTTGGAATTGCATCATCATAACAGCTACATACTGTATAGCTACATGCATTGTAGACTATATATATATATATACATAAATATGACATAATCCAACATCCTTTTCTGGTGCAATACAATAAGTAACACTTTATTTTTAGCATCCATGTTATGGATTACACACATTATAATAATTATTTTCTATAGAAATAGTAAAATATGGGCTTCAAAAATATTATTGAAATCCACACTTTGACCACAGCTAGTTTGTTTTTGTATTTCTTACATTGTTTCAAATACTGAACTTGTTTCAGACGTTAGCTAACATCTCAGAATTTTGGCTAATGTTCTGGCAAGGTTTTCTTAAAGTTATGAACAAACATTCTTCCAGTAACGCTGACAGAGTGTTCGTTTATAGTTATCTGGTCTTTATTAATTAGCACAATTTTATTTATACATTGTTCATGAAACCTTTTCCCTGAAAAATGTCAGTTGGACATTTGTTCAATGGTTTTTATTTATTTATTTAAAGCTACTACTTGTTTCGGAATGTTCAGAGAACATTCAAAAGTAACATTCCCATAATGTTTGCAAAAGTTTATGAAAATCTTTTTTTTTTAACAAACTGGACATTTTGAACGTTCAGAAAACATTCTGGAATAAATTTTTCATAACTTAAACGGTAGCAAAACATTCTTATAACACATTTTTGTTAGCTGAGTGACTGAATTATTATATTTCCAAATTTTTCAGGAAAGCTAAGAAGGCCGAGGAGACTGTGAACCCATATGAGAATTCAGAAGGAGAAGTAAACAAAGCCTTCGAGCAAGACATTGAACAAACAGGACTGTAAAGAAAAAGGGGTTTTCAAAAACATCTCTAATCTAACATCAGAACTGAGAGTGATGAAAAAAGCTTCCACATCATCGAATGCGTTTGGAGACATTTTTCATTTTCTAATACAATGAACAGATCACTTTTTTCCCCCACAAATGTTTATTTAAATGTCTGATGTAAAAGTGTAAAAAAGATACATTAACACATAATGACAAATTTACTGTAACCAACAGGATGGCTCAAATTGCTCATAGCTTATACAGACAGATGTAAATAGAGATTAATATTATAAATATATGGATAAAGTACTTGTTGTTGTTGTTGTTTTTTTACATACTATAAAAAACATACCCAGTGATGTGGTACTACAATATAATGAAAAGCAGTTAAGCATAAAAGTACAAAAAAATTCACATTCTGAATAAAATCTTTATTATAAAATGGAAAGGTTTTTGTGGCGTCACTCTCAAACGCAGTCTAAGTCAAAGCAGTTGCTGGATAGAAGTCTGTCTCTTTGCATTTTCACAGCGCCAGACACAGTGTGAATGAACCATCCTCTGTGGAGCGCTGACTCAAACTGCCGGTGACCCGACGAGGTTATAGTCATGTAGAAAACAAGGGCTGTTTTTTCTTGATCATCTCCATCGATGTGTAACTTTGTTTTGTCATACCTCTGAAATGAATATCATTTTGTTTAACTGCAGCTTATGGGACAAAAATTGATTGGCGAGTAATTTTGCATGAGCAGGGAGACTTTGTAAATATATCTTATTTTCTGAATTTTATATGTCAATGTTATGCTGTTCAGAAAATATTAAGATACAAATGACACAGTATGCAGCCCCAACAAAGCTCAAATGCAAAGTCAAGAAATGGAGAACAGTATTGAAAACTTACTGTAATTTTCAACATCTTTTCTTCTCCTTCGTTGGTGCAGCAGAAGAAGTTATCTGTGCCAGTGAAGTTCAGCACAACAGGAACAAGCGATTTTGTGTCTTTGGTGAACTTGAATCCGAAGATGGTGATTTTTGCTGAATAAATTCAAAATATGTGAAAACATTTAATTTTTAAAACAAAAATAGGACTGCTACAAGGAAAAGTGGCATAACTATATATATATATATATATTTTTTTTTTCATTATTTGATACAAACCTGACATGGTGTCCACCAAACATATCTGATCATACTGACCGGATGCAATATACTTTTTGACTGATTTTGACCTCAAGAACAAATCTTGTTGTTCTTTATTTAGTTTTCCAATTTGTGTAGAAACTGTGAAAAAAGGCAGCAGAATCAGAGTTGTATTTTCTTATGAACAATAAAAATGGAACGGTCACTTCAACAGTAGTTAATTCAAATGAATAAAAAAGGTGAGGAATAAAAGATTATTGAATGTTTCTTACTAATGCTAAGATTAGCTTGCTCAGGGGTGACCACAACTTCATTAAATTGGTGATCACAGCTACAGAAAGGTTCATCAGTGTTGGGGCCTTGGTCATCAAGATTGAAGCTCATGTTTGCCAGGGAAACAAGCAGCTGATCGTCATCATCGAAACAGTCGTCCTCAATGTCCTCATCTATCGACTCTGTTCGTGAATGTTCCTGGTGCCCACCCATCCCCAAATCTTCCTCACTTAACATCGTCAGGCTGAATCTCAGTTTCATCTTCCTTTTCATGCCACTCGTGTCCTCAGATTCACGCTCTTCTGTTTTTCCAGGGCTCGGATGGTGTACAATCTACGAGAGGAAATTATTTGCTTCAGTGCAGTTGAAAACACAAAGGATTTGGAAAAGAATCACAATGAGGTGGTCTCAAAAATATTTGTTTCAAATGCCGCCCACACATGATCACATGATTATTCTAGACTAAAAGGCCAAAGTAAAAATTTCAGTTTCATTTCTCTCGTGTCATAAACATGGACGTGATTGAGTAGAAAAGGATCCTTTAAATAGAAGGTCAGAAAAGGCCTAGATTTTTCTGCTACTTATCATCTAGAGTTTATCTCCCTTTGTGAATAAGGAGAAGACAGACAGACGGTAAATAAATAGAGTAGAAATGACTAATGTCAGGAGTCCCAGTGCAACATTGCGTGTAGGATAAACTCACGAAGACGAAAGAATGCTAGAACATCAACTTTAATAAATAAACTGCAGACAGGAATAATATACACACTAACATAAACGAGAACTGACAAACACTGAGGGAGAACTGAGGACTTATAAGCAGGAACCAAACAAATAAGCTAATGAGGTAGGCCTAAATAACACACAGTTGGAACCAAATTAACTAATTAGAACATGGGAAAACTTATATTTATTGTTATAATATAACATACCTGTTAAAATAAACTTAAAAGAAAAACAAATTCTCTGACAATTTTCCTTTATTGCTACTTATCTAGAGTTTATCTCCCTTTGTGAATGAGAAGATAGATAGATAGATAGATAGATAGATAGATAGATAGATATATAGATAGATAGACAGACGATAGAAAGTTAGATAGAGATAGGCAGACAGACAGACAGAAATATATAGAGATAGATAGACAGACAGACGATAGATAGAGAGATAGATAGACAGACAGACAGACAGACAGACGATAGAGAGATAGATAGATAGATAGATAGATAGATAGATAGATAGATAGATAGATAGATAGATAGATAGATAGATGATACATAGATAGATGGATAGATAAATAGACAAACAGACAAACAGACGATAGAAAGTTAGATAGAGATACATAGACAGACGATCGATAGAGAGATAGATAGACAGAAAGATAGAGAGATAGATAGAAAGACAGACAGACAATAGATAGATAGATCGACAGACAGACAGACAGACAATAGATATAGACATAGACATACGATAGATAGACATACGATAGACAGACAGACAAAAGATAGATAGACAGACAGAAAGATAGAGGAATAGATAGAGAGACAGACAGACAGAAATAGAGAGATATATAGAGAGACAGACAGACGGTAGATAGATAGATAGACAGACAGACAGACAGACGATAGATATAGACAGACGATAGACAGACAGACGATAGATAGACAGATAGATAGATAGACAGATAGATAGATAGATAGATAGATAGATAGATAGATATACACTAATACAGACATTGATCAATTACTATATATTTTTTTTTTTTGTAAAACTTTAATAACACTTCATTTGTTAACGTTAGTTAACATGAATTAACAACAAACCATTCTTCTACATCATTTATTAATCTTAGTTTGTGAAAATCACAGCATTTGCTAATTTTAAGATCAAAAGTTGCATCTGTTATCAGTTAATGCACTGTGAACTAATATGAACAAGTACATTTTTATTAAGTTAGATTTAACAAAGGTTATTAAATGCTGTAAAAATAGTTTTCTCATTGTTAGTTCATGTTAGTTAACGAACTAATGTTATACCTTATTGTAAAGTGTTACCTTTTAATTGGCTATGTATGTAATTTAAAAAAATTAACCTGTTGGAACGAAATTGCATACCTCTGCGGCCATGTTGATCAATGTGCAGATAAAAAAGGATGTGAGCTTTGACTCTGAAAGCACTGCCTTTTCTAAGTCAGTAACCCTGATGTGGTAGGAAAAGGAAGTTGTAGAAAGTATACTAATGTGTGTTGGGGGGGGGGGGGGGGGGGGGGTTTCCTGAAACCATCGTTCCAACGAACATTCGCAAAAAGCATAGCAAAGTTCAACGACAGGTCTCGAGCTGTGGTTAGAAGCAGAGTTTCTTGTTTTCATGTCATGTGGACTCTTATCTTGAGACAAATAAGCAAGCTGGCATTTAGTACAATCTATATCTTTTATTTAGAATAGCCTACATACAAATGTCATGTACGTCTTTTAATTTGTCAAGAGATTTAAAGCGTCGTTCTTGAAGACTGCGCATGTGCGAACGTGGTCTAGTAGACTAGGCTACACTTTTTGCTTTTTCCGTTACCACATCAAAACTAGGGACTGAAAAGAAGTGATTTTTTTTTCATATGACATTTCCTTTAGGGGAGACCTGGGACAGTTGCAACAATTTTTGCATTTGGCTCTGTTACTCAGAGACGGTTTGGATTAGACAAACCAATTGTTTATACAACAAACTTACATCTGTATGTTAATAGTTAAAGATAATTACAGAATATAAATTTTTCACAGTTTGCATTTGAATGTAAGGAGTCAGATGTTGCAACTGTCCCCGGGCCCGGTGTTGTTACAAATACAATATATTACAATATATGTCAGTTATAATAAGGTTAGAATAATATTACAGTGTTATTTATTCACCAGCTTGGTCCCACTTTATATTAAGTGGCTTTAAGTACTGTTTACTTTTTAAAATCACTTTAATAATAAAATTAATAATTTGATATGGACTTATTGTGTACATACATGTTTTTACATTGTACTTATATTTTGAAAATGCCTGCATGTAATTAAAGTTGTAATTAATTTATGTAATTACATTTGTAATTACACTGTTGACCCTTCCCTTACACCTTAACTCACCTTAAACCTACCCATACCACTACACCAGCCCCTAACCTTACCCGTATCAAACCTCAATAGCAGCACAAGTGTTTTACAATACAACATGGACACAGTAAGTACATTGTACTTATTTTTCGACGTAAGTACATAGTACTTAAAGGGTTAGTTCACCCAAAAATGAAAATTATGCCATTAATGACTCACCCTCATGTTGTTCCAAGCCCGTAAGACCTCCGTTCATCTTCGGAACACAGTTTAAGATATTTTAGATTTAGTCCGAGAGCTTTCTGTCCCTCCATTGAAAATGTATGTACGGTAAACTGTCCTTGTCCAGAAAGGAAATAAAGACATCGTCAAAGTAGTCCATGTGACATCAGTGGGTTAGTTAGAATGTTTTGAAGCATCGAAAATACATTTTGGTCCAAAAATAACAAAAACTACGACTTTATTCAGCATTGTATTGTCTTCCTGTTCTGTTGTGGATCCGTGTTCAGTGACGCTGCTGACGTGTATCTGGTGTGCCCGAGCTTCGTTTACAGTCTGAGGGAGACCCAAGCTGGAAACAAAACAATCTTCGCAAACATGTCTAAGGATTTCGACACAGAGGAAGACTTGCATTTTTTTGCCCATCCATATTTATTTGAATCCGAATACACGGGCGCACCAGATACACGTCAGCAGCGTCTTACGTCAGCAGCGTCACTAAAGCGGATTGACAACAGAACCGGAAGACAATACAATGCTGAATAAAGTCGTAGTTTTTGTTATTTTTGGACCAAAATGTATTTTCGATGCTTCAAAACATTCTAACTAACCCACTGATGTCACATGGACTACTTTGATGATGTCTTTATTTCCTTTCTGGACAAGGACAGTATACCGTACATACATTTTCAATGGAGGGACAGAAAGCTCTCGGACTAAATCTAAAATATCTTAAACTGGGTTCCGAAGATTAACGGAGGTCTTACGGGCTTGGGATAACATGAGGGTGAGTCATTAATGACATCATTTTCATTTTTGGGTGAACTAACCCTTTAAAGCCACTTAATATAAAGTGGGACCATCAGCTTTGATTACATGACAATTATAGATTTGTCTAGATGAGTAGGCCTTATGTGCAGATGTCAAATATTCAAATTGATATAAAATACAGTAGGCTTTTAGTGACATAGGAAGAATGGAACAATTTGTGAGGCAATTAACTTTTATTTAGCCTATTGTCATGTAAAACAGTTTTTTTAAAACTATATTTTATATTATCCATCTAATTGAGCATGTGCAGTGTGAGTGTCATTACTCTAGCTTGTTTCTGGTTGGAGAAAAATGACATGTTGCAACCATCCCCTGTTGCAAATGTCCCCGGTCTCCCCTACTTGTCTACTAAGATATTAATAATTATTAAAATCCATAAGTAGGCTAGGTCATATTTGCCACAATTAGCTCATAAACAAAAGTTTTTTGTTCCAACATGTGGGTACAGTTGGAATAGGCTACCCTAGTAAGTTGAGACACACATCCTGTAGCTAAAGCTGCCTAACCAACTCATTGCAAATGTAAAATACCTTTAAAAATAAGAATTCAACAGTTTTTATTTCCATTTTGTTTAGTTAAAAGTAGTTAATTTTAAAACATTGTACAGTAATGACAAACAGCGATACAATATTTAATTCCAGTTAATCATTTTAATAGTAACAGTTGAAAAGTTGAGTAACAGTAAAAAAAAATTGAACAATTGCAAACAGCAATAATAAAACAGATCAAATGCAAACAATAACCTAATAAATAATGAATGTAACATGCGATCTTACATCGTGCAACTAAACAGCACGTGCCGCAATAGGATTCTAGTTGCGGGTACATTTGATACATTGTGTCTAAACTGTACCCCGCTGACCACCTCGAACATTTTTTAGATTTTACGATAACCTTGCATGACACAAAGTAAAGCAATATGTCCGTTTTTAGAGCACAGATTATGGTTTACGAAAATTTAAGATAACGTTAACAGTCCTGTAAGGATTAGAAGCTATTCAATGTAGAAGGGATGTTAACAAAACTTTACTTAGAAAAAAAACTTTTGCCGAAATCGTCGGACTGGAGAAGCACATGCTACTTTAAATTTCCCACGATCGAAGAGGGCGCTAATACGCATGTGCGACGCATATATCACAGATCAGACTTGTTGCCCACGTAAGTTATTTAAGGTGTTTCAAATGTATGGGTTTAAAATTGTTGCATTATTCCAAATAAATAGATTGAGATTCACAAACAAATGTAAAGAGATTCACAAAAAATTATCAAATTCACAAATAAATAAAGATCCACAAATAAATGTAAAGAGTTAATTTTTTTTTTATAAAACTCACAAATAAATAAAATGAGATTTGCGAATAAAAAAAATATTTGCAAATGTGTTGTTTTATGTCACAAACACAACTCTGCCTGGCATTTATTTGTGAACCGCTTTCCGTGCATTTGTAAATCACTGTGCGTATTTGTGAATTGCTTCTTGTGCATTTGTAAATCCCCTCACGCATCTTTGGATTTTGAAACACTAAATCCACAAATAAGTGGACTCCACCCGCCGTTTCACCAACTGTACCCAGTCTACCCTACTAAGAACGAGCCTATGAATCTGGAAAGAAAGCAAAATAACTGAGAAAAATGAAGAAAATATGTAATTTATATCAAAACATATAGCGTTAATTCGATCTCAAAAACTTTCACCAACGTGGTTGAATGACCAATTTGCGACAATACGGTTCCGGGAAACAGTCGTGACTAGCAAGTTGGTTTCTTCAGCGATGCACTAGTGAAGCAGCGAGTTACCGCAGCGAGTGTACCGCTGTGATTGGTTTGCCAGTTACCTCACTAACCGTGTCCAGCAATTGAAGATTGAAAACATCATGTCAGACCCAGTTATCATCTCTAAAGGTGTGCCTCAAGGCTCCATCTGGGCCCAACCCTTTTTTCTATTTACATCAATGACATAGCCAGTGCTGCTGGCACCTCCCGCATTCACCTTTATGCAGATGACACCATTTTGTACTCAGTTGGTTCCTCTCCCAACTCTGCGGCTTCAAGTCTTAAACTCTGCTTCTCCTCTATAGAGCAGTTCTTTGACAATCTCCATCTCCGCATTAACACCAGTAAGACAAATTGTATCTTTTTTAGCCGAAAACCTGTTACCAAGAATCCACTTACAATCACCTGCATGAACGATGGCTCTGGAGTATGTCAAAACATATAAATACCTGGTTGGATTCATCCCTGTCATTCATTACACACATCAATAACCTTCAAACAAAAGTCAAAGCTAGACTAGCCTTTCTTTTCCGCAATAAAGTTTCCTTTATTTATGCTACCAAATGCACCCTCATTAAGATGACAGTACTGCCAATTTTGGACTATGGCGATATTATTTACAGAATGGCACCAAACACAGCCCTAAAAGAATTTGACACACTCTGTCATTCAGCCATCCGTTTTGCCACTAATGCACCCTTTCACACTCATCACTGTGACCTGTATAAACTGGTGGGCTGGCCCTCCCTTCATACCCGGCGGCTCCATCATTGGTTTCTTTTCATACAAGACAATCCTGGGCAAGACACCTCTCTATTTGTCATCTCTTCTTCATGCCGCTCATAACACTTATCACACACGATCAAGTAATTGATACTACCTTTGGTAGTATCAATGATACTACCCCATTTCTACTACCTTTGGAAGTAATGCCTTCAGCTTCTCAGCTGTACATGATTTCAACATACAAAATACCCTGAATCTTACGTCTCTGATCCCAACCTCCACCTTTAAGCAGAATCTCCAAAACAACAGTTGACTCTTCTTCCTGCTGACAATCCTGAACCATATTTATATACACTTACTTAAGGACTTTAATGGTGGTTTTTTTTTCTTCTTTTTTCTTTTCTTTTCTTTGCTGTCTACCTCTCTTATTTTAATTGCTTGTTCTATGTCTCATGTATATGACTATGTACAGTTGTACAGAATGTTTCTATTTATTTCTGTAGTCTCTTGGCCAGGTCATGTTTGTAAATGAGAAGTGGTTCTCAAACAGTTTACCTGGATAAATAAAGGTTAAATAAAAATAAAAAAAGTTAATGGAGCAGTCACCCCTGAGCGGTTAATGGAGGTGTAAAAGGTCACAGTTTGTATGTTGAACTGATAATGAGACTAGGGGTGTGTGGGGGGGGGATCTACCTGCCACTGGGGCATTCAGCAGCATGAATAAATAATCATTAAAGTTAAAGGGGAAGCACATCAGAATGAATCACTGTTTGTTGACTTACAACTGGTTTAGTGACAAGGATGAAGCGATTCTTGCCTGTGACACCATATGTGTGAAACATTTGAGGGTGACCACCGATCCCACTTTGCGTTGTACCGCACAGCATTTTTGACCATTTTTCATTTTTGAAAATGTCCTGCATTTTCATTAGTCTGTTGGTTTTAAATGATCATATTAAGAAAACGTGCATGCGTTCTTTTGCACTTTTTAAGAAAGCATTTTATTTATTCTTTTTGTCTTTATTGAGATTTTTTTTATTCACAATTTAACACACATTACACACACAACACAATCAGAAAACACAAAGAAAAACACCGCTAAGTATATAGACAATAGATATATATATACAATATATATATATATATATATATACAATATATATATATATATATATATATATATATATATATATATATATATATACTATATACCTATATAGACAAGACACACATACTTAAAAAAAAAAGAAAAAAAGGAGAGAAGAATCTACACAGTCTGTGGGTTATCCATTATTCCATTTAAGTTTGTAATTGTATAGTCTCTATATAATTTAATACTAAGGCCCATATGTAGTTTGAAACTCTTGAAGTCTTAAATGCTGTTTACTTGTAATTTCTTCAATGGGCTACAAATCTATTATCTGATCCAACCATTGACCCAGTGTGGGTCCTGACTGGGAAATCCATGCAGTATATGCATTTTTTAGCAAAATAAGAAAACATTAATTGTAAAGACATTTTTTTATAAAGGGATACTTATTTTCAATATCATAATTCAATAAATATAACATAGGGCATAGCTCAAAAGTACAATTACACATCTCTTGAATTACTTTATGAATCTTCTCCCAAAAAGAAAAAAACAGCTTTACAATACCAAAAATAAATGCATGAATGTTCCTAGTTCAGATCCACATTTTCTACACATAGGAGATTTTGTATCATTAAATTTATTAAGCTTCACTGGAGTTATATAGTATTTATACAGGAATTTATAATTAGTTTCTTTAACTTTAATGTTCACACTCCAGGGTAAGGTCAAATTAATACACAGAGTTAACCATTCTTTTTTGCCGAACTTCCTTTTAAGCTCTAAATCCCAATTTGTTCTCAAAGAAGAAAAATAATTCTGGGAGCTTTCTAACAGAATTTAATACAAATTAGATATCTTCCCCGTATCCGAAGTAGCAGAAATAATACATTTGTCCAACTCAGTAGGATATAATCTAAGTTGTCCCTTTTTATGTAGAGATGTAATAATGTGACGAACCTGCAGATATTTAAAAAAATCTGTTATAGGAATTTGATATTGAACACAAATAGCAGTAAACGATTTAACAGATTTGTCTTCATCAAACATATGCGCAAAGGTTTTCAGCCCATGAAGTGACCAGTTTCGAAAATCAGTTTGGGAAAGTACTAAAAAGTCAGGGTTAAACGCAATAGGAGAGTTTTTAGTTAAATGACCTTTTGTGCTCAAATACCTATTACAATCCTGCCAAGCTTTCAGTGTGGCTTGTAAGGGGGCAGCCCCTCTACACTCATCAGAAACTGCAAGTTATTAACATAAAGTGTTGATGTGATCTCCAATGGATAACATAGTGATTCCAAAGTTACCCACAGGGAACTTTTTTCCAGCTACCAACTTATGATATTTGTAATTTGGCAGGTAATACCACTGAAAATTTGGAAGTCCTAAGCCCACTTTTAGACCTGATTTTGTTAAAGTGGACAACTTAATTTGCGGAGTCTTGTTGTTCCATATACACTTTGTTAAACATCTATTAATTAGCTTAAAAAAAGAAAAAGAAATATAACATAGTAACATATTAAAAGCATAAATAAACTTAGGGAGTATACTCATTTTAATAACATTAATTTTCCCAATAAGAGATAGTGGGAGAACAGACCAGGTCTGAAGTTTTTTACAATTCTCTAGTATAGTGTTATAATTGTCCTTAAATAGTTTATCCAAAACGGGTGTCACTTGTATTCCAAGATATTTAAAACCATATACAGACCAGGAAATGGGGCATTCTTTCTTAACATTTTCTTCATTTAAAATATTAAGAGGACAAGCAATGGATTTTTGTAAGTTAACCTTATATCCTGAGATCGAAGAAAATTTTTGAATATCTGCCAGAACATGGCACAAGGTTAATATAGGTTCAGTGACAAATAAGGTATCATCCGCATAAAGTGAAAGTTTATGATATTGCGTGCCTGTGGTCACTCCCTTTATCATAGGATAGTCTTTATTGAGATTTGATAGAAGATACATAATACACAAACACCCAAAATTATAAATTATACATTAATGTAGCAAAAGCAACTGTTCAAAGTTGTTAGTAGCTTTTAGCTTACACAGACAAAAGCAATAATAGTTGTTATTATAAATGAATTACACACATTATGTTTAGCAAAATACTAAAAACATAACCAAAGTTTCAGCATAAACTGTAAAAAATTATATGATCAATAAGTTATGACAACATATGTTTTTACATTGCTTTTAACTCATCAAACTAAGTTAAGCAATTTTCAGAATACTTAATGAATGAGAATACTTAAACATCCGAGTTGATGTACTTTAAAATTTAAGGCAGAAGCTTTTGTTTCACTGTGTAAAAAGTAACTATCAGAAGTTAGTAATAAAAATAAATATGAATTATATATTAGTTTAAAAAATATTAGTTTAAAGGTATTAATATAAAAAAACTGACACTCATGAACACAATTGAATATAACAAGGTAAAAAAAAAACATGTCAGCAAATAGTATACATATACTACAATGGCAGTAAAACAAATCATTCTTCGGAAGAGGCTGCATTCTCTAAGGCAACCTAACACTTAAAGTAATTTCAAGTAAGTGAGAACCTTGACCAACGCTTGGCCTGCAAATCTTCCTAACAAACTTATCTGACCAATTTATTTAGTTGCCAAGCCAAATAATTTGATAGCATTTTAATGGAGTTGGTCATGTTAGCTTGTATCAAATAGTAAGGTCAACACATTATGTTTGGGTTTGGTTGTAATCACCAGTATATTTGAGAACAGTTCCCAGTTATTAAATGTCATATAAAAGTGTCATACTATACAAACTCTTCTAGTCAATGTGACAACCATTAGGTTTCTATCAAGCATTCTAACATGACCCTTCCTCACTGTGAATTATGATAAAAAAGGTGTTGGTTTTAGAGTAAAACTGTTCATCCCTCTGCATGTCCACTTGGTCTACATTTTTTGTGTAGATAAACCATCCTCTGTAGAGAGCTGACTCAAACCGCCGGAGATTGTCTGCCCCACAAGACATGTAGAATACAAGGGACAATTCCTCTGGGTCATCAGCGCAGATCGTTTTCAGGTCATGTTTTTTATATTGCTGAAAAACAATACAAAACCTTGGTTTAATCGCAGTTTAAAATGTTTATGTTTAGTATTAAACATTACATTTAAGTTCTAATACTCTAACTAAAACCATAAGCTTTAAATATGTCCTAATAGCATCTTCAGTTAGACAACACATCAGCAATGAATTAAGACCTACCATAACTGATAAAATCTTTGTCTCTACACCTTGCTTTGTGGTGCAGCTGAAGAAGTTGTTTGTGTTAGTGAAGTTCAGCACAACAGGAACACTCTTGTGATCAACACTGTCCGTTGTATAATAGTAGATGGTGATTGGTGCTGAAAAAGCCAAAGCATTTCAAAATATATTTCAAAATATAGTTATTAAACAAGTGAAAATGAAGAATATTGCTGCAAGACACAATTACCTGGCCAAGTAAACTTTAGCAGTAACCACAGTAGTACATTGCAACTTACACAAAATCCACATAATCTGCATGATTTAAAGGGGTGGAAAAACGCATTTTTCCGAAGGCTTGATTGTGTTTGTGGGGTGCACTGTAACATGTGTTCATGCTTCATTTTTTAAAAATTGCATTATTTTTCATATATTTTACCTTTATTCTACACTGCTCTGCCCCTCCTTGTAAAAATGGTCTAATGGTTTCCGGGTTCTATGAAGCCAGTCCCTCAAAACTACGCAATGGGCTCAGATTGGTTAGCTGGCCCAGTGTGTTGTGATTCGCTAACCGCCTAGTGCACGTTTTCCGGAAACGTCACGCCCCGTACCTTTACCGGTACTTTGTGCTTTGGTGTATTATAAACAATGGCATCAATAAAACCAATCGGACCCGGGGAAACGTTAGTAAAGATGATCGAGCAGAACCTGTTCAAGAACGGCTGTTAAACGACGTTTCAGAAAGGTTTGTTTTTTGTTGTCTCATTACTTTTTAGATACGCTGTTATTTAATTGTACTAATTATTATAGAATTACAAAAAAATAAGCTTCATGAACAAGAATTTCATATAATCGTTCTAACAAATTATACTACAGTCCTCAAAGGGATTTTTTTGAGTAAAGACTGCAGATCTATAGTGATCGTTTCTGACTGTATGCCACCATTACTTTTGTATTTTTAGAACGATTGTAGACAAATATCTGTCGACAGAACTATTAACCCAAAACGAACACTAAACATCGGCTGCCAAATCAAACACAGAACCATGTTTAGCATGCCTTTAGATAAACAAGCATGTAGATAAACAATACATAAAAGCTCTAATCAAAGAATAATTTACAATAATTATTCCAAGTTCGCTGTTGAGATAAAAAAAAAGTTTGTAACGTTAGGTGTTTGTCGGGTAACGTTAAGTATGAATGAGCATTTAACAAACCAGCAGAGCCAAACAGCATTGTCATTAGTTTACTTCCTTGCTACAACGTACAATTAACAATACGAACTATTACAGGAAAACACATCGACGAAAAATAAATCATACTTACAGGTTGTGGCTCGTAAACAAAAGCTTCTGTTTTTAAAGTTGGAACTGCTCTATCTTTCAGGACAAGCCGATGTGCGAATCCTGCATTGAACTCGCCACGATTGTGGAAGCTTTCCTCCGTAAAATGTGCAGCACAGAGAGCGAGATTTTGGTCATAATTATGAGGGACCGAGATAAAAACAAATTTTAACCATTGATCCCTAACTCCCTCGTCCCTAGGAAGGCTGAACAAAGCGGACCTGCAATCCGGATGAAAATAACAGCAGCGTTTCGACGGCATTGCGACAACTCATCTCCAAAACAGCAATATAAAATGGCCTCGCCCCGCTTATATTCTCGGAGGAGGGGTTTATGTAAATAATGGGATATGCTGACGTCAGCATATCCCATGGAATGTTGTGTAGTCCAAAACCGGCTGTTTGCTGTAGTCCTTAGAAATTGAATTTTTTAAACGCAAATATCTCCCTTTGCTTTGAACTTTGAGCGCTGTAACTTTCCAGATGTTGTTTATGCTCAAACAGCAACATTACACACTAGCTAAAGTTAGAAAAGTGAAATTGTGTTTTACCACCCCTTTAACAAATACAATAAGTGTAATTTTGGTAATCGGGCCCAAATTATAATGACTGCTAAAATAAAAGATAGAGCAGACAAAGAAAAAAAAATAACAGTGTCATGGAAAGAGAGGAATTTCAAACATCATATATTCACATATTATTTGGTACCAACCTGACATGGTGTTATCCAAACATATCTGATGATTATATGGGGTGACATACTTTTCCTCAAAAAAACTCTTAATATACAAATTATCTTTTTGGTTAAGTTGTCTCAATTTCCTCGAAGAACCTGAGAAAAAGAAAGCAGAATAGTTACACAATTCTCAAAAAGTCACATTTGGTTTTCACATAATTATACACAGTACATACACACATATATTATGTACACACAAACTTTTATTTTGGATGCTATTAATCGTTGCACAGCCCTAGGGTTTATTTATTTATTTATTCTGTGCAATTGATTGCACACATTTGAAAAATGTACAGATAAAAATGTCAATGAATCCAACACTCATTTCTTACCAGAGGTAACCTCAGCTTTCGCAGGCAGGACCACAACTTCATTAAATTTGCAATTCGTCTTTCCACAGTTGTTGCAAGGGTTGTCAGGGTCACAGCCTCGAGCAAGAACCAGAGTGAAGCTCGTATCAGCCATGGAGACAATTAGCAAATTTTCATCATCGAAAGAGTCATCCTCAATGTCTTCCCACTCCGGTTGTGAAGGTGATGGTTCCTGGCTCCCATATGCCTCCAGCTCAGACTCGCTTACCATCATCAGGCTGAAACTCATGAGCGTCGGCTCCTTTTTAATGACACGGAGCTCCTCAGATTCGCATTCTTCTTTTTTTGTTTTGCAAGGATGATGTATGGTCTAAGAGAGATTATTTGACCAGCAGAGTTGAAGAAAATGAAGCCAATCTAGGTCAAGTACAGTTTTATTCCTCAAGCAATTACTCAAAAAAACATGATGATGTAATCTCTGGAATATAACCTTTTAAACACACACACACAAGTCCATGTGATCAAAATAAATTCCCTGACTAGGCGAAAAATCCCCAGTTAAAAGTTTTGTTTCACTTGTCTCCGGTCACATTTAAATGGTTAGATTAAACAGAAAAGTGAGTAATATGAGACTGCAATAGTCTGTGTGGGTAAATGCAAAACTCACAAGTAAGGGAGATCCTTCAACCAGAAGATTGGCAAATGCCTCTGGAGTAATATCTTCCACATTTATGTTGTTTATCATTAGGAGTTTATCTCCCTTGCTGAAAAGAGATAGATAGATAGATAGATAGATAGATAGATAGATAGATAGATAGATAGATAGATAGATAGATAGATAGATAGATAGATAGATAGATAGATAGATAGATAGATAGATAGATAGATAGATAGATAGATAGATCTCATACGCATGAAAGTATATTGTACATAATCAATAATCTTACCTTGTGAACATTCCTTTATTATAGTTTAAAAAGCCCATCACTTCATATGAGTGTTTCCCTTCACATTCAGTGTGGAGCAACGTAACACCTCCAGAAACAGGATTCCCCTATAAGATGTCA
This sequence comes from Gila orcuttii, assembly GCA_026230005.1. NCBI lineage: Eukaryota > Metazoa > Chordata > Actinopteri > Cypriniformes > Leuciscidae > Gila > Gila orcuttii. The sequence continues at coordinate 30,101,984 of JAPDVR010000022.1, read as the reverse complement.
CACATGAAATGTTTTCAACTGGTACATTTAAAATGAACACCTAACATACTGACGATGTTGATCAACTGTTGTATATCAAATCAGCTATAGATTTGCAAACAACAAAACTCTACATACCTCTAAATCCATGATGAACTCAGATTACGATGTGTGAGGCTTGACTCTGAAACACTGTCTTTTGAAAGTCAGATGACCTGACGCTGCAGTAAGAAAAGGAAGCTAAATTAGTATGTCTCTAAACCAGTGTGAGGGTTGGCCAGAAAAGGAGAAGTATAGAGTTGAGGGGAAAGGACATATAAGTGTAACCCACAATGCTGAGACAAGATAGTGTTTGTGCCATTCATATTTTCCATAAAGGTATAGTTCACCCAAAAAAAATTAATTCTGTCATAATTTACTCCCCCTAATTTTTTTTATGTCTGTAACCAAACAGTTGATGTGCCCCATTGACTTCCATAGTATTTGTTTTCCATACAATGGGTTTTTTCAGTCAATGGGGTCCATCAACTGTTTGGTTACTCTTCAAAATATCTAATTTTAAAGTTCAGCTGGTGAAAGAAATTCATACAGGTTTGGAACAACTTGAAGGTGAGTAAATGATGACAAAATCATATTTTTTTTCGAGAACTATGTCTTTAATGTAAAATAATTCAGAAAATGTGCTTATACTGCCAAGTTGTGCTTAGGAAAAGCTGATGCTCACTGTGTGATTGCCTTTCCCAAACAATATGATACCCATGCTGACGATCTTTAAGTCTAAATTGCCAACTCAAGACTCAAATGTGTGTTTTGTTTTCTAACTGGTGGACAAATCTGACCGGAAATCTGACAGGAAACTTTAACCTTAATTAAGTTATTGACCTGATCTTTTAAAATATACACTATTAATGACAGCTTTTCAGTCTGAATCACCAAAAAGCAAGGTTTCATTGTCTTTTTCACTGTGCAGAGCACAAAACATATTTTACAGCACAGTTATTAAAACTGACTTTTTAAATAGACATTATTGGTACTTTGAGGAAATAAGAAAATGAGGTTTCACATACATAATGGTACAGGTGTACACTCCCAGAACACAATCCTACTGCACTTCCTCACACAAGGTAATATTAACAAAAGAAGAGGAACAAACTGGTTGCGTGGGAATGTGCACATAAGTGTGAAGCAGTGTAACACTCACATCCATCCACACAAAAACAATACATTTACTGTAAAAGATCATACAATTTTGAAGAGATGTGCATAGCTCAAGTCACTTTGAACTGTCCTTGTATGGAAAATTTTGAGAATGTTGAAGAATCTTCATGCAGCTCTTTGTACAAGGACAGTTCATGGTGACCATCGTCAAGGTCGAAAAAGGACAATAAACCACCATAAAACATAAAAGCCACCAAATAGCTTTGTGTGAGGAACACACTGAAATTCAATTCCTTTTTACACTGATAATATATCCCTCCAGTGAGATGACCTTGTCAGTCATGGTCACCATGAATGAACTGTCCTTGAATGAAAAAGAGCTGCATGAAGATTCTTCAAAATTCTCCTTTTTGTTCCACAGATAAAAGAAAGGCTTTGGGTTTGGAACAACATGGGGTGAATAACTAATATCAATTGTAACTTTTGGGTGAAGTAAAAATGTAGTTTTATAAAAACTGCTTTATAGTAAGGTCAGTACATAGCACATTCGCAAACAAATTAGCAACAAAAATTTTACCTGTCATCTGCAGCAGTTTAGGGCACATGAAGGCTGAATTTTGTGCCATATCATTCCAAGTCAGCTATTTACCACTTGACAATAAATCCAACCTCATCATTGTTGATCTTTAGTGCAAATTAAGGACTTAAAGGTGCAAATTCACTCTTAAAACACACACACACGCACACGCACACGCACACACACACACACACACACACACACACACACACACACACACACACACACACACACACACACACACACACACACACACACACTATATAGTGAGAAGGAAGGAAACTCTGAAACACTTCTAGGATATACGTCAAGCTTTAAATTTGTATGCGTATCTATAGACAATTGCAATCTCGTATTTGAAACTAAAGCATGTTTTGTAAATTGCTCTGAATAAGAGTATTAAAAGACAAGACGCCCCCCCCCCCCCCCCACCACCACCACCACCTTCACATTTTTACAACCATTTCCTGCTTGTCCCTTCACAAACCTACATGCATTCTGTCAAACCACTGCCAAACTTCCATTTATAGAGGTAAAACCGACAACAAGTTAGCCTACATAAAAATGCGAAATGTATATGTGCATATAAAATAAAAATAATAAATAAAAAGTATTGGTTATACGTTGATTGTCCAGTTTAGAGACTCTACTAACTAAATTGTCAACAACTTTTAATTAAATCATTAATAGACTGCAGAAGACTGTTAGGTTAGGATTAGGTGATAGGGTTCAGATTAGAACAATAAGTTGACATATAGTTGCAAAGTTTCTTTGAATGTCTGTTGAGGACCATCAAAATAGTAATAAAGTATTAGTAGACATTATACAGACAGTCTACTAATGCTCTAATAAGAGTTAGTTGATATGTAGGGGCAACATTACTGTCTTAAGTGGACCATAGAAATTCAGTGTTACCAAAGTATTTTAGTTATAAGCTGATACAAGTGTCATGTCCTCAAAATATAGAAAACCTTATAAAAAAAAAACTGGGAAAAAAAAGGGCCGTTTGAGTCCAAGGTCACCACAAGAGTTACATCAGCTCTACATATTTCCCTGATGTTATCATCAAAGTTATATATCACTCACAGAATGAGTATCACGATTATACAATAAAACAAAAAGAGTTCCGTTAATGATGTAATGCACCTCAATGAATTAGTCATTTCTTGTTTTTATTTAAATACGTCAGTAAAAGCACCGGCATGTGTTTGAAATAGTGCGCAGGTGTTTCTGAGCATAAGTAAAAACATGAGAGAATGTCTGCATGAAACGGATAAAGTGATAAACAAACCACAAAGCTTCTAAGTGATGCTGTGCACTGTCCTCTACTCTCACTATTAATCATCATGTTTTTGGAGCGAGCAGGAAGGTGGTAATGCCATGTAGCAGTCGGTTGTTTCAGCTCAAATAAAAAAGAACAGACATTTTGAACAAGAAACAAATTACATCAACGAGGATGGGGAGATTATAATGTACGGAAAAGGGATTACGGTGCAACAAACACCATATAATTTTTTTAGATCTGAACACATTTCACATTATATCAACACACAATATCCATTAACTAAGGTCTAATTAACATTGTTAACAAAACAAGAAACAAGTTGTGCCATAATGAAGAAACAAGCTTGAGGGCTGCTACTACTAAGGTCATTTGATTAATCTAGGCCGTTCGTGACCAAGAGTTCGTAGCCTGAAACATGTGGAAGTTCTGTGACTGATGAGATGCACGGCAGAGGTTTTGGTTCATCAGAGGACAGGCGTCGCAGACATAAGCAAACAAATGCAGTTAGGACCAGAACTGATACGCTCTTTAGACATATTTTGACTGTATATTAGTGGATTGTGAACAAAAGAAGCATGTTTAAAAAGCTGAACTAAAAAAAGAGAAAGAGTTCGAAAGAAGTGGATAGCAGAAATTATTTTAACCAGAATGGAGAAATAAAAAAAAGATAAGACCTAAAAAAAACCAAAACCATGGATGGAACTAAGTATTAATTACTGAAATTTAATTATACTTTTCCCTTGAAAAATAAAGTAAGGGACTGTAATTTAATTACAGTTACTTTGGATGTAATTACATTCATAGACTATAGAACAGTTCTATATAAAACAATATTGGTGTCAAGCGTTTGTCCAATAAAGATGATGAAGGCAAGAAAAAGTAGATATCTATTCTGAACGAGACAGTGAGCATCAAACTTAACATGAACAATACCGGACAAAGTCTGAAGCAAACTGAGGAGAGATAATGAACTAAATGAAGACAGATATGCTCATTAAATGAATCACCATGACAACAGATAATGGAAACTAAGACAAAGGAAATAGGTAACTGAGGAAATACCAACTAAAAGTCCATGAAAATTAAACTAACAACATAATTGTGACAAGTGGACTAATATTCAAATGTATGTTTTTAATGTAACCTTCTCACTTTAAATTCTTCGGTCAGTTCAAGAATAATAATTTATGTAGTTTTATATTATTTATTTGACAGATTTAAGTCTATTCTTGCATTGTTCAACTGGTCGAGGTTGATATGGGATTTAGAAAGTAATTAGTAATAAGTAATGGAATACTATTTAGAGAGAGTAATTAGTACACTATCTAATTATACAGTTAAAGATGTCATCAGTAGCCAGTAATTAATTACTATTTTAGAGTAACTTGCCAAATACTGCCCAAAACACAATTACAAATATTTTGGACATGTCCACGTCTCCCTCTAGTGGACTTTTATGCAGTATCTGTAAATGTACATCCACAGCAGCGTCCTAAACTTACTGATTTCTAATGCTGAATAATAGATAATTTCAAATCTTTATCACATAAATACCAGATAAACTGTTATAGCCCAATGTTTTAGCATGAAACCCCAAAAACATCAGTTAGAAGGATTAAGGAAATAACTGTTACATATATGATCTGTGTTCCCCCCCTTCATTGTGTTTTTGGTTCAGTCCTGTGACCTACTATTGTGTTCCATGATTGTTCTAATTAGTCATGTCTATCACCTGTGCATTGTCAATCACCTCATTAGTTATCTTGTTAGTCCGTGTATTTATACCTTGTGTTCTCGTTCAGTCTTTGTCTGTTATCGTCAATGTAAGCGTGAGTGTTATTTCTACGTATTCCTCATCTCCATGAGCTTTGTCCTACACGTAACGTGACAGTATCTAAACATATGTCTGTGACAGAAAAGAATCAAGAATATGTTTGGAAAACATAATATAAAATAAAAAAACTGTCCATGTATAACAAAGAGCTGCATGAAGATTGAAGATTCTTCAACATTCTAATTTTGTGTTCTGCAAAAAAAAAAAAAAAAAATAAATAAATTCTTAGGCGAACTATTCCTTAAAATTAAATATTTCATTTTACAATTACAGGTCTGTTAGTAAAGTTTGTATATGACATTTTGAGTGGATTTGCTGCCAACAAATTACCAGACAGTTTTTCTCCATTCCACCACATTCCTCCAACACACTCACACACACACACACACACACACACACACACACACAAACACACACACACACACACACACACGTCTGGTTCGCTATCTTTGTGGGGACTCTCCATAGGCGTAATGGTTTTTATACTGTACAAACTATATATTCTGTCCCCAGACAGACAGACAGACACAGTTTTACTCCATTCCACCACCACCACACACACACACACGCACGCACACACCCACCAACAAATACACAAGTGGCAAAAATAGAGCCTACATGGCCCTCTGACTCAAACCAGAAAGTAAAATGTTCATAAACATCCTCATTTAGACACACTTACGCAGATAAGGTAATACATTGGAAGAGCTAACAGCCACATTTTTGAAGTTGACACACACACAAAAACATACTCACTCATGTTTGGCACATCAAAATAGAGGTTCCTCTCTAAATTGATCATCATGTAGTCCCTACATCACAAAACAAACAAATACATACACATTTGGCATATATGTCCATATTTTGTGATTTGGCATCACATCTCAATCAGAGGTCTGTTCAAGATTAAGTGGCAAGTACTAATTTTTGACTTTCTATTATTCTCCATAATTTTGACATGAAATAAAATATAATATAACCTTAACATCACTATAATTTCCCTTAATTACAATTTAATATACAGTTAATGCCCTAAAAGTCTTCCTTGCATGCTGCCATCTGTAATTTAGCGACATCAAGTCTAATTTACACATCTACCAGTAAAAAATTCAACTCAGCATTAATCCATATATTTTAGTCTGTTCAAAGTTTATACAGTTAGAAACTACACTGGTACTGTAGCACTTTATTTTACAGTCCTGTTCCCCCTGTACATACTATGTACTTATTATAATTACAATAACTGGGTATTAGGTAATAACCCTGAACCTATACCCCTAAACCTAACCTTAAACCAATTACATTATATTACCCTGTGTAAGTACACATACTGTAAAATAAAGTGCAACCACTACACTCCAAAAGGGGGTTTTCATAGCAATAGGGTACTGCCATATTTATTTTTTAACAGGAATGAAAACGAGGCTGTGAGGATATATATTACAGTGCGTTCAATTGATTGTTTAGGCTACTGTTGTATAACAGCAAACTGATTGTTCAGCTGATGAAACATCGTTTAAAAAAAACCTTCATAGACAAAAACTCCATAAAACAGTTTTGAAAGTTGTGAGTTGTGAAAATTATGTGATCCAGAACCTTTAGTGAATGCCATTTTAAAGACAATGCTGCATTTGAAATCGCATACTTCCCTACTATATTGTAGATGAAAAACAGAATGTGACAAAAGATATGTCTGAATTCTGAAAAAAAGCAGGGAACAGTTCTTAAAAGAACCCCCTTTTTTCTAGTGTTAAGAACATTTTAATAATCTAAAGAACCCTTTTCCACTATAAAGAACCTGTTGAACAATGGAAAGGTTCCATGGATGTTAAAGGTTCTTCATGGAACCAAGAAAGAATCTAGACTCTAAAGAGTCTAAACTTAAATGAAAAGTTGATCAACTACCAACAATATTATAGGTGCAATAGGTGATCTGGGAAATGCTAACTTTAGCCTGCTAGCATTGAAAGTGTATATGACCCCACGCTCCCATCAAATCACCATCCAAAGCCATGCCTCCTCCAAAACACATGAACCCGCACAGATCAGAAGCAAGACGACCAGAGACAACGTTATTAGATTACATCATTTCATTCACTGGTGAGAAACTTTACAGTAAAGTGAGTAACAGTACTACAATAATGAATGTAAACAACTGGTTGCCTGCCATTCTCGCTCTGTCTGCACAGCGTACGTGAACGGGCTGAGGACGTATGATGTCTGCGTGAACAGGCTGTGCAGTGGTGTGCAAACACACGTTGACTGATAGGGAAAACATGGTATCATTTCATTCGGACTGAATGCAATGATTGACAAACATTTTATGGTCCTACACCTTCCACAGACAGCATATTTATACAAATAAATTTAGACCACTTGACATTGCTATCAGGATATGAGGAGACGATTAACCAGCATAACAAAAAACATTCTGAGGAGAATGACCTATTGCATCCTTAAAATACATATTAGCAATATTAAAATATTAAATGGTATTTTATATTTTGGACAATTTAATAAAATATAATGCAATATATAAAGTTCTTGCTTGTTTAGATAACAGTGAGGAGTGTGAGCTAAAATTAAGCCCCTCTGCTCTAGGACAGAGCTATTCTAAGACCTACTTCCAGCCAATCAGGAGCCAAAGTATCTGGAGTGGACAGCGTACCACATGCTACACTATTTCCAAACCGAAAACTGTTTGTCCAACGAGACTCTTTGTCAACCAACTGCTCTTCATCTTCAGAAAACAGACCTCATCAGCAAGTACGAGATTATTCTACTTTCTGTCAACTAGAAACAGTAAGATGATTCAACAAGAGGTGACATGCAAAAATAAATTCTTCCTTTGATTCTGCCTGCTTTTAGTAGTTCTTGTCTCTTTTCAATTTTAGTTATGTTGGATGTTTTAATAATTGGAGGTGGTCCTCATGCTCTAACCCTGGCTACCCTGCTCTCAAACCCTGACCAACCTCTCTGCCAATCTAGTGCTGACATCCTTCAGGGAATTCAGCTGAGCAAAACTAAAGCTAAAAGTGTACGCTACAAAAATAAAAAGAGACAACCCACCAGTAAGTTCAAGCAGTTTGTGGTGAGGACAATTTGGTTTTTGTTTATTCTTCCATCCATCTATCCTTATTCTATCATCATACAGCTTTAGATCTTCATTCCAACAGGAGCAGTGTTTGAGACAGAGAATGAAGCCAAACATCTGCCATGTCCTCCGCTGCACTTCAAAGTGGTGGATTCCTATGGAAAATGGACATCACTGTGGGAAAGCCAGTTTACTGCCCTGAACATCCCTCACCTCAGATCGCACACGCTGGTGCACACCGATCCATTTAATAAGGTAATAAATGTGTTGACATTTGAATAATATGTGCTTTTGAAATACTATGTTTGAAAAAGTACAAGCAGGATTTTTCAAATTGAAGTTAAAGAAACTGCCAAGGGTTCTTGAGTTGGAAAAAAAGCTAAATAACAATAATACATACTAAAATAAAAAAGGATAACACCTTTTTAACACCCCCCCCCCCAAGTGTTACATAGACTTAACATTAAAGCTCCAGTAGGTCACTTTTGTAAACAAGTATTTGTTAAAACTGTCATTATGTCCTGACAGTAGAATATGAGACAGATAATCTGTGGAAAAAATCAAGCTCGTCTGGCTCCTCCCTGTGGTCCTATTGCCATTTGCAGAAATACACCGCTCCCGGTCAGAAACAACCAATCAGAGCCAGGAGGAATGTCTTAGCAGTGTCAATCACGCTCGTGTACGCGCTGATCACCCCTCTCTTGCACAGCGCGAGCGCGTACTGTCGTTCGTGACTCTCCTGTTCGAACTCGTTCATCCAAATGAACGAATCTTTTTTCGAGTCATTTCGTTCATTCAACGAACGAAATGACTCGAAAAAAGATTTGTTCATTTTGAACGAGTCTTTTTCGGAGTCATTTCGTTCATTCAACGAACGAAATGACTCGAAAAAAGATTTGTTCATTTTGAACGAGTCTTTTTCGGAGTCATTTCGTTCATTCAACGAACGAAATGACTCGAAAAAAGATTTGTTCATTTTGATGAACGAGTTCGAACAGGATCACGAACGTACATCATAGAACAGAGCAAGGCGAGCATTTGTGCTTATAAAACTTAAAGTTTTGTATATTTTTTAAATGACCGATCGTTTCGCTAGATAAGACCCTTATTCATCGTCTGGTATCGTTTAAAGCCCTTTGAAGCTGCACTGAAACTGTCATTTGGTCCTTGAAACGTTTGTGTCCTATATTGAAGTCCATTATATGGAGAAAAGGCCTGGAATGTTTTCATCAAAAACCTTAATTTCTTTTCGACTGAAGAAAGAAAGACATGGACATCTTGGATGACATGGGGGTGAGTAAATTATCAGCAAAAGTTTTTTTTAAAAGTGAACTAATCCTTTAACGAGAGTGCAACGTTATAAAGTTAGATGTATTGCAAAATACATAATGATTTGAGGACCAAGTTTGTAGTCAAAGTATGGGCAGGCCATAGTCAATGTAAAGCATATTGTTGATGTTTCGTCCTTATTAGTGAATGTTCCATAACTGTTTATAATCCGCCGTCATCAGTGGTCCTGCTTACTAGCCTGCGCGTTCACGGCAGGCTCCGCTGTGGGGGAGGAGCTGTGGAGGGAGGTCTGTAGCGCAGCAGAGAGCAAGGGGGTTGTACCTGGAAGTTGTGCTTGTTCAAATTTTCAGGCTAAGTCAACATTTTCTCAAAACTCCCTACTGCAACTTTAACTAAAATCAGAGAATCGTGAACATGCAGAATTGTTAAACTATTGAAATATTAACTTCAAATCTCAGAGGGTCCTTCAAGTAAATATTTTAGGTCAAAGAGTTTCGGCTGAAAAAAAAAGTTTTATATACTTTGTTGTAAGAAGTCAAATTGGTCAGATTTTTGTACAAATAATAATGCAAACCAATAAATAATGATTACAGTGATATTGTCTATCAGGACGAGAATGCATTTTTTAATGACAATCGCCTGGGAAAGAATAACAAAAAGCTTCTTAGCACAACAAACGGACTGCAGAAACATCTGTATTTCAGTCTTCCAGGAACACAGCTCAGTATAGACTTCTTCCAGGAGCAGGTCTGAACGTCATGCAGCATGTGAAATCAAACGGAATGCCGGACTAACAATAATTACTAAACTAATTGTAAAACATTTGGGTTTACCAGCTCTTCTGGTAATAGGAATCACTGTGTTGCATGATGCTCAGTTACCATTATCAGATTTCTCATTTGGAATGCAACATGCAATGTGTGTTAATACTAAACTTAATATAAATGTTGAATAATAAATTCACTAGGAAATAACTTAATTATGGATTACATTGAAAAGGACTTTCACCCAGGTACGCAAATATGACATGGACAGTGTCTTAATCAGAGCTACAGTGGACAGAATCATCCCAGTGTTAACTGAGGATGAGAGCAAGGTGAAGTTTTTCAAGGCGACGCTACACACTAGGGAGAAATTTATCGGCAAAAACTGTCATTATGGCGACAGGGCCTTCGAGGGCGCAGATGGCAAACATCCCATGTTGGGTGCGGGCAATACAAGAGAATTACCCAGAAGAAAGTCTGCAACACACAGTGCAGCTCATGCATTACTTCTGTACACATGAAGAGATGGGTGAACCCTCCTCAGGTGGGTTTCTAAACGTGATCAAAACCTGATCATCCAGATATCCAAGCAAACAAATAACGAAACCATGGCTTATTGGGTAATAATTCAGAGCAGAAAATAAATACACTCTTTTTCTTAGGTTCTCCTGCTGTGTGTCAGATGGGCCAGAGAGTGATTGTGGTAGGTGGAGGTCTGACCAGCGCCCACATTATCTCAATTGCACTGAAGCAGCGTCTGCCGATCCAAAGACTGTTCACGTCACGTCTGCCGATCCAGAGACTGTTCACGTCACGTCTGCCAATCCAGAGACTGTTTACGTCACGTCTGCCAATCCAGTCACTGTTCACGTCACGCCTGCCGAGCCAGTGTCTCCGGACAAGATGGCCGCCGCCGAGCCTGTGTCTGTTCCTGTTCCTGAGCCGGTGTCTGTTCCTGTTCCTGAGCCCGGTTCTGTTCCTGTGCCATGGCCGCCCAAAGTGTCGTCTCCACCATGGCCGCCCGAGTGGTCATCTCTGCCATGGCCGCCCGAAGGGTCTGCACAGCCCGCTCCGCCCTGGCCACCCGATGGACTGTCTGATCCACCCTAGCCACCCGATGGACTGTCTGATCCACCCTAGCCACCTGATGGACTGTCTGATCCACCCTGGCCACCTGATGGACTGTCTGATCCACCCTAGCCACCTGATGGACTGTCTGATCCACCCTGGCCACCTGATGGACTGTCTGATCCACCCTGGCCACCTGATGGACTGTCTGATCCACCTTGGCCACCAGATGGACTGTCTAATCCGCCCTGGCCACCTGATAATTGGCCTGCTGTGCCCTGGACACCTGTCCGGTCTGCTCCGCCCTGGACGCCTGCTCGGCCTGCACCACCCTGGCTCACAGCCAGGAATCTTGACCCGCTTGAGTCTCCCTGGCTCAACCCTCCCGTCCCTCCCTGATCACCAAGTACTTTCTGGCCCGCTAGGCGGGTACTGACTCCCTGGCTCCCCTCCCTCCCTCCCTCCCTCCCTTCTCTGTGTATGTGTTCTGATCTGCTTGTCTTGTCTGCTGTTTGGTCTTGCACGTTGGATGTTCCTGTCTTGTTTTGGGTGTTCCTCCTTGGGAACGCCAGGTGGCGTCCCTTTGAGGGGGGGGTGGGGGGGGGGGTGGGGGTAGTGTCACAGTTCTGTCACCCTTGTCTGGGTTTTCTCTTTGTTTAGTGACAGAGCTGTGACACTCCCGGTTTGTCATGTGTTTGTGTTTAGTCTGGTCTGTTGTGAGCACATGGCTGCCATGTTATTTCCTTGTGCCATGTGCTCTCCTGTCAATTGTCAATCCCCGCCCATCTTGTTATCTCGTTATTGTTTTGTTTTCCCCACCTGCCTGCCTTGTTACCCTCTTATGTTTGTTCCCCTATTTAATCTCCCTGTGTTTGCAGTCCTGTGCTGGTTTGTTGTCCATGTTTCCCTCGTGTTTCCTGTTCCCGCCTGAGACCTCTCTTTTTTTTCACCACGGGGTAGTTTTTGTTTGTAGTTTTGGTTTTGCCTTTTATTTACTTAATAAACATCCTTATTTCCACACTTGTATCCTCGCTTCACTTTTGACCATTCCGTGACAGGTTCCTCTCCCAACTCTGTGGCTTCAAGTCTTAAACTCAGCTTCTCCTCTTTAGAGCAGTTCTTTGGCAATCTTCATCTCCGTATTAACACCAGTAAGACCAGTAAATGTATCCTTTTTAGCCAAAAACCTGTTACCAAGAATCCACTTACAATCACCTGCATGAACGGGATATGGCTCTGGAGTATGTCAAAACATATAAATACCTAGGCATCTGGTTGGATTCATCCCTGTCATTCATTACACACATCAATAACCTTCAAACAAAAGTCAAAGCTAGACTTTCTTTTCCGCAATAAAGCTTCCTTTACTTATGCTACCAAATGCACCCTCATTAAGATGACAGTACTGCCAATTTTGGACTATGGCGATATTATTTACAGAATGGCACCAAACACAGCCCTAAAAAAACTTGACACACTCTATCATTCAGCCATCCGTTAATGGGTGTGTCGAAAGGTAGGGGCCGTGTCGAAAGGTTTCTCATTGGTGAGAGGAGTTTCCTCCTGGCAACTGCGTTGGCCAATCAGCAGTAACCATAGTTATACGTCATTTCCTTTAGCTAAAAAAAATCGTCATTTTTAGACCGAAAGAAGATGGCGGAGGTAATGCATGTATGCGATATTATAATTTGTTGTTCTCTTTGCTTTACATCTTTCAGCTTTGGTAATTATTTAATTGTTGTTGACAGACACATGTTACAGTGAGACGAATTAATGACTTCATTTGCATTGAAGACTGAAGATCGATGTCCGTTTTGTGCAATCAGTGTTTTTAGACCTTGTGAATATACATAGTCATTTGCAAAGCCACAGACTTCACGCGGTTTGTAATGAACGTAAATATAAGTTCAGTTGTGATATGCATGCCTGTTACCTTACAGATAACTTGTTAAGGTTATAGATAACAACGTGAACGGTGATGTTACGTATCATAATTGGAAACTTATGTCAAACCTGTTTTGGTTTATATATGAATTTTCCTATTTTAAATTTTATTTGTTGTTTATGATTCTTATAGATTTGATCATCTTTGACTGTCACTTGGAATGCAGAAAAAGCAAGCACTTTCACTGCTTCCACTGCTCAAAAACCATAATAAATAAGTCTGATTTTATAATAAGTATGTGTGAAGTAGTCAAACAGACAGTGCCTTTGTCTCCTCAGAGTAGTGACACAAAGATGGTCCAGTGTGCGTCTTTGTCTCCTTTTTTGCATTAAAAATTATTTTTTTCTTTCACCTTGTAGGTATCGTTGACTGGAAGTCTGTCAGTCCGGATGTGAGGGAGGAATACAGGGTGGAGTTTAAGCTCACCAGATGTGATGCCTGTGGATTTCTCTACAAAAACACCACTGGGTATTGCGGCAATGGAAAGAATGCGTTCTATCTATTCAGATAAAGAGTTTGATGGCTTCTGTTCTATGGACTGCTACTGCAGTATGAATGAGTGAAGGAATGAGTTTTGACTTTGAACAAGCCTTTGATGACAAATTCAATTGACATTTCAAAAAATGAATTGTTGAAAAATGACAACTGAATAAAAATGACAACTGAATAAATGTTTTGTGGATAAAACGGTGTTTGTTTTGCTTAATTGATTAATGTCACTTAAAAGAAGGTTATTAGACAGTTTTTACTCCTATTTTATAATTATATGGTGAGTGTTTTATCAAACATATATATAAACAGCAAAAACAATTTGCTGTCAAATTATTATAAAAATAACATTACTTCAGTTCGTATGTACTTTAAATGAAAGTACAAAACTAGTGTGACTTTAATAGTGTCAGGAGACATTTTTATCTTTAAAATAATTTAATTCGTTTTTTAATGACTGATCCACATCCACTATAAGCCCTAAAAAAAGTTGCGGTGGTGATTACGTCATGTAACCCGCGCCATAAAGATGGTTTCGAAGGTAATGTACTTTGAATGTATTCTCAATATCATTATTGCTATTTTTATAGTGAAAGAAATGTATTTGGTCTTGAATCATTATTTGTTGGCCAATAGTGATTAAGTTTATGGCTCGCTTTTATGCGGATCAGGAAGGTTTCGCGTCCAAATGTAAAGACCTTATGGCACGCCCCATTCCTTTTGGCACGCCCCATTCCTTTCCGACCTTATGGCACGCCCATTGCTCCAGGCTGCAGTTACCCCTACTTGCACTAATGCACCCTTTCACACTCATCACTGTGACCTGTAAATAAATAAAGGTTAAATAATTTAAAAAAAAAGTTACGTCGTTGTACGGGAAACGCACCCCTGAGCGGTTAATGGAGGTGTAAAAGGTCACAGTTTGTATGTTGAACTGATAATGAGACTAGGGGTGTGTGGGGGGGGGATCTACCTGCCACTGGGGCATTCAGCAGCATGAATAAATAATCATTAAAGTTAAAGTGGAAGCACATCAGAATGAATCACTGTTTGTTGACTTACAACTGGTTTAGTGACAAGGATGAAGCGATTCTTGCCTGTGACACCATATGTGTGACACATTTGAGATGTACCGCACAGCATTTTCGACCCCTTGTCCCGCACGTCGCATTGAGAAAATGTCCCGCATTTTCATTAGTCTGTTGGTTTTTAATTATCATATTAAGAAAACGTGCATACGGTCTTTTGCCTTTTTAAGAAAGCATTTTATTTATTCTTTTTGTCTTAATTGAGATTTGATAGAAGATACATAATACATAAACACACAGAATTATAAATTATACATTAATGTAGCAAAAGCAACTGTTCAAAGTTGTTAGTAGCTTTTAGCTTACACAGACAAAAGCAATAATAGTTGATATTATAAATGTATGAATTACACGCATTATGTTTTACAAAATACTAAAAACATAACCAATGTTTCAGCAGAAACTGTAAGAAATTATATGATCAATAAGTTATGGCAACATTATGTTTTTACATTGCTTTAAAGTTTAACTCATCAAAATAAGTTAAGCAATTTTCAAAAAAAAATTATGTTATACAAGGTTCAACTTAATTTTAAGTCAGTTTAATGTAATTTGAGTTGAGAATACATAAACATCCGAGTTCATGTACTTAAAAATTTAAGGCAGGAGCTTTTGTTTCACTGTGTAAAAAGTAACTATAAGAAGTTAGTAATAAAAATAAATATGAATTACATGTTAGTTTAAAAAATATTAGTTTAAAAGTATAAATATAAAAAAACGGACACTCATGAACACAATTGAATATAACAAGGTAAAAAAAAAACATGTCAGCAAATAGTATACATATACTACAATGGCAGTAAAACAAATCATTCTTCGGAAGAGGCTGCATTCTCTAAGGCAACCTAACACTTAAAGTAATTTCAAGTAAGTGAGAACCTTGATCAACGCTTGGCCTGCAAATCTTCCTAACAAACTTATCTGACCAATTTATTTAGTTGCCAAGCCAAATAATTTGATAGCATTTTAATGGAGTTGGTAATGTTAGCTTGTATCAAATAGTAAGTTCAACTCATTATGTTTCGGTTAGGTTGTAATCAATCACCATTATATTTGAGAACAGTTATTAAATGTCATATAAAAGTGTCATACTATACAAAATCTTCTAGTCAATGTGACAACCATTAGGTTTCTATCAAGCATTCTAACATGACCCTTTCTCATTGTGAATTATGATAAAAAAGGTGTTGGTTTTAGAGTAAAACTGTTCATCCCTCTGCATGTCCACTTGGTCTACATTTTTTGTGTAGATAAACCATCCTCTGTAGAGAGCTGACTCAAACCGCCGGAGATTGTCTGCCCCACAAGACATGTAGAATACAAGGGACAATTCCTCTGGGTCATCAGCGCAGATCGTTTTCAGGTCATGTTTTTTATATTGCTGAAAAACAATGCAAAACCTTGATCTCGCAGTTTAAAATGTTCATGTTTAGTATTAAACATTACATTTAAGTTCTAATACTCTAACTAAAACCATAAGTTTTAAATATGTCCTAATAGCATCTTCAACAAGACAACACATCAGCAATGAATTAAGACCTACCATAACTGATAAAATCTTTGTCTCTACACCTTGCTTTGTGGTGCAGCTGAAGAAGTTGTTTGTGTTAGTGAAGTTCAGCACAACAGGAATACCTGGACTGTCCGTTGTGTTCTTGTAAGAGTAGATGGTGATTGGTGCTGAAAAGCCAAAGCATTGCAAAATCTATTTCAAAATATACTTATTAAACAAGTGAAAATTAAGAATATTGCTGCAAGACACAATTACCTGGCCAAGTAAACTTTAGCAGTAACTAGTACATTGCAATTTACACAAAATCCAAATAATCTGCATGATTTAACAAATACAATAAGTTTTGGTAATTAGGCCCAAATTATAATGACTGCTAAAATAAAAGATAGAGCAGACAAAGAAAAAAAAATAACAGTGTCATGGAAAGAGAGGAATTTCAAAAATCATATATTCACATATTATTTGGTACCAACCTGACATGGTGTTATCCAAACATATCTGATGATTATATGGGGTGACATACTTTTCCTTAAAGAAACTCTTAATATACAAATTATCTTTTTGGGTAAGTTGTCTCAATTTCCTCGGAGAACCTGAGAAAAAGGAAGCAGAATAGTTACACAATTCTCAAAAGTCACATTTGGTTTTGTATTGGTTTCCTTAAAGGGATAGTTCACCCAAAAATGAAAATTCTCTCATTTACTCAACCTCAAACCCGTAAGACTTTTGTTCATCTTCAGAACACAAATGAAGATAATTTTAATTACATCTGAGCGCTTTCTGTCCCTCCATTGACAGTCGACGCAACTACCACTTTGTAGCTTCAAAAAGTTCATAAAGAGATTGTAAAACTATGAATTGAGTGGATTAGTCCAAATTTTCTGAAGACACAGGTGGCTTTTTTATGATAAATAGATATGGGTTTTATTCAAAAATTCACCAGATATTTTAAACAGAAGCTCAAGCATGTTTGCTTGTTGTGCAAGAACCAAAGAGGTTCATTCATGTGTTACGCAGCACATTTGAGCAGCAAGAACCAGTGAGGTTTGTTCTCACATGTCAAGCAGGTTTGGATAAGCTTCTGTTTATATTCGCTGATCAATGTTTATATGTAAAGCCTAAATTCAATCTGTTCATCATATAAAGTGATCAGGTCTTTTCAGAAAATATGAACCACTCGATTCATATGGATTAATTCTACATTCTCTTTATGAACTTTTTGAAGCGTGTGTTTCAAAGATGAACTAAAGTCTTACGGGTTTGGAAGGACATGAGGGTGCTGATGACAATCTTTTTTGTCATTTTTGGGTGAACTATCTCTTTAAAATCTGCATGGGCATTATTGTAGTAGGGCTGTGCAACGATTAATCGCATCCAAAATAAAAGTTTGTATTTACATAATATATGTGTGTGTACTATGTATAATTATTTTGTATATTTTAATACACACACATGCATGTATATATATATATATCTTTTTTCATTTATTATATATATATATATATATATATATATATATATATATATATATATATATATATATATATATATATATATATATATACATATATTATACAGTATATACATGCAAATATTTCTCAAATATATACATGCATCTGTGTGTATATATACAAAATAATTATACACAATACACACATATTATGTCCACACAAACTTTTATTTTGGATGCGATTAATCGTTGCAGAGCACTAGGGTTTATTTATTTTATTTATTTTTTACATCAATTAGAGCATTTAAGAAATTTAAAAGATAAAATATTATTGTACTGTGCAATTGATTGCACAAATTTGAAAAATGTACAGATAAAAATGTCAATAAATCCAACACTCATTTCTTACCAGAGGTAACCTCAGCTTTCGCAGGCAGGACCACAACTTCATTAAATTTGCAATTCGTCTTTCCACAGTTGTTGCAAGGGTTGTCAGGGTCACAGCCTCGAGCAAGAACCAGAGTGAAGCTCGTATCAGCCATGGAGACAATTAGCAAATTTTCATCATCGAAAGAGTCATCCTCAATGTCTTCCCACTCCGGTTGTGAAGGTGATGGTTCCTGGCTCCCAATTGCCTCCAGCTCAGACTCGCTTACCATCATCAGGCTGAAACTCATGAGCGTCGGCTCCTTTTTAATGACACGGAGCTCCTCAGATTCGCATTCTTCTTTTTTTGTTTTGCAAGGATGATGTATGGTCTAAGAGAGATTATTTGACCAGCAGAGTTGAAGAAAATGAAGTCAATCTAGGTCAAGTACAGTTTTATTCCTCAAGCAATTACTCAAAAAAACATGAGGATGTAATCTCTGGAATATAACCTTTTAAACACACACACACACAACTCCATGTGATCAAAATAAATTCCCTGACTAGGCGAAAAATCCCCAGTGAAAGGTTTTGTTTCACTTGTCTCCGGTCACATTTAAATGGTTAGATTAAACAGAAAAGTGAGTAATATGAGACTGCAATAGTCTGTGTGGGTAAATGCAAAACTCACAAGTAAGGGAGATCCTTCAACCAGAAGATCGGCAAATGCCTCTGGAGTAATATCTTCCACATTTATGTTGTTTATCATTAGGAGTTTATCTCCCTTGCTGAAAAGAGATAGATAGATAGATAGATAGATAGATAGATAGATAGATAGATAGATCTCATACGCATGAAAGTATATTGTACATAATCAATAATCTTACCTTGTGAACATTCCTTTATTATAGTTTAAAAAGCCCATCACTTCATATGAGTGTTTCCCTTCACATTCAGTGTGGAGCAACGTAACACCTCCAGAAACAGGATTCCCCTATAAGATGTCACACATGAAATGTTTTCAACTGGTACATTTAAAATGAACACCTAACATACTGACGATGTTGATCAACTGTTGTATATCAAATCAGCTATAGATTTGCAAACAACAAAACTCTACATACCTCTAAATCCATGATGAACTCAGATTACGATGTGTGAGGCTTGACTCTGAAACACTGTCTTTTGAAAGTCAGATGACCTGACGCTGCAGTAAGAAAAGGAAGCTAAATTAGTATGTCTCTAAACCAGTGTGAGGGTTGGCCAGAAAAGGAGAAGTATAGAGTTGAGGGGAAAGGACATATAAGTGTATCCCACAATGCTGAGACAAAATAGTGTTTGTTCCATTCATATTTTCCTATAGTTCACCCCAAAAAATGTAATTCTGTCATTTACTCCCCCTCATTTTCTTATGTCTGTAACCTAGGGCTGGGGCGGTATGGATTTTTTCTAACCGCGGTTGAAAAGCAAGATTTTCCCGCGGTATGGTGGTAAACCGCTTTAAATAGCCAGCCCCCAACCACCCACCCCCCCCCCCCCCCCCCATAGTTTTGCGCACGCACCAGAAGTCGTTTTTGCTAGACAGACTTTGCTAAATATTGTCACCTACATCCGAAAAAAAAAGAGCACAATTTGAAATAGTCAAATTTTCATCAAGCAGTAATTTGGCATGAACCAATCACTAAATAGATTTCCTTATTTAAGAATATTCTCAGATACATTCGCATTGAATTCATCATTTTCAGGAGAATACATTATGCTGTTCACATTGGAAATGAAAGAACACCTATTGCAACATTTCTTAATTACAAATATTATACACCATATTTATGTTTACATAATATAGTGTTATTTTATATTTTTTATATCGATTATATGAAGAGTGAACAGCATGAGTAAGATAGGATCATAAGATGGGTCATACACGATTTTGACCACTTTATTAAGTTTTGTTTTGTAGAAAGCCTTTCTTTAAATTAAAATTCGTTTTGTATAAATTGTACCTTAATTTTAATCACTGTTTCATTAACGAATTGCCTGGAATTAAGAAATAAGAAGCAAATAGCAGACATATAATCAGGAGGACTTGGAAGCGCGGGTGCGATCTCTTGCGCGTGAACTGGAGCTCGTCTCTTAAATGAACCGAAATTCGGCGTAGGCTGGGCCTAAATGTCTACTTTTAAACAAAATTCAAAACGAAATGATAACATTTTAGTCTACAGTAGCCTAGTCAGGTAAGTTCAGGTTTGCCGATGTGCGTTATAGGCTATTTACTTATTCATATTTATCCCTGGGCGCCGATCGGAGACGGAGTTCACTGCTGATAGTCTGGGGATACAACATAGCCAATATACTAGGGACTAAGCCTTTAAATATCTTTGCTGCATTGGATCAGTGTTCTTTCTAGAACAGCCAAGAGCTTTCTAGCCTCGCCGCAGCAGCACCTCGCATTGCTAGACCTTAAAACTGTTCGAAATTTGTTAAAAAAAAACGTTGGTGCGGGTGGATGGCGGACAGATGATGAGTTTTGTGATGCGGTTGCGGATGAAATAATAATAGCCCATCCGCGCATCTCTAATACGAATGGAATGTTATTATGCGTCATGGAACATTGCGCTCCTCAACTCGCGAAAGGTCGGATTTGCTCCATCTTTTGATGATAAGTTTTGTTTAGAAAACCTTGAATCCATGTAAGCCACAATATCATTAGACATAATCAATGTCATTAGAATCATTGAATCCATGTCATTAGACACAACGTGCACACATGTGCAGGCCAAATTTTTTTTTTTTTTTTTGCGGTGATGACGGTGACGAGCTCAGACCTGCGGTTGGAGTCACGTGACCGCGGTAATGCGGTAATGCGGTAACCGCCCCAGCCCTACTGTAACCAAACAGTTGATGTGCCCCATTGACTTCCATAGTATTTGTTTTCCATACAATGGGTTTTTTCAGTCAATGGGATCCATCAACTGTTTGGTTACTTTTCAAAATATCTAATTTTAAAGTTCAGCAGAAGAAAGAAAATCATACAGGTTTGGAACAACTTGAAGGTGAGTAAATTATGACAAAATCATAATTTTTTTTTTTCGAGAACTATGTCTTTAATGTAAAATAATTCAGAAAATGTGCTTATACTGCCAAGTTGTGCTTAGGAAAAGCTGATGCTCACTGTGTGATTGCCTTTCCCAAACAATATGATACCCATGCTGACGATCTTTAAGTCTAAATTGCCAACTCAAGACTCAAATGTGTGTTTTGTTTTCAAACTGGTGGACAAATCTGACCGGAAATCTGACAGGAAACTTTAACCTTAATTAAGTTATTGACCTGATCTTTTAAAATATACACTATTAATGACAGCTTTTCAGTCTGAATCACCAAAAAGCAAGGTTTCATTGTCTTTTTCACTGTGCAGAGCACAAAACATATTTTACAGCACAGTTATTAAAACTGACTTTTTAAATAGACATTATTGGTACTTTGAGGAAATAAGAAAATGAGGTTTCACATACATAATGGTACAGGTGTACACTCCCAGAACACAATCCTACTGCACTTCCTCACACAAGGTAATATTAACAAAAGAAGAGGAACAAACTGGTTGCGTGGGAATGTGCACATAAGTGTGAAGCAGTGTAACACTCACATCCATCCACACAAAAACAATACATTTACTGTAAAAGATCATACAATTTTGAAGAGATGTGCATAGCTCAAGTCATTTTGAACTGTCCTTGTATGGCAAATTTTGAGAATGTTAAAGAATCTTCATGCAGCTCTTTGTACAAGGACAGTTCATGATGACCATCGTCAAGGTCGAAAAAGGACAATAAACCACCATAAAACATAAAAGCCACCAAATAGCTTTGTGTGAGGAACACACTGAAATTCAATTCCTTTTTACACTGATAATATATCCCTCCAGTGAGATGACCTTGTCAGTCATGGTCACCATGAATGAACTGTCCTTGAATGAAAAAGAGCTGCATGAAGATTCTTCAAAATTCTCCTTTTTGTTCCACAGATAAAAGAAAGTCTTTGGGTTTGGAACAACATGGGGTGAATAACTAATATCAATTGTAACTTTAGGGTGAAACATTCCTTTAAAGTAAAAATGTAGTTTTACAAAAACAGCTCTATAGTAAGGTCAGTACATAGCACACACGCACACGCACGCACACCAACACGCACGCACGCACGGCAAAAACAGTACCAATGGGCGTATGGCCCTCTGACACAAACCAGGAGGTAGATGTTCATAAACATCCTCGAAACCTTTAGACACGTCAGAACAACCAAACACTCACACAAACATCAATATAACAGCATCAATACAAAACGAATACGTCCATATTTTCAGGTGAAAACCCAGGTGCAGAAATTCCCCCCACCACCACCACCACCTTCACATTTTTACAACCATTTCCTGCTTGTCCCTCCACAAACCTACATGCATTCTGTCAAACCACTGCCAAACTTCCATTTATAGAGGTAAAACCGACAACAAGTTAGCCTACATAAAAATGCGAAATGTATATGTGCATATAAAATAAAAATAATAAATAAAAAGTATTGGTTATACGTTGATGGTCCACTTTAGAGACTCTACTAACTAAATTGTCAACAACTTTTAATTAAATCATTAATAGACTGCAGAAGACTGTTAGGTTAGGATTAGGTGATAGGGTTCAGATTAGAACAATAAGTTGACATATAGTTGGAAAGTTTCTTTGAATGTCTGTTGAGGACCATCAAAATAGTAATAAAGTATTAGTAAACATTATACAGACAGTCTACTAATACTCTGATAAGAGTTAGTTGACGTAGTTTTAAAATGTAGTTTTACAAAAACAGCTTTATAAGGTCAGTACATAGCGCACACATGGCAAAAAAAGTACCAATGGGCGTATGGCCCTCTGACACAAACCAGAAGGTAGATGTTCATAAACATCCTCGAAACCTGTAGACACGTCAGAACAACCAAACACTCACACAAACTTAACCAGTTTCACACATCAAAACAGAGGATTTCTCTCTGAATTTATCATGTAGCCCCTACAACAATACAAATCAAATACATCCATATTTTCAGGTGAAAACTCTTGCAGAAATTCTGAGTCATCATGGTATTTAAAGGATAAAACAAAACTGTGTTGACTTTGTGTATTTGGACTAAGTAACTTATAGGCAACACCTCTAGGATATACGCCAAGCTTCTAATTTGTATGCTTATCTATTGACAATTGCAACCTCATTTTTGAAACTAAAGCATGTTTTTGTAAGTTGCTCTGAATAAGAGTATTAAAAGACAAGACTCCCCTCCCCCACCTTATTTTTACAACCATTTCCTGCTTGTCCCTCCACAAACCTACATGCATTCTGTCAAACCACCCACTGCCAAACTTCCATTTATAGAGGTAAAACCGACAACAAGTTAGCCTACATAAAAATGCGAAATGTATATGTGCATATAAATTAAAATAATACATAAAAATTATTGGTTATACGTTGATGACACTCTACTTTAGACACTCTAACTTGTCAACAACTTTTACAGTTTTTTTCGATTGCTAAACGACTGAGCACAACTGGAGCTACATGTGTAAAACTCTAACTACAGTCTGCAATACCAACAGTCACCTGAGCTGAAATTGCAATCAGCAGTGTTTGAAAGAATAGATTTCAGCCTTGTGCCTGTTTTGAATGTGTGGTTCACAGTTTTGACAGCAGTGTGTTAGCATTTGAACAAAGTGCTGTAAATCCACAGTGTTGTGCAGGTTGTGGTTTAAGTCATGGGATAAGCGTGTAGAGTTTTGAAAACTGTGTTCAAGCAATGAAAAACGAACTAGAGTTTGGTCCACATGAACTGCTGCGGTGCAGACTGTAGTTAGAGTTTTGCACATGTAGCTCCAGTTGTGCTCACTGTCGTTTAGCAATCGAAAAAAACTGTAATTAAATCATTAATAGACTGCAGAAGACTGTTAGGTTAGGATTAGGTGATAGGGTTCAGATTAGAACAATAAGTTGACAAAGTTGCAAAGTTTCTTTGAATCTCTATCGAGGACCATCAAAATAGTAATAAAGTGTTAGTAGGCAATATACAGACAGTCTACTAATGCTCTAATAAGAGTTAGTTGATACGTAGGGGCAACATTACTGTCTTAAGTGGACCATAGAAATTCAGTGTTACCAAAGTATTTTAGTTATAAGCTGATACAAGTGTCATGTCCTCAAAATATAGAAAACCGTATAAAAAAAAACTGGGAAAAAAAAGGGCCGTTTGAGTCCAAGGTCACCACAAGAGTTACATCAGCTCTACATATTTCCCTGATGTTATCATCAAAGTTATATATCACTCACAGAATGAGTATCACGATTATACAATAAAACAAAAAGAGTTCCGTTAATGATGTAATGCACCTCAATGAATTAGTCATTTCTTGTTTTTATTTAAATACGTCAGTAAAAGCACCGGCATGTGTTTGAAATAGTGCGCAGGTGTTTCTGAGCATAAGTAAAAACATGAGAGAATGTCTGCATGAAACGGATAAAGTGATAAACAAACCACAAAGCTTCTAAGTGATGCTGTGCACTGTCCTCTACTCTCACTATTAATCATCATGTTTTTGGAGCGAGCAGGAAGGTGGTAATGCCATGTAGCAGTCGGTTGTTTCAGCTCAAACAAAAAATAACAGTATTTTGAACAAGAAAAACATTCCATCAACGAGGATGGGGAGATTATAATGTACGGAAAAGGGATTACGGTGCAACAAACACCATATAGGCT
Source organism: Gila orcuttii (assembly GCA_026230005.1). Classification (NCBI taxonomy): domain Eukaryota; kingdom Metazoa; phylum Chordata; class Actinopteri; order Cypriniformes; family Leuciscidae; genus Gila; species Gila orcuttii. The sequence goes on along the minus strand of JAPDVR010000022.1, from coordinate 30,077,294 downwards.
AATTTTTTTTAGATCTGAACACATTTCACATTATATCAACACACAATATCCATTAACTAAGGTCTAATTAACATTGTTAACAAAACAAGAAACCGGTTGTGCCATAATGAAGAAACAAGCTTGAGGGCTGCTACTACTAAGGCCATTTGATTATCTAATCTAGGCCGTTCGTGACCAAGAGTTCGTAGCCTGAAACATGTGGAAGTTCTGTGACTGATGAGATGCACGGCAGAGGTTTTGGTTCATCAGAGGACAGGCGTCGCAGACATAAGCAAACAAATGCAGTTAGGACCAGAACTGATACGCTCTTTAGACATAGTGTGTAACTGAAAAAAAATCAGCATATCCATTTTGACTGTATATTAGTGGATTGTGAACAAAAGAAACATGTTTAAAAAGCTGAACTAAAAAAGGAGAAAGAGGTAGTAAGAAGTGGTTAGCAGAAATAATTTTAACCAGAATGGAGAAATAAAAAGAAGATAAGACCTAAAAAAAAAAAAACCATGGATGTATTAATTACTGTAATTTAATTATACTTTTCCCTTGAAAAATAAAGGGACTGTAATTTAATTACAGTTACTTCGGATGTAATTACATTCATAGACTATAGAACAGTTCTATATAAAACAATATTGGCGTCACGCTTTTGGCCAATAAAGATGATGAAGGTTAGATTCACAAGAAAAAGTAGATATCTATTCTGAACGAGACAGCGAGCATCAAACTTAACATGAACAATACCGGACATAGGTTGTACGTCACACGCATCACACACATGACCAGCGTCGGCCAATAGTGAGCCTACGTGTGAAGTAGCTCTACGCGATCACACTATGTTAACTGACTAGAGGCCCACAGAGAAGGAAATGAATAGTTGAAATAAAGTCGTTATTTTTGTTTGTTTTTGCGCACAAAAAGTATTCTCGTCACTTGATAAACATAAGATTGAGCCACTGTAGTCACTTGGACTATTTTAACGATGTCTTTAATAACTTTTCGGGGCTGGCAAGTGTCAATCCCTTAGAAGCCTATGGAGGAGTGATCCAGCTCTCAGATTTAATCAAAAATATCTTAATTCATGTTCCGAAGATGAAAGAAGGTCTTACAGGGTTGGAACAACATGTGGGTGAGTAAATACTGACAGAATTTTCATTTTTGGGTGAACTATCCCTTTAAAATCAACATTCAATGCCTAATATTCAAATGTATGTTTTTAATGTAAACTTCTCACTTTAAATTCTTCGGTCAGTTCAAGAATAATAATTTATGTAGTTTTATATTATTTATTTGACAGATTTAAATCTATCCTTTTATTGTTCAACTGGTCGAGGTTGATATGGGATTTAGAAAGTAGGCTAATTAGTAATAAGTAATGGAATACTATTTAGAGAGAGTAATTAGTACAGTATCTAATTACACAGTTAAAGATGTCATCAGTAGCCAGTAATTAATTACTATTTTAGAGTAACTTGCCAAATACTGCCCAAAACACAATTACAAATATTTTGGACATGTCCACGTCTCCCTCTAGTGGACTTTTATGCAGTATCTGTAAATGTACATCCACAGCAGCGTCCTAAACTTACTGATTTCTAATGCTGAATAATAGATAATTTCGAATCTTTATCACAGAAAGACCAGATAAACTGTTATAGCCTAATGTTTTAGGATGAAACCCCAAAAACATCAGTTAGGAGGATGAAGGAAAGAATAACTGTTACATATATGATCTGTGTTCCTCCCCTTCATTGTGTTTTTGGTTCAGTCCTGTGACCTACAGAGGTGTCAAAAGTATTCACATTCATTACTCAAGTAGAAGTATAGATACTAGGGTTTAAAAAGACTTCTGTAGAAGTTGAAGTATAAACTCAACCTTTTTACTCAAGTAAAAGTGTAAAAGTAACTGGTTTCAAATCTACTTAAAGTATAAAAGTAAAAGTAATGCAAAGAAAAAAAAATGCCATTAAGGACAAAAGCTTAGGCCGCTCCACGGGCACTTCCACCTCCTCAAAACAACAGGTTTCTAAAGGCCATGACTATAATGTTATATTAAAATGTTAATGTTGAAAAATTTGGGATGCACTACCTGTTTCAGCCGCATATATGCCCATAGAAAATGAATTTCAGTCCAATTTCCATTTTAGTAAAATGCAAATACATTAAAGAACCATATGTGTGTACTACTGAGCATTAACATGTGTTTCATGGAGAGGAAGATATGATGACTAGTTGCCTATAAGTATTGTAATGGTGCAAAAAGTCAAACTTCAGAGGCATGTTATCATCGAAATGGTATATGTTTATACTTCTCTTTAAGGGCGTAGGTTTGATTTTGAGATTGGTGGGGACTGGGGACATCCACAGAAGCGGAGGAATCAGGAAATTAATAGGATAATGTATTAAGGTTTTTAGTCTATATTGACCTTAACAAATACGTTAATTCATTAATTCTGTAATGTTACAGGTAACTAATAAAGACAAGGAGGCAGTTTAACAGAGACTTAACTTTACTCCGTTCATAGTGCAATGCAATAGTGCAATACTGTCTTGTTCCTTGCTTTTTAAAGAAGCCAAACACGTCGGCATCTTTCATTAAAAGGATATAGTTCACCCAAAAACAAAAATCATTTAGGCTACTCACTCTCAAGTTGTTTCAAACCAGTTTCTTTCTTCTGCTGAACACAAAAGAAGATATTTTGAAGAATGTCGATAACCAAACAGTTGATTGTAGCCATTGACTTCCATTGTAGGAAAAAAAAATACTATGGAAGTCAATGGCTATCATCAACTGTTTGGTTATCGATATTCTTCAAAATATCTTCTTTTGTGTTCAGCAGAAAAAAGAATCTGGTTTGAAACAACTTGAGAGTGAGTAAATGATGACAGAATTTTCATTTTTAAATAAGTGAACATCCCTTTAACAGAAATGAACTGTTGGCATATATGTTTTGCATCAATACTGTCAAGTTTGTCCTGTTGGACACAACACACAGCAATACTGTCAAGTGTCATTGTGACCATTGCTCTGAGACATGTTTTCAGCGTCCTAAGTGCACTGAAACTTCTTTCAGTCCAGCTGATGAAACTGGGATGACAAGGGTTCAACTTGATCAAACAGGCCTCTCATTTCAACAGACCAAGCAATGTTATTTTTTCATGTTTTATAGGGACTTTCCATAGACATAATGATTTTTATACTGTACAAACTGTGTATTCTACCCCCCTACACTAACCCTGTCACAGATAACTTTCTGCATTTTCAAAAAACATCACTTAGTCTGATTTATAAGCCGTTTTCAAATAAAATAAAAATCCCGACAAGGATTTCGGATATTGCTATCTTTATGGGGATATTTTGATCCTATAATGTAGGGTTACACACACACACATGGGGGTTACACACACACACACACTCTCTCTCTCTCTCTCACAGACACACACACACACACACACACACACACACACTCTCTCTCTTACACACACGCTCACAAACACACACACACACACACACACACACACACACACACACACACACACACACTCTCTCTCTCACACACACGCACACGCTCATACACACACACTCTCTCTCTCTCTCTCTCTCTCTCTCTCTCTCTCTCTCTCTCTCTCTCTCTCACACACACACACACACACACACACACAGACTCTCGATTATGTTTGCCACTTATCCCGCGATTGTCTTAAGGTCCTTTCACACTGGACGCGATTTTGACGCACGAATAATTCGCGCGATAGTTTTATTTTTTGATCACCTGTTAGTGTAATGAGTGCTTCCACACCGAACGCGAATGTGCTGCGGCGAAAAAACGAGTTTTATTTTTTTCGCTTCGATGTCGATTTTTTTTTACTTTTGCGGCGACAGAAAAGGCTTCAGCCAATCACATACAAGGAAACAAAGGCGAAGCTTGTTGACGCTTTGGCCGCTCTGACGTAGCAGCATTATTAGAAGAGAAGTGTCACAACATGAAATGTAAACTAAAAACAAGCAATACATTGAAACTAGAAACCTTTTATAATGACAGCATTTTTATATTGCCTATTCCGCATTGCAACGCACGCATACCCTATCATTTATGACATGAAGTTGGGTTGTTTGCTTATAGGGACCAGTTACAAAAGAACGAGGCATGGGATAAAATAGCTGGGAAAGTTGGTGTCTCCGGTGAGTTGATGAAGTGCGTGCTGATGATTTATAATATTTTTGACTAGGAGGGAAATAATTGATTTGGAATATTTTCAACATTCATGGTTGTGTGTTTCATATTATTTTTGCATGCATGTATAGGCCACACACCAGAGCATGTGCGTAAATAAAGCAGAGCGGGGTGACGCTTAAATAGGCCTATAAAAAACTCAAACAAAACATACGTTTCATATATAGCTACGTTTAAATAATATAATGCTATTTTTTTTATTTCATCTATGTTGATGATCTATATGAAAAGGGAACCGCATTAGATGAGTAAGGATCATAAGATGCCCAATATATCGAAAACATTTGGAATGGGTCAGACATAATTTTGACCACTAAGTTTTGTTTTGTAGAAAGCCTTTCTTTAAAGTGAATTTCGTTTTGTATAAATTGTATCTTAATTTTAATCAATGTTTCATCAACAAATTGCCTGGATTAATAGGAATAAGAAGCAAATATAGTAGACAATATAATTAGGACATGGAGGAGCCGGCGAGTGAACTGGAGCGCGTCTCATACCGAAAACTGACAGAAAACACTTTATTAATAAACAATTCAAATGTTTAATACATAATCCTTACTTTGGCCGGTTCTTTGTGGCAAAGTTTTAGCTCCTTTACAAGATTATCATACTCCCCTTCAGACTCTCTGTTCTTTAAGACTGGGTGCACACAAAACCTTATTTTCTGTCTTTTAAAGAAAATCAAATGCTCGTCTTCACTGGATGATGATGATGATGATGATGATGAAGTGTCCGTGTTTTCTCAGCTGTCGGCGCGAAAGTTTTGGAATGTTGAAGCTCTGAACGTCGCAAATTCGCGTCGCGGCTGATGTGAATGGTTTTGACGCGAACTATTCGCACGCGAACTATTTGCTTTTCCGTTTCGTTTTTTAGTTACGCGTCCGGTGTGAAAGGGCCTTTACAGTACTATATTGTAAAAACGGACGTATTCTTGAGCAGAAAACTGTTGATTTCTCCGTCACTTACCGCATCTAGGTTTCCTAATTCCTTTGGATGAGTTTTGCCGCTTCACACAACCAAATGTAACAGCCTCTCACAAGTTAGAAAAAAACACAAAGCCAATCAGTTTAGCGATGTTCAGGAGGTGGGACTCAGATCTATTAAACGTTTGTGTAATTGGCCATTTTTTGAACGATGACAACCCGAAATGAAAACAAGCCGAAATGAAATAGGAGTAACGAGGCTATTTACAAAATGTAAGGAGTAGAAAGTACTAGGGGTGCACCGAAATTTTAGGCCGCCGAAAATGTTCGGCCGAAAATGGCATTATCGGTTTCGGGCCGAAATAAAAAAAAACAGCCGAAAACGTAAACCGAAAATGAAAGTCACTCACCCGCCCCTCCCATCCGTGCGCAAGCGCTCAGGTTTCACTCACGGTCAAGCTGTTATCACGCGTCTGCCTATCAAAGATAGGGATGTCTCCCGCATATTGATATAGCGGCTCCCTGATGCCCGCAAATTAGTTCAAATCTCCCGGAAGAGCGTGCGAGCAAGAGCGAGCGAGCGAACAAGAGCTCGTGCTCCAAACCGTGTAGCGCGCGCACGCCAGACAGGGAGAGAGCGGCCTTGCGTGTGTGTGCTAGTGTGCCACATGAAGCGCATGTAAGACCCCCAGTCCAATTTTCTGTGTATAGCAGTTACATTAAAATTTGCGTAGCACTGCACAACTGTGTTTCCTAAGGCTACATAGGCTTATATGTTGTTTACAGTTTGAGTTTGGATTACGTTCTAGTGCTGTTTTTGTACTGCTGTTTAGCATTGTTTTGCACAGCAATTTAAAATGTAAGTAAAAAATTGTTTACAACAGAATAGAGGCCCACTGCCATTCTGTGATTTTGTGTACAGTTATTTAGATAATTGTGGATCTTTTTGCACAACTGTTAAATAACTATTTTATTTGATGGAACAAAACTTGAAGAATAATATTATTTGGTATTATTATTTATGTTTATTGTTAAAAATATTTTAGGTTTTGTACTGTATATATATATATATATATTTATATATTAGTATAAGTTTTTAAAAGAAGCCATTTTCGGCTTCAGTTTCGGTTTTCGGCTAAGTGCATCCTAAATTTTTGGTTTCGGTTTCGGCCCAGAATTTTCATTTCGGTGCATCACTAGAAAGTACAGATAATTGCGTGAAAATGTAAGGAGTAGAAGTAAAAAGTCGGCTGAAAAATAATTACTCAAGTAAAGTATAGATACCCAAAATTTCTACTTAAGTAATGCAGGGCTCTCAAGTTTTATCAAAAGTTTAGAGTGAGATTTAGGGGAGGAGCCACCCAAATATTTGCGGTCCCTCGACCCAACCAAATTCGCTTCAATTTTTGCTAGCAGTTCAATTTTGCCTATTGTTCATAATTTACCAGCACAAATGGAAATGATAACAATTGTTAAATCTGATAAAAAGACAAATTCATCCAAATAAAATAAATAGTTATATTTAAAAAATACAAATTTATTGAAAAATAAAAATAAATTTGACCCCAAACAAGCCAACTGAACATCAGTGCTCAATGTACATAACATTGTGTCATAACAACTTGCCCTGAGCATGTATGTCAAGACCCAAACCTGTCACCTTTACAGGGGTCATCGGACGCCCATTTTCCACAAGTTCGTATGATTCTTTTGGGTCTTCATGTAAAGTTTGTAACATACTTTGGTTAAAATTTCTCAATGGTTGTGTAAAACAACACCCTTTTTACCTCTTCAAAAACAGCTCTGTTCACAGTGACCCGTTTCGGTGCATGTCTCTTTAAATGATAATGAGCAACAACTTTTTGGCTTTTTGAGGATTAAAAAAAAGTGAATGGACTTTTTTCATTGCATGGTGATTGTGTCCACACACTGCAAAGACACATTTAGTTGCAAATACCATATACAAGTTTATTTTGCATCCGATGACCCCTTTAAAAGCAGTTGGAGAGTTTTTGAATGCATCAAAAATAATTTAGCACGAATTTGGCTATACTCCTCAACATCAGCTCTCACTGTCTTTGATCACAGGCAATAGATATCGTCCAGGAATCGTAAAATCAAAATGCTAAAAAAAATAAAATAAATGAAGATGTCCGCAAACCGCATTCATCAGACCGTGCTCTTTCAACTTCCACTCCGTGTGTGCGCGTGTTGTCTAGTAACGAACGTGCTTGCAGCGGGAACACATAATTTTCCCGGAAAACAACTAATTCTAATTTCTGATTGGCTGGTAGCTAGCATTTAACTCTGTATAACTCGAGACAGATGCTATGAACTCGGCAGAGAACTTCCCTCCGTTTGCCTGCGCCTCGTCCATTAATTGTATAGCGGGACAAGTTCCCTTACTCCTCAGCGTGAGAAATACAAGGTGTGGCGTGTGAGCGTGTGAACGGGTTGAAATGCGTGTGTCTCACGCCCAATGCGTGAGACTTGAGAGCCCTGGATGTAACGAAGTATTTGTACTTCGTTACTTGACACCTCTGGTGACCTAGTGTTCCATGATTGTTCTAATTAGTAATGTCTATCACCTGTGCATTGTCAATCACCTCATTAGTTACTTGTTAGTCCGTGTATTTATACCTTGTGTTCTCGTTCAGTCTTTGTCCGTTATCGTCAATGCAAGCGTGAGTGTTATTAAATGTTATTTCTACGTATTCCTCATCTCCATGAGCTTTGTCCTACACGTAACGTGACAGTATCTAAACATATGTCTCTGACAGAAAAGAATCAAGAATATGTTTGGAAAACATAATAAAATAAAATAAACTGTCCATGTATAACAAAGAGCTGCATGAAGATTGAAGATTCTTCAACATTCTAATTTTGTGTTCTGCAAAAAAAAAAAAAAATAAATAAATAAATTCTTAGGCGAACTATTCCTTAAAATTAAATATTTCATTTTACAATTACAGGTCTGTTAGTAAAGTTTGTATATGACATTTTGAGTGGTTTTGCTGCCAAGAAGTCACCAGACAGTTTTTCTCAATTCCACCACACACACACACACACACACACACACACACACACACACACACACACACACACACACACACACACACACACACACACACACACACACACGCACGCACACACCAACAAATAAATACACAAGTGGCAAAAATAGAGCCTACATGGCCCTCTGACTCAAACCAGAAAGTAAAATGTTCATAAACATCCTCATTTAGACACACTTACGCAGATAAGGTAATACATTGGAAGAGCTAACAGCCACATTTCTGAAGTTGACACACACACAAAAACATACTCACTCATGTTTGGCACATCAAAATTTAGGTTCCTCTCTGAATTGATCATCATGTAGTCCCTACATCTGTACAAAACAAACAAATACATACACATTTGGCATATATGTCCATATTTTGTGATTTGGTATCACATCTCAATCAGAGGTCTGTTCAAGATTAAGTGGCAAGTACTAATTTTTGACTTTCTGTCGCTCTCCATAATTTTGACATGAAATAAAATATAATATAGGCTAACCTTAACATCACTATAATTTCCCTTAATTACAATTTAATATACAGTTAATGCCCTAAAAGTCTTCCTTGCATGCTGCCATCTGTAATTTAGCGACATCAAGTCTAATTTACACATCTACCAGTAAGAAAAATTCAACTCTCATGGGCTCAGCATTAATCCATATATTTTAGTCTGTTCAAAGTTTATACAGTTAGAAACTACACTGGTACTGTAGCACTTTATTTTACAGTCCTGTTCCCCCTGTACATACTATGTACTTATTATAATTACAATAACTGGGTATTAGGTAATAACCCTGAACCTATACCCCTAAACCTAACCTTAAACCAATTACATTATATTACCCTGTGTAAGTACACATACTGTAAAATAAAGTGCAACCACTACACTCCAAAAGGGGGTTTTCATAGTAATAGGGTACTGCCATATTTATTTTTAACAGGAATGAAAACGAGGCTGTGAGGATATATATTACAGTGCGTTCAATTGATTGTTTAGGCTACTGTTGTATAACAGCAAACTGATTGTTCAGCTGATGAAACATCGTTTAAAAAAAACCTTCATAGACAAAAACTCCATAAAACAGTTTTGAAAGTTGTGAGTTGTGAAAATTATGTGATCCAGAACCTTTATACAGTGAATGCCATTTTAAAGACAATGCTGCATTTGAAATCGCATACTTCCCTACTATATTGTAGACGAAAAACAGAATGTGACAAAAGATATGTCTGAATTCTCATGTGTTAATGTGTTAATGATAACATGGCGAATGTAGTACGTCCAGATTACATTTAGGCTACACACATGCATATAGGACATACTTTTTAGCAGTCATGAAGTAATTACTTATTCAAAATAAGTAGACTACCTCATGAGAGGATGCTATTTTGGACGCAGCCTAAGTCTATACCTCACAGCGTCGTTTTCATCCCTGTTCAATTCAATGTGGCATCTAACCTGACTAAGGCCTATAACATAGAAAAAAGCAGGGAACAGTTCTTAAAAGAACCCCCTTTTTTCTAGTGTTAAGAACATTTTAATAATCTAAAGAACCCTTTTCCACTATAAATAACCTGTTGTACAATGGAAAGGTTCCATGGATGTTAAAGGTTCTTCATGGAACCAATAAAGAATCACGCCAATAAAGAATCTAGACTCTAAAGAGTCTAAACTTAAATGAAAAGTTGATCAACTACCAACAATATTATAGGTGCAATCGGTGATCTGAAATGCTAACATTAGCCTGCTAGCATTGAAAGTGTATATGACCCCACGCTCCCATCAAATCGCCATCCACATGAACCCGCACAGACCAGAAGCGAGACGGCCAGAGACAAAGTTATTAGATTACATCATGCCATTCACTGGTGAGAAACTTTACAGTAAATTGAGTAACAGTACTACAATAATGAACGTAAACAACTGGTTGCCTGCCATTCTCGCTCTGTCTGCACAGCGTACGTGAACGGGCTGAGGACGTATGATGTCTGCGTGAACAGGCTGTGCAGTGGTGTGCAAACACACGTTGACTGATAGGGAAAACATGGTATCATTTCATTCGGACTGAATGCAATGATTGACAAACATTTTATGGTCCTACACCTTCCACAGACAGCATATTTATACAAATAAATTTAGACCACTTGACATTGCTATCAGGATATGAGGAGACCATTAACCAGCATAACAAAAACCATTCTGTGGAGAATTACCTATTGCACCCTTAAAATACATATTAGCAATATTAAAATGTTAAATGGTATTTTATATTTTGGACAATTTAATAAAATATGCAATATATAAAGTTCTTGCTTGTTTAGATAACAGTGAGGAGTGTGAGCTAAAATTAAGCCCCTCTGCTCTAGGACAGAGCTATTCTAAGACCTACTTCCAGCCAATCAGGAGCCAAAGTATCTGGAGTGGACAGCGTACCACATGCTACACTATTTCCAAACCGAAAACTGTTTGTCCAACGAGACTCTTTGTCAACCAACTGCTCTTCATCTTCAGAAAACAGACCTCATCAGCAAGTACGAGATTATTCTACTTTCTGTCAACTAGTAACAGTAAGATGATTCAACAAGAGGTGACATGCAAAAATAAATTCTTCCTTTGATTCTGCCTGCTTTTAGTAGTTCTTGTCTCTTTTCAATTTTAGTTATGTTGGATGTTTTAATAATTGGAGGTGGTCCTCATGCTCTAACCCTGGCTACCCTGCTCTCAAACCCTGACCAACCTCTCTGCCAATCTAGTGCTGACATCCTTCAGGGAATTCAGCTGAGCAAAACTAAAGCTAAAAGTGTACGCTACAAAAATAAAAAGAGACAACCCACCAGTAAGTTCAAGCAGTTTGTGGTGAGGACAATTTGGTTTTTGTTTATTCTTCCATCCATCTATCCTTATTCTATCATCATACAGCTTTAGATCTTCATTCCAACAGGAGCAGTGTTTGAGACAGAGAATGAAGCCAAACATCTGCCATGTCCTCCGCTGCACTTCAAAGTGGTGGATTCCTATGGAAAATGGACATCACTGTGGGAAAGCCAGTTTACTGCCCTGAACATCCCTCACCTCAGATCGCACACGCTGGTGCACACTGATCCATTTAATAAGGTAATAAATGTGTTGACATTTGTATAATGCTTTTGAAATACTTTACTGTTTGAAAAAGTTCAAGCAGGATTTTTCAAATTGAAGTTAAAGGAACTGCAAAGGGTTCTTGAGTTGGAAAAAAGGCTAAATAACAATAATACATACTAAAATAAAAAGGACTTAACATAGACTTTACATAGACTTAACATTAACTAAAATCAGAGAATCGTGAACATGCAGATAGTTGTTAAACTATTGAAATATTAATTTAAAATCTCAGAGGGTCCTTCAATATTTTAGGTCAAAGAGTTTCGGCTGAAAAAAAAGTATTATATACTTTGTTGTAAGAAGTTAAATTGGTCAGTAGTTTGTAATAATAATAATGCAAACCAATAAACAATGATTACAGTGATGTTGCCTATCATAGGACTGATAGTTCCTGCATCTGTGTGCAATCCCAGAAGGCCTTGCAGGACTTTGTGGTGGAGCAAAATCGGGAGGAGGAGCTGTACCGTCTACCTGAGCGAATTTACATTCAGGATGAGAATGCATTTTTTAACGACAATCGCCTGGGAAAGAAGAACAAAAAGCTTCTTAGCACAACAAACGGACTGCAGAAACATCTGTATTTCAGTCTTCCAGGAACACAGCTCAGTATAGACTTCTTCCAGGAGCAGGTCTGAACGTCATGCAGCATGTGAAATCAAACGGAATGCCGGACTAACAATAATTACTAAACTAATTGTAAAACATTTGGGTTTACCAGCTCTTCTGGTAATAGGAATCACTGTGTTGCATGATGCTCAGTTACCATTATCAGATTTCTCATTTGGAATGCAACATGCAATGTGTGTTAATACTAAACTTAATATAAATGTTGAATAATAAATTCACTAGGAAATAACTTGATTATGGATTACATTGAAAAGGACTTTCACCCAGGTACGCAAATATGACATGGACAGTGTCTTAATCAGAGCTACAGTGGACAGAATCATCCCAGTGTTAACTGAGGATGAGAGCAAGGTGAAGTTTTTCAAGGCGACGCTACACACTGGGGAAAATTTATCGGCAAAAACTGTCATTATGGCGACAGGGCCTTCGAGGGCACAGATGGCAAACATCCCATGTTGGGTGCGGGCAATCCAAGAGAATTACCCAGAAGAAAGTCTGCAACACACAGTGCAGCTCATGCATTACTTCTGTACACATGAAGAGATGGGTGAACCCTCCTCAGGTGGGTTTCTAAACGTGATCAAAACCTGATCATCCAGATATCCAAGCAAACAAATAACCAAACCATATTATTAGGTAATAATTCATAGCAGAAAATGAATACACTCTTTTTCTTAGGTTCTCCTGCTGTGTGTCAGATGGGCCAGAGAGTGATTGTGGTAGGTGGAGGTCTGACCAGCGCCCACATTATCTCAATTGCACTGAAGCAGCGTGCATGTCATGTGACCTGGGTCTTACGTAAACACTTACAAGTAAGTTACACCCAATATGAGTGTAAACAAACATAAGGGATAATGTAGAATAAGATGATCAAATAACCAAATAATCCCTGACAGGGTGGTCAAGATCCCAATACGAATGTTAGGGGTCTTCTATCATACTGAAGGGATTTATTTTGTGATTACCGACCTGCTACTTGCCACATAAATCAATAAATTAACATGGAATGATGATTTGAAGGTGCTCTAAACCAGAGGTTTAACGCCCACCACACACCAGCTTATTGGTGGAGAGGAGACAGAGTGATGAAGCCAATCATACAGCATATGGGATGATTAAACCCCTACTATGTTTTCAAAGGACATCCTGGAATTTTTAATTGAGCAGAAGGTCAGGTCCTTGGTTTAACGTCTCACCCGAAGGACGGTGCTTTTTAACAGTATAGTGTCCTAATCACTATAGGCTACTAGGGCGTTAGGACCCACACAGACCACAGGTTGAGCACCCTTGCCTCACTAACAACTCTTCCAGCAGAAACCTATAGTTTTATAGCATCAAAAAAACAAAACTAAAACCAAACTTATTGGTAAAACAAATACTTGAACATAGGTCTGTGTGATAAGAACGACCTAAAATGACAGAAACCAAACTTTTTTTTCAATGATTACATGGAGAGTCTTCCCCAGGTGTGTCATCTTAGCTTGTTTTCCCCTATATACCCTTGTGTTCAGTTGTCTTTTGTCAGTAGTTTTCGTTGCTTGTTCATGTGAAGCTGTGGTGGTTTTGGTCTTTAGATGTTGTTCCTGTTCATGCTTAGGTCTGGAAATTCAGTGCGGATTATTTTGTTTGTGTTTGTAAATAAACTGTGCTGCATTTGGATTCTTGCCCCTTCTCGTCCCTTCGCAACCTAGACATAATGACTGACCAAAGACAATGAACACAAGGGTATATATACACAGGGGCAAACAAGCTAAACAAGATAAATAACAAGACACCTTGGGAAGACTAATCAACAGGAAAAACTACAAAACTATAGTTATACAAACATGGCCACAGGAATGAACACAGAAACAAAGGGAACTGAGAATACACTTCAACATAAAAGTCCTACAAAACACAAGACACAGAACTGGAATTATTACATTAATAGGCAGAAAGCGCCTCAAAAGCGTTCTGATTAGCTAAGCAAAGAATTACACAAATTCACGTTTTTGTAGTTGACACAGAGACCATAACGGTATTGTTTTCAAAACTTAAAACCCGTTTTCAAAGTTTTGCGTTTTCAGGCCCCCAAAATGGCATTGTCAAGTAAATGTATTCTAAAAGTATTCAGTTGTTTTAGTCTTTTTAGCCCCTTAGTCTTCCGGGTATTTACGTCACGCATGCAGCACTCTATTGCAACGACATCTTTTCTCTGATTATGTTTAAAACCTGTCACTCACATGAGATCACAGCTATAGCAAACCCCAATGATCTAATCAATTCCCAATGAACAAAATCAAGTCCTGCTCTACATTGTTTCTTGTTCAAGAAGCTGCTTCACTTGGATATACGCCACAATTTGATAAAATCTATCACAACTTCTATTTCATGCCGACTTTAAAATTTACAGAGGCTAGGGCTATCAGAGATCGATGTGATTTCACAGTATTTTATGTACCAAATTTTACTTTCTCCCAGCTTAAGCAGTTTGATGTTGGGGATATAGAGAGTCTGATTGGACGCTATTCCCACGTTGAGCATGGGATCAAGATGGATGGCCTGGCCTACCTAAGACAGTTCTATAATGAAAGAAGTCTTCACAAGAGGCTAGCAATGATAAAACTAGCCAGAAAAGGAGGAGCAGTGACCCCCGAGGCCTACTCACAACTTCAGCCTTTCATTCAGAGTGGCCAGCTACAGATCAGAGCTCACTGCCAGGTGTGTCTTTCAATTGTAAGGCCGTTATGCGTATGTGGGATGCTGTGTCAGGAGTCTTTGACAGTTGAGCACAAAGTTCATAGACGTATCCAAGTTCTAGGAGAGTCCGTAGCAGTACCAAATTTGATTTCTTATTTAAATCATATCTATATTTTAATAATTAATATGTCTTTATACCAAGGTGACTGAAGCTAAATGGTGTTATGAATCCCAGCGTTGGAGGGTCTCCCTGTGCAGCGGCGAACAGTGGATTGGGGAAAAGATTTGGCTGGCAACAGGTTGCAAACTGGATGTTACCCAGGACCCTTTACTCTCTGATGTCATGTCAAAATTCCCCATTCAAGTGAGCACATGGACATTTGTAATTCTTTAAACCAGGGGGCTTAAATAAGGGTCAGTAATTATTATTTGATCTCAAACAATTAAAATAATACTTGTCAAAAGTTTAAAATAATTATGACTTTTTAAAAAAATCAAAAATACAGTTCAAACAGTGATATTGTGAAATATTAGTGCAATTTAGAATAACAGTTTTTTATTTTAATATATTTTCAAATGTAATATATTCCTGTGAAGGCAAAGCTGTATTTTATGATGATTAGAAAATTCTATATATTTGGAATATAAATAATTTTTATGGAGAATAAAGTCACTTTTGATCAATTTAATGCATCCTTGTTGAATAAAGGATTAATTAGATTTTTACCCCAAACTTTTGAATGGTAGAGCATCACGATTTCCACAAAAAAAATTAAATAAATAAATAAAATAAAATATATATATATATATATAATATGATATAATATAATATAATATAATTAACTTTGGTAATGATTTCACTTAACTTATATATATATATATATATCAAAGTTTATAAGCTAATGTTCATAAATATTTCATAAATTTAAGTGAATTTATAATAATTTAAATAATTATTTTATTGGTTTTGCAATGTTAGCATCATAACAAAAATATGTAAATACGTGAATACTATACACAATGTAATATAGACCAGGGTCTTTAATGTTATTTCTCTCATACTGTGTTTAAACTGAGTTTTTTATTTAGTCATGTGCCCAACTAAGATACAAAAGTACATAAGTAAAGCATTTCCCGCTTGACAGGTCCTGGAGGGCTGGCCATGTATAACAGAATCACTGCAATGGACCGCAGGATGCCCCCTGTACCTGATGGGACAATATGCAGCACTACAGGTTCTGTTATGCTCTTGTTATGTAATATGATGTGTCATACAAGGTCAAAACACCTAAAAGAAGTGAGTCATCACTGAGAAATTTTCTAGATAACATCTGCACGGCACCTTAACACTATGTTAGGCTGTAAATAGCATCAACACAAGCACTTACAGTAAATAAATATATGAAATTCCACAGGTTGGGCCTCATGCTGTAAACCTTGCAGGGGGTCAAGCTGCAAGTATACGCATTTTCAAAGACATCATAGCTCAGCACAGTGGATTGGATGAGAGTGCATCAGCAAGGATGGAGAAGACCCGCACTGAAGAGTACATATCACACATGCACGGCCTCATGTGGCTGTAATATACAGTTGCGAAGAGGGAGGGATGAGCAGCCTCAGGTGTTAAACTGACCATAACAGAAGAGAATGATTCACTGGGGAAAATGCTGAGAGTGACAGCTTTGAAATGTCTTTAAGATTCTGCACTGTATAGCAAGAAGTTGATGAATAAATAAATGACAAGCATTTTTATTAATATGTCATATGTAAATGCACGGTCACTCTTTGTGGCTCAAAATATTGCATAGTCATTGTTGCACTGCGCCTTTAAATAATTTAAATCTACTGGTATTGTGATCTGTGGGAAGCCTTGGCAAACCCAAAACGTCAACATAAAACAAACACCTGTCATAGGTGAATACAGATAATCTGACAGCGAATGACATTGCAAAGCAGAGCTTTGTTTAAATAAATGTGGATCTCAAAAAGCTTTTGACTTCCGGTGCATTTGGGCGCTCACAAACTGAGGAGTGAAGCAAAATATTTTGACCATAAGTAGATACCAAGTTGTTTATGATGATGAGAAGAGTTTCTAAGGTGGTTTTGAGCGTCGAACAGTCTGAAGGCGTCGGAGCTCGAGTTCGCAGAAGCATTGGACGGAGCGAGGTGCTGGCTTGATCACTTTTGTATTACGGAGTTGTTTGCATCGAAATGCACGATAATTAAACTGCATTGTGATTGATTTCAGCTGCAGAATCTCGACCCTTTTTTGATGCTGGATGAATTCTGTATTGCCAAACCAGCGGGTTTTCCTGATCATCCTCACCGTGGATTTGAGACGGTAAACGCTATTAAGTCGTATATTTTAAAACTATGTATCATTGCATTGCTGTCATGGAAAGGGCGACACTTGTCAAATCCATGAATTCGCACAGTCAGATGAAATTAACTGAAAATATTAGTGGATTAATGTTACTAAACCAAATGTTGCTTCCGACCAGGACAACACGGAATATTCCACCAGAGGGCGCATGACGGCTCAAAAAGCTAAATCATGGACTTTTATTTTTGATTTACGAAGTGGGTTGGTACACTTAAATGTGTAACTGTTTGTTTAATTCTACTAAATAATAGTAAAAAAAAAATCTGCCAAACAACCGGAAATCTGTTTACTGTGGGGCATCTAAATAGGATTCGTGTCCTAGGTAATAACAAACGGTTATGATTAGTCCACTCAGAGAATCGCTGATAAAAGTAACAGGTACAACGTGATATCACCGTTCTGCGTGTTTATGAATTATGGTCCTGCAAGCCATCTGAATGAAGTAGCTTCTCCTTAAATTATGACACTGATAATTTTTAACAGTTTTTGTCAAATACATTATGCAATGAGTTAAAATAGAAGAATGTGGACCCATCAAAAGGACAATTATGACACCTCTTGACCAATAGAGGGCTCATATTCTTAATATTTTATCACCGCACAGTCGTCCAAACTGGCTTTTAGGTCATGTAACGTTACCGTATGTTAGCGATGAGGTCGTCTATATGTTTATGTACTCACAAAACATGGACAAAATTAACTTTTAGCAGATGTACGCATTTAAAATGTAACAGAACAACAATATTGATGACTCATCCTGCACTACATAGACTTTTGTCCTATCAGATGCTCTTTAGAATGAGAATTCTTTTTAAGGAACACGTCCTTTGAACTGCTATGTCCAAACACAGAAAAGAATATTAAAGGCAAGTTGGCGAGAATATATAGATCATCCGGTAAACCACTCCCGTTGTTCTTGGCAGTTTGAGTCCTCAAGTTCTGTTCACTCAATGTGAGAGGATGCATGGTCATTAAAAACGCTTCCTTCAAAATGACAGTGTTTTGGCCAGATCTGGCCCTGATAGTATTATTTGAAACTTGACTAAAGAAAAGTTGACCAGCTCACTTAGCCTTTGAATTAGTCTCCTTGATTATTTATTTACGACATCTGATCAGCCTACTCATTTGTTTACTCAGTTTGGCAACATGTCTAGCATAAACTGTTTCTATGGAAAGCGGTCAATGCGGCTGTGGAAATCATTTAGACTTGTTTATGAGTGTGATTTCATCAATCGCCATCTGCTGAGACATACTCTCATCTCATTTCTTATAGAGGATGAGTCACTCTTTCACCTTCCTTCACGAATGGATTTGTCTTCTAATATTTGTAAGACTTGCTGGAAATGACTCCTTAAGAGAGCACTCTAAAGCCAAATCCTGGACAAAATAAACATTATTCCTTCTAAAGAGGTAATTTGTTTTGCAGGGATATATAACACAGACAAACACTATACAATGGACTTTCGTTATGGATATACAAAAATTAAAACGAGGCTGTGAAGCACAAATGTCCAGGCTGTTCATCGGGGTATCTATGTTGCTTGAGACATGCAGGTGTGTTTGTTCGCGAACGGTCATGTGACCATCAGATCGCAGCTGTGCTTAGAGATCACAGGCTGCCTGTGGCCACAGGTCAAGCAAGCCATTGAGGGGTCAGATGTTGACCTCTTACCCCGCACCCCGTATCCTGTTGAGAGCAACGTTGTCTGTGTGAGAGATGACATGCAATCCCTCCAGGCTGTATGTCGGACCACCTCAGCTGACCATGGAGATTCATTTTTGCTTTTTTTCAGTGGACAAATTGGAAACGGCTGCTGGCAGATTTTGTTAATTGAAAACATGCTTATGTAATGTATGCAAATTTTAGACAATGACACTAGCATCAAGCCTCTAGCTCTGTCTTGGCTTGGAAGAACTATGTTTTTGTTGATGCGTGAAAGACCTTTACTGGGCATTCATAAAAAATGTATATTTGTATTTGTGCCAGGATTATTAACTGTAAGATTTTGATCAAATATTCATCGTCAACATCAATCACTAACAATTTAAATTTTCCATCTCACTGCGTGGGATATATCTGCTTTTTGCATTTAACTTTATAGTCCATCAGGGCTTTGCCAAAATCC
Organism: Gila orcuttii; assembly: GCA_026230005.1. Lineage (NCBI taxonomy): Eukaryota > Metazoa > Chordata > Actinopteri > Cypriniformes > Leuciscidae > Gila > Gila orcuttii. The sequence continues at coordinate 30,058,123 of JAPDVR010000022.1, read as the reverse complement.
CTTGAACATAAAATTTTTGCGTCTACTCTGCAAACAGCCCTTGAAATATGTTTCACCTTTCACGACTTTTGACATGTTTATTTTTCTCTAAATGAACATCAAGTTAATGAATTTTCCATACTTTCTGTGTTTTGTGAGAATTTCCCCCCAAGAAACTGCTTAATTTTCAGAAAACTACAATCTTACACCTCATCCCTCTATTCAAAATACTTCAGATGTGAGGGTTTTGTTTTCATTTGTGTTAAATTTGTTTCACAGGTAACATACTTGTTGAGTGGAGTAACAGCCCATGAAGACTTCTGTGGTCACAGTGGGAGGTTGGAGCCTGGGGACCTTCAGGTAGAACAACAATGAGACCTTCTTACCATCTCTCAAAATGATGAAACACTCATTACTTAAGGTGCTGTCATATGTTGCCTTTGGCTTGCTCAGTTGGGGATATTCAAATTAATTAACCAATCATACCATTGATCAGCTCTACCAAACTTGGATGTCTTTTTTCCAGTAATAAACAAACATTAAGTTGTTTTGATTGATACTGTGAAGCAGCTTTGATACAATCTGTATTGTGAAAAGTGCTATATAAATATATTTGACTTGACTTGACTTACCATTGTTCAGCGAATTTGTGCAGGTGAAATTTAGAAATTTTCCGTGAGGGTGAAATATTTTCCCAAGCAGACTCTTCAACGGGTTCAGGTTGGTCACATGAATTTGCAGTTTTGACGCCGTTTCTGAAAGTGATTTCAATGTGAGCTGTGCTTCATTCATCAAATTCGCTGGCTTCATGGCAGATCACACAATAAATAAATGCGCAATTGCTTACTTTAATGTCTACCTTGTTTTCTTCCATATGACAGCTTGCTGCGTGAAGTCTTTTGTCAATTGACGGTTTTATAATTGAAATTGACCACTGCAAACCTTAGGAAATCATGTTGCATGATTAATTTAAATATTCTTCGCCCATAAATTTAGCGGTCTGACAGGGAAACTCCAACAAATGCATATGCAACAAGGTCAGATGCAAAATTAACTGAGTCTATGCCTTTTCATCGCTAATTTCTCACTGAGTGTCTTAGTAAATCCTGAGTCGTTTTTATAACGCCAAAAGAGGATTTGCACTCGCGCAAGCTGTTAGTAAATCGTACTCTTAAAGGTACAATATGTAAGAATTTTGCAATAAAATATCCAAAAATCACTTGCACAGTGTGATATATTTCCTGCAGTTGTGTAGGCTACTTACAATATCCCAAAAGTCTCCAAAGATTTTTTTATTTCAGAGAAATTCCAATTTTAAATAATTGGCTGTTCCGGAAAAAAATGTCGCCTGTCAATGACGCAATATCCGCGCCATCCTCGGTTCTCTTACGAGAGGTTCTCTCGTATTGCGTAAGTTTAGCTTACGCTACGGGAAAGATTCATCTTCTCGAGATACTGAAGCCAAAAATTATCCTTAATTTTGTATACCTTGTCAACGCAGTGCAGCAGCTAGCAGACCTAGAGCAGGCTATCTTGCGTGCTCATTGGCTGCCCTGCGGGCAACTGCTGCAGCCTACCAGTGAGCCCGGCGTGACGTCACGCCCAATGAAGGGCGCCCGCGCCTTCATAGCATCACAGCCTGCCAGAATGGGCGTGGCTTAGCCTATAAAGGAAAGGGGCTGTAGGCTGCTTCCTTGATTTTTGTCTCTTCAGCGAGCTCTTCGCATCGCTGGATCTGAGAGAAGCCACCGCCGCCGTCGAACAGCCAGCTTAGGACAGAGCTGAGGAAGCCGGCCGTCTTCGCCACCTTCAGCCATCCGTGCGAGCTACGCTATCCGGCGACGTATCCTTTTGCCTTGCTATTTTGATTGTATATTTTCTAAAAGAGCAGCGAGCGTCTTTTTCAAGATGCCTCGCACTTCCTGCGGCTCGTGTAGAGCCCCGCTCAGCGCCGAAGACCGCCACCTGATCTGCGCTCTCTGCCTGGGCCTGGAACACGCTGAGCTCGCCCTCGCTTCCGGGGGCTGCGAGCTCTGTGAGGAGCTTCCGTTGGCGACCCTGCGGGCTCGACTCAAAGCTCTCAACTCCGCAGCAGTCACTCCGCCCTCTGTGGGACCGGGCAGGAAGAAGCGCCGTTCCCTGAGACAGCCGGAACCTGTAGCCACAACGACGCGCTCGCCGGAGAATCTCCCTCGAGCCTCGCTTTCGCCCTCCCCGCCCCTCCTCTCCGACGCGCAGCTGCCGCTCACGAGCCTCACTGCCGTCGCTTCGGAGGATGAGGCCGAGGGACACGCCACGAGGGACTGCTGCTCTATCCTGGCATCGGACAGCGAGGAATGGTCGCTTCATTCCGCCGCCTCGTCAATCCAGGAATCCACCCGTACCCGCGCTGGAGCTGACGCTGAGCTAATGCGCCTGCTAACTCAGGCCGTTGACCGGCTCGGGCTCGAGTGGTCGCCGCCAGAGGAACCCGCGCCGAACAGGCTCGACGGATGCTTCCTTCAAAGTCGCCGCCGCTCAGCTTCAGCAACGAGGCCTGCTCCATTCCTGCCGGAACTTCATGCGGAGCTGACGAAGTCGTGGAGTACTCCGTTCTCTTCTCGACTACAGTCACCGGCCTCCGCGTCGCTCTCCCGAGTGGACGGCGCCGCCGAGAAAGGGTACAAGGCTATTCCACCGGTGGAAGAGGCGGTCGCAGCGCACCTTTGTCCGCCCTCCGCGAGATGGCGGTCACGGTCAGCCCTCCCGTCTAAAGCCTGTAGAGCCACGTCGGCCGCGTTTATGCTGCCTCCGGCCAGGCCGCGTCTGCTTTACACTCTATGGCTGTGCTTCAGATCCTACAAGCCGACCTCCTCCGTGAATGGGATGAGAAGGGCCAGGATCCAGCTGCTGTTACGGATTTGAGAAGCGCGACGGATCTCTCTCTCCGCGCCACCAAAGCAGCAGCCCAAGCTATCGGACGAGCCATGGCCCAATAACTGTTACGGAGAGGCACCTCTGGTTAATGCTCGCGGATATGAGGGAATCTGAGCGAGCCACGTTTCTGAACGCGCCGCTTACCCCCACTGGTCTCTTTGGCCCAGCGGTGAACGGGATCGTTGATCGCTTTTCTGAGGTACAGAAGACCACACAGGCCATGAATCTCTTCCTGCCGCGACGTTCGAGTTCCGCCACAGGCCGCTCTCGCAAAAGACAAAGCCAGCCTCCTGTGCGAACCAGCACCCAGCGTCCAGCACAGCCCCAGCCTCAGCCTTCGCAGCGACGTCAGGGCGGCCGCCCTAGATCGCGCTCAGACAGCCGTCACAGACCGCCGCCTCCCAGAGGGCCTCGGCAAAGAATCACGCTGAAATCTGAGCATGCGAAGCCCTCCTAACAGTAAGAGAGAAAAGACGCGCGTGTCCCGCTGCGGCCGGACCGCCGTCAAAGTTCATTTCCCTGTCAGTCCCCTTCAAACAGGCTACTGCAGCGGTTCAACTAGCAGCCAACGGGCCGGTTTATTCACCCTCTCGCCTGCACACAAACGCCGTTCTCACGGCGACCCAGAGAAATGTCATAAAGAGTGTAATGTCTGGTCCGGCTCACGCCGTCAATGTTTTAAGTGTAGTGAAAGTGCCCACGCCCCAGTGTTCACCCCTACACATAAGCACTCAAAATTCTGTGTCACTCACAGAGCACACTCTCATAAAGCGCAGAAAAGCCGCTCGAGTGTTGAATGTAAGAAATGTGTCCACAAATCTGTGCCCACTATCTGCCCGCTCTGTTACACGGTCAAAAAAGCAGGTTATAAATGTAAGTCTCGTGCCCGCCAGAGAGCGCTCACGCTTACTAACACAAACCTCTCCCCGGGCCCCGCCCGCGCGCTTAAGCGTTATCACAAAACGCAGGGCGTTAATAAAACGCTCCCCTTCTATTATGATCGGGGCGTTAGATACAGTTGTAAGTCTCGTGCCCGCGTTCACGCGCTCACGCTTACAGAGAGCTTTTTTCACCCGGAGCACTGCTCGCGCGTCAAAATGTGGCAAAAGTTTGTTCCCCATCCCTTATGATCGGGACATCTCACATAAATCAGCCGGTTTCGGCTGTCAGCGAGCCGCCATTGCCCAGAACCGAGAGCGCGCGCGCCGTGCTCTCGGCTCCAGTTCAGTTTCACAGGCCAGCAAATGGCGGTCTGAACCCGGAGGCCATTCGCCCTCTAGCGGCTCACATAGCTGAGTGGGAAAACATCCCAGGGATTTCAGAATGGGTGTTGAGCACAATAAAGCAGGGCTATACACTTCAATTCATTCGCCGTCCCCCGCGCTTTCGAGCCCGGACCGCGACGATAGTGAATGCGGAAGTAGCACACCTACTCGTGCCCAAGAAGGACGGATTCTTCAGACCCATCCTAGATCTGAGACATTTGAACAAAGTGCTTGCGAGAAGACCGTTCAAAATGCTTATGACCAGAAAAATCCTCGCGCACGTTCGCCCAAGGGACTGGTTTATTTCTCTAGATTTGAAGGATGCATATTTTCAGATTCAGATAGTACCCCGTCACAGGCAATTTTTGAGATTCGCCTTCGACGGTCAGGTATATCAATACACCGTCCTGCCGTTCGGTCTGTCCCTGGCACCCCGTACATTTACAAAGTGCATGGACGCGGCGCTCGCCCCCTGAGAAGTCAGGGGCTGCGAATAATGAACTATCTGGACGATTGGCTGGTATTGGCACAGTCAGAGACAGAACTTCTATCTCACAGAACAGTGCTTCTCAGTCACCTGGAAAGCTTGGGTCTCACGGTCAACTGGACCAAGAGCTCATTACTGCCCAGCCAGTCAATTTCCTTTTTCGGAATAGAACTGGACTCTGTAACCATGACGGCTCGTTTGTCGGCACAGCGCGCGCCGTGTTCGCCACCTAGCCGAATCTTTCCAGAAGGGCAGCTTCCTCCCTTTGAAAACTTTTCAAAGGATGTTGGGCTGTATGGCATCAGCTGCAGCGGTGCTCCAGCTGGGCCTACTGTGCATGCGCCCGCGCCAACGCTGGTTGAATGCTTGCGTGCCCCCCAGAGCCTGGGTGTCTGGCGACCAGAAAATCAGAGTGACTCAGGCCTGCATAGCGGCTCTGCAGCCCTGGTTAGCGGCCAACTGGTTCCAGCAGGGAGTAGCGATGGGAACCATCTCTTACCGAAAACTCATCTCAACAGACGCGTCCAACTCAGGTTGGGGCGCGCTGTTCGAGGGCAGGCCGGCCTTTGGCCAGTGGTCAGACTGGGAGAAAGAGTTTCACATAAACTGTCTGGAAATGATGGCGGTCGAGAACGCACTGAAGTGCTTCCTCCCGTTCATACAGGACCAGCATGTTCTTGTCCGCTCGGACAACACATCTGTGGTATCCTATATAAACCGTCAGGGCGGTGTCAGATCCCGAAATCTCTGCAATCTGACGGAACGCCTCCTTATTTGGTCTCAGATGCACTTGCGCTCACTGAGGGCGGCGCATGTGCCTGGCCATCTGAACGACGGCCCAGACAGACTGTCCAGAGACAATGTTCCCCCAGGGGAATGGTCCTTGCACCCCCAAACGGTCCAGAAACTGTGGCGCCTATTCGGCAGAGCGGAAGTCGACCTATTTGCGTCAAAAGACAACGCTCAATGCCCAATGTTCTTCTCGAAGGACGAGGACGCGCTGGCCCAGGTTTGGCCCAGCCTCCCGCTATATGCTTTCCCTCCGGTCTCTCTGTTACCACAGGTGATCAAGAGAATCAGGGAAACGCGCCACTCGGTGCTCCTCATAGCCCCGCGTTGGGAGAATCAGATTTGGTTCCCGGAACTAGCACGGCTGTCACTTACAGCTCCGTGGCCGATTCCGGTGAGGGCAGATCTCCTCTCTCAGGCTCGCGGCACGATCTGGCATCCCCATCCAGAGCGCTGGTCGCTGCATGCATGGCTGATCAACGGGTACTCGTTACCCTGCCAGATGGAGTGATGAACACGATCACGCAGTCTAGAGCCCCTTCCACGAGAAGGCTCTACGCGTCTAAATGGTCAGTGTTCTCCGGATGGTGCACCGACAGAGGTCTGGACCCGCGGACATGCGGGGTGGCGCATCTGCTCACTTTCCTACAAGAGCTGTTGGATAAGAGAAGGTCCCCTTCCACGCTCAAAGTATATGTGGCGGCCGTGGCAGCGTTTGCAGAATCAACGCACGGCCAGTCACTGGGAAAACATGAGTTGGTCATCCGCTTCCTTAGAGGAGCTAGAAGGATGAATCCGCCACGCCCCCCGTCGGTTCCTATGTGGGATCTTTCATTGGTCCTCGAGGCCCTGAAAGCTTTTCCTTTTGAACCACTAGACTCCGTGGGGTTGAAATATCTATCACTGAAAACGTTTTTTCTGACTGCAATGTCATCAGTAAAACGCGTAGGGGATCTGCATGCGCTGTCTGTCAGCGCGTCGTGTCTTGAGTTCGGACAAAATGACTCTAAAGTCATCCTCAGACCTAGACATGGCTATGTCCCTAAAGTGATGGGCACTCCATTCAGAGCGCAAGTTATTTCATTGTCTGCTCTCCCAGCATCTGACAGTGAAAGTGATGTGAACCTCCTCTGCCCCGCGCACCGCCTCCTTCAGGCGCTCGGAACAGCTTTTTGTTTCGTTTGGTGGGCGCACCAAGGGTTTCGCATCCTCGAAACAGAGCCTGTCCAGATGGATAGTAGACGCTATAGCGGCCGCTTACGCGTCAAAGGGTCTGCAATGCCCTCTGGGCATCAGGGCTCATTCCACGAGAGGCGTGGCCTCTTCGTGGGCATGGTCCAGCGGGATTTCTATCCATGACATATGCGTAGCGGCGGGCTGGAGCTCCCCGTCTACCTTTGTCAGGTTTTATAACCTAGAAGTTCCCGCCTTGCAGGCTAAACTGCTGTCAGTCTGAACGAGAGGTGTATTCTGCCCAGATCTCCTGCTCAGATCACTCTCACATGACCCAGCTCTCCTGGTTGAGCTACACTAAATGGGATTATGCCATGTGCCTATACAGACCCCGCGCTGCTCTGTATTCCCTATGTGTGCTTATGTACAAGTGATGGCCCGCGTGGCCGGCCACCTTATTATTTCCACTTATGGGGTTCCCCCCCTAGAAAGATCGCGGTCTCATGTGGATGCTTGGCGCGCACGGCGTTGACAAAGTGTTCCCGTAGCGTAAGCTAAACTTACGCAATACGAGAGAACCTCTCGTAAGAGAACGATACTCGGTTACTAACGTAACCTCGGTTCTCTCTAGAGAGGGAACGAGTATTGCGTAACCGGCCGTGCTCGCGCCACGAGCGACTTCGCTTCAGTCGACAAAAACCAAGGAAGCAGCCTACAGCCCCTTTCCTTTATAGGCTAAGCCACGCCCATTCTGGCGGGCTGTGACGCTATGAAGGCGCGGGCGCCCTTCATTGGGCGTGACGTCACGCCGGGCTCACTGGTAGGCTGCAGCAGTTGCCCGCAGGGCAGCCAATGAGCACGCAAGATAGCCTGCTCTAGGTCTGCTAGCTGCTGCACTGCGTTGACAAGGTATACAAAATTAAGGATAATTTTTGGCTTCAGTATCTCGAGAAGATGAATCTTTCCCGTAGCGTAAGCTAAACTTACGCAATACTCGTTCCCTCTCTAGAGAGAACCGAGGTTACGTTAGTAACAGAGTATCGTTTCCGCTCGTACTGCCATAGCCATGACATGACCATGGCAACAGATGTGGGCAACTGCGTAGTGCGTAATGTTTAGCGGCACGCTGTTCTTGTTTCGTTCAAACATAGACCATGGCAAGCAGACGTTGGGACAAAAAAGGAGAACTAAAATGAGGATCAATATCGGCGTGGCATTTTTGAGATGCCGAGAGCTCCACGTCCGTGACTAACTTGGACTTGAAAGAGCTTTACGAGTCATGTCTTGACAGCGACACCTCTCTTGCACATACTTTATTAGACAGGTGAGCAAATGTACATAAAACAAATCAATGTTATATAGCTCAACATGATGAAATGTTAGAATATGATCAGTATGTTATTCTAATGTTGATCTAGCTTACTGCTAGTTTCATATAGCAAACGAACTAACACATAGAATAACATTATAACTTTCAACACACATTTAAATGCTGTTTAGTATGATAGTGTAAAGTTAGACCAAGTGAAACAGCGCTGCGTTACCTCACAAGTTTAATTCGTCTAATAAACTGACCTGTGTTAGTAGTAATCCAGCACTTGCGGGTAGTTCGCTAGAATTAAATGGCCTTATGCCTTTATATCCGCGGGACTGGCATGTGATATCTGTCTCTTATTAGCAATCGCGACCTGCTTCGTACCACTGTAATGTTAAAAAAACATGAATGTTTTCACTCATCCATAAACATTATTAGATCCATCAGCTTGACAGCAAGTCCCATCATTCAGCTTATCACTGCGTCATAAACCTACGCCTTTGTTATTGTAAGAGGTTAGCGACCCCTAGCGGCTTTTTTTTTTTTTTTTACATATTGTAGCTTTAATATCTAATATTGTTTTAAAAGGGCTTTTTACTTAAAAAAAAAAAAAGTGAACCAAAAGTAGTGTACACAGCTACACTTGGGCAAGTCTTTCATAGATAGAATGAAAGCCACCATTTTTATTTTTTATATGCATGCTGTAAAAATGCAAGTTAAAATTATTTCAAATGAAAGCTATAACAAAATGTGTTTACATTTAATAGGATTTTATATCCATGCACACACGCACTCACCAAATGGACTAAAAGTTCGTTCACCCATAGGGCACTTCCTGTGTTTTCCTGTGTCATAAACCTGTCTCACTTTCTCCCGGTTCAGTGAGGGAATTTTAATGGGCATTTAATAGGTCTGTAGCACTCACTACTTTAACTACAGCTCGCACCTAACCTCCAGCTACCGGGGCTACTGCCTCACCATCAAACATACGGGACTCCCTGATAATACCAGGAGAGCAGTGAACAAAAAAGTGTTTCACGCTATAACTCAAAATACCTATTGCACAATGGCTCCCTGAGAGGACCTGCTAAACCTCAGATGGAGTGAAAACTTTCACTAAGAGAGAACGAGAAAGGAAGAGGAGAAAGAAAAGTGCGCCATTAGGCATATTAAGCTGCTGTCGTCAAACTGGAGTGGTTAATTTTTACGTTTAAATATAAGCTCATAAACATCTCTCATGCTCCACATGAAGAGGACATTAATCCGTGTAAAAGCCCCTGAACCAAGCGGTTAGTCTGTTTATTGGTGATTACAACCAGATATGTCTACCATTAGGAGTAGAATAAAACATTCGTTTTTGTTCTTACTTGGCTATGTGTTTGTTCTCTGTGTAAGTGGATGACGGCAGGTCGTGGGGTGGTTCATGCTGAGATGCCTGTGTCGGATGGACGCATTCATGGCCTTCAGCTTTGGGTGAACCTGAAAAGTGCAGATAAGATGGTGGAGCCTCAGTACCAGGAGCTGAAGAGCAAAGAGATTCCCAAACCCAGCAAAGATGGAGTCACTGTGAATGTCATCTCGGGGGAAGCTCTTGGAGTTAAGGTAGGTGTTTTATAGTCATTGAAACAGATTTCCAATTAATAAAATCTTAAAATTCATTACAAGTTGTGCTTGTGTAGAATAAAACTGTTTCTACTGACTAGCCAATAAAAATGCAACATGAAATGGCGTTTTGAGCCACGCGACATGGCTCTAAAACTTAAAACTAAGCTCCTCAAGCTTCATTGGCAAAATTAGCATGCCAAGTTGGCCTCTTTTCCTTAGCCATGACCACATCCATTTTCTCCTCTTTCACTCCCTACGATTCATCTTGCTTTATTTGTTTACATCTAGCGCATTCTGATGACATTTTATTCTTCTATACTAGCTTGCGTCATAGCCTACGATACATTGTGATTTTTAATGATCTTATAGGATTGCCGAAATCCCAGTCTGTAGCAGGCTTTAGACTTTTCGAGTCAGAACTGTTCACAAATTGATATGTATCAATCATAATCGAATATACCTAAATTTGAATTTTTTAAAAAAAATCCTAGTTTTATAGGATTTATCCAGTTATCATAAACAACTGGAGAAGCCATGGAAATTAATTTGGGTAAAAATGTGGGAACCCTCTTGAAAGGTTGTTTCTAGCCTATAGTGGTTAGCACAAGTGATTCATAGAGCAATCTTAGCCCTGTCCCAAATGGCACCTTAAATAATCGTGATCTTCCTATGAGTAACGTCGCATTGACAGTCTGCTGCAGAGCTCGCCTCAGTGCGGGCTAGGCAAAAGTACGCTTCGAGGTTGCATATCGACCGCAAAGGGGGCGCTCGCGAGCACACTTCTGTCTCGTGGACTTCACGATCACACTCAAGCTGCCGCCAAGTCTACAGAACCATAAGTGCAAATGAAGTGTGCCATTTTGGACATCAATAAATGTTAAAACCTCCAAAAATGATTTAAAAAGTTGTTTATTGGAATAAAAAGGTGGAGGTTGGAACTGTCTCTGTAGTTTTTTGATATACTGAAACCTTAATCTGAAGTATGGATGATTTTGCCAGCCAAGAGGACTGCTTGTTTATTAGGTGATAAAAAACATGCTCCTCATAATTATTCTAAACTCTATGAACCAAACCACTAAGTGAAAAAAAGTAGCCTGTACGCCTCCATCTCCCTGACACTTGCATCTGCTTATCGTCTGTAATTTTCTAAACATGTTCATTTGACCATCCATTTATCAACGCATTAAAGCTATTGCCCACGCTTCTGTCTGTCTTTTCTCATCTATGATTTAATGCAAAAAACAAGACCCTAGAGTCACACTGAGCAGCTATCACTGAATGTTTGATCCAAAGGGCCGACTTTGTAAATGTTCCATCCAATCGGAACATCCGAATTACAATCTGATTCTAGGGTTCATCACGCTAACTGCTGCTGCAAGGCCATCCTCTGCCCCCTTTCTCAGACAACAGCAGGAAATTTGGAGCAGGCTTCATTGGAAGTGGTTTTTGCGAAATGTCTTAAATGTATAATGTGGTTATGGAGGGTTTCTCTAGGGCAGAGTGGTGGATGCGGCGCTGAAGTTAAATGTGGGTCAGCCAAATACTTGGGCTTACTGGAACCAGATATGCACTGGAACTCACACACAATGTTTTTACATCTGTTAGAGCTCATAATTTAAACAATATTGAACAATTTATCTTGTTTTTTTGTCTTGTAGCAATAAAGAAATTTGGTAAAAATGGACATGTTATGAATAAAGAACATAAAATGTTGTTGTCACAGTAGTTTTCTGCTGTAATAAAACATTGTGTTGTGGTATAACATGTTATTTCTGTTTTCAGTCAAAGGTTTACACGAGAACTCCAACCATGTACCTCGACTTTATGCTGAAGGAAGGTGCAAAGCATGTGCAGCCTGTTCCTAAAGGTAAAAGATGATTATCAGATGTATTTTTTGTGTTTTCCCCCATGTTAGGGAGAGCTTTCCATTAAACCCCAAATTACTTACAGAGCGAAATTAAAGGCTTGTTCACAATTTTGTCATTATAAACATGGTTTACCAGGGAAACCTTGTAAAGGCAAACACATTTTGCAAGAAATTAGTCTTAATTTTCCTTAAAAAGTGTGTAACTGTAAAACATCATACTTCACTCAGAGTTCTGGGAAAAGAGATTTATTGTTTCATTTTTGCTCAAATAGTGAATGAAGTCATACTTGATTCTTTGAGTCACAACAGTGGCTCCTTTGGTTACAAAAGCAAGATGTAGTAACACAACTAATCCAAATGTATGAAGTGTTCTTGTATACATGGAACAGACTCACACTTAAAGTGTTTTTAAAGATACAGTTTAGCCTACTGGCATCAATATTTAGCTTGTTGTACATCATAATCAGAAACTGACCACAGAAAATCACTCAAGGGCCACCAAAAAAAAACTGTTGGAAAGGCTTTTCAATCCTGGTCCCGTGTGCATCCACATGTAGCCTCGGAATGGCCTAAGTCACATCAAGATAAGAAAATCTTATCATATAAATGGCTGTGTATAACGTTATATTATGGATACAATATTAATTTTACTTTATTTTTTTTGTTTTAAAATTGTCAAAATCTTACATCTTTCTGATTTTATTACGGGTTTAAATCTCATGTTTTCAGTGTGATCCTAGACTTTTGGACCCCACTGTATATTAAGACATTAATGTAAATTGAGTCACTTTTTGACAGTTATCTCAATGTCAAAAGGGTATTACCCCTACACTTATTATTTTATAATTATATAGTTCCATTGTTTTAATTATCATATTCCTTTCTCAGGTTGGACCGCTTTCATCTACACCCTCACAGGTTCTTTATGCACTGGTGAGTTCAAATGAAGACCGCATAAAAAGAAACTTTGTGCTCCTGCAGGCAAATCCACTACCATAGCAGCTTTTTGACCTTGAAATTCGAGCAGGTGCTTTATGATTCTTTTTCTCTCCCTCTCGCTCTCTCTCGCTCTCTCTTGGACATCTGACAGACATTTAGACTATTCCTATGATCTTGTGCCAATGGCAACTCTAAACTCTCACGTTGAGAAATGAGATTGCCAAAGCAGTGTTTGATATGTTGATTTATCAGGTTGATTTTGATGATTTCCAGGTTGTAGGAAATTAAACGCACAATAATTAAGACTGAATACTGCACCTGTGACTTCAAAGGAGTTTCTAAATTAATCTTGTATTTTAATTTTTCTCTGAAATGCATTTAGCATAAATTGAGCAGCTGTTGAGAAAAAGACTTCTTAAGTAATTATAAGTTGGTGAGATGCGTGACCATCTTTACCCTGCAAAGCACATCTCTTGCATAAATTTTTTCTTATTTATTCTGGTTTGTGGGGTATTTGGTCTTCAACCACCTTGAATCAGCCTTGAGCTGTTAGCCAGGTCTAGTTATGTCAAATGATTTATGGTGTATAAATGCCTAGTTCTGTCATAAAACTCTAGATGGTGCAGGCTGATGGGTCCTAATGCAAGCTGATGATATTTACAGCGTTAAATACTTGGCACAAGCTGATTGGTTCATGTTGAATCTGCAGCGTGCTATTCAACATTTGAATGGCTGGTTACCATTCACTATAGCAGTTTGCAGCGCACTTTCAGAGTTCGTCTAAAACCCTCCACCTTCCCCAACTCCACCTGTATCTGCTATGGGTATTTGATATATGCAATTTGTGCAGCAGCAGTATGTCTTACATAGTCACAGCAGCGTATTGGCATATGTATTGGCAGTAGCAAGTTCCTGTACTTGCTCTGCAGCAGCAGCAATAATCATCATCAGCAGCAATAATCTACAACAACAATAATCAAAAGCAGCAGCAATTCAGCAGCAATGTAATTGAGGCCAGCAGGGGGCACTCGCTCACCCTGTGGTCTGTGTGGGTCCTAACGCCCCAGTATAGTGACGGAGACACTATACTGTCAAAGAGCACAGTCCTTTGGATGAGACGTTAAACCGAGGTCCTGACTCTCTGTGGTCATTAAAAATCCCAGGATGTCCTTCGAAAAAGAGTAGAGGTGTAACCCTGGCATCATGGCCAAATTTGCCCCTTGGCCTCTGTCCATCATGGCCTCTTAATCATCCCCATATACTGATTGGCTTCATCACTCTGTCTCCTCTCCACCAGTAAGCTGGTGTGTGGTGGGCGTTCTGACGCACTATGGCTGCCGTCGCATCATCCAGGTGGATGCTGCACATTGGTGGTGGTTGAGGAGATTCTCTCTTCCATATGTGAAAGGGCTTTGAGTACCATGTAAAAAAGCGCTATATAAATGTAATGAATTAATGTAGCAGCTATATTCCGCCAAGACCAAATACATTAACATTGTTATATCCATTACCATGCTAAAAATCATGCAGAATTGTCATGATAGAACTAGTTTTATAACATAGTTTGTTTAGGATTGTGAAATTTATTTTGTCTGTTTGATTTCCTCTCAGGCCCAGACGATGATCTGCGGACGATTGAACCACACCACACGGTGGTTTTGGAAGATGGTGAATGCGTCAGAGTGGAAAACAAGGTTTTCTTTTCCTATTGTTCCTGTAAAGCTACTCTGTTTTTTTTTATACAAGTTCAGGTTTAGTCTAAATCCAGTCTCTTTATTCCCTTCATTATTATTTCTAGGCAGAGGAGGAGTCACACTTTGTGCTAATTGCTGGTGAACCAATTAATGAGCCTGTGGTTAAGCATGGTAAGTTATAATGGTAGAGGTAGGTAATATTCCACATTTTAATGACCAAATATTTGAATGGGGGTATCAAACAATTAAAAATTTGTTATTGAATTTAAATGCATGATTTGATGATTAATCGTTAATTAATCATTAATCAAATTAAATTAGATGCATAAATCAGTATTTGCTGAGAAAAGACCCCAAATAAAGATACATATTTTTAAATTATACAAATATTATTTACATGGATGAAGGGACAAGAATGCTTTTTTAAATTTACATTAAATTGACAGTGTTAATTTGCATGTACTGTATATTGCTTATACATTTATTTGATTTAAATTAAGATATATTTGCATGTATATTATACAATTTATATATTTTTCTAAATCCAGAGGACTTATTTATTTGTTTGTTTCAGGGCCCTTTGTCATGAACACAAAAGAAGAGATTGATCAGGTCATCTCAGATTTCAGATCAGCCACTAATGGATTTGAGAGGGCAAAAGTTTGGAAATCAAAGATTAGTCAAAAGTTCTAAAGTTTGCATAAATATCCCCCTGTATAAGAATATATCCAGTATGTGCTTTGTTTGTTTTTTGTGCCTTTAACTTTAACTGAGCAGCCTCAAAAAGTGGATATTTAAATCATACTTTTGAAAAACAAAGTGGCACTTATATTCAAGCAGAAATTCCAACTAAAAGATTTATATATTTTTAAGGGTGCAAATACTTTTTGGGGCCACTATATATGCAACACGTTACTCAAATTTCTGATGTAATTCTGATTGTAACAAAGGATTTTTAGTCTGATGTATCACCTAAAATCTACTGTATGTAATTCTTATAATTAAAGAATCATTTGACTATTTATTTCTGTTTTTATTTTGCATCTGGCTCTGGTTCACATTGTATCTGGTTCAACATGATTTCCTTTATCTAATATCTGTGGCAAGTTTCCTTTAACCCTGAGGATTTCCTTAAATTTGACCACACAATTCATCCACATTTTATAAAAGCGACCATGTCCGATCTACACAAACAATCATGTAATAGATTCCTTTGACCGCTGATAATAGATTCTTCTGAAGCTTTTAAAGAAAAAGCATTTAGATGATCCGATAGAGCACGCAGAGTGTGGGTGCAGAACCACACTCACAACCCATTACGCTTCCTCTAATTCCCGATTCGTATTACAAGCTCATTGTTGGATGTACTTGAGAGTGACGCGCACACAGAGAACAAGAGAAAGGGCATGTCGGCTTAGCTCCCCTCCTTTTTCATCCTGCCACTTTACTGCATTTAAGTGGGATATTGGCTGGATACAGTCTCTCTTTTCCTCGCACTCTCTCTCTTCTCCCTTCATCCCTCCATTCCCCCTCCCCCTCCTCCTCTTCCTCTTCCCCCTCCTTCACTCCTTGTCCTCCGTAGAGGTCTGGATCACATTTAAAACCACATGTTCCTGTGTGTGAGC
Organism: Gila orcuttii; assembly: GCA_026230005.1. Taxonomy (NCBI): domain Eukaryota; kingdom Metazoa; phylum Chordata; class Actinopteri; order Cypriniformes; family Leuciscidae; genus Gila; species Gila orcuttii. The sequence goes on along the minus strand of JAPDVR010000022.1, from coordinate 30,042,469 downwards.
AACTGAGCCTGCAAGTCTGCAAGCAGGAAACGTGACAGTGGAGTGGGACTGGAGCGCACATCGACGGGACAGACATGCACGCCTCCCAGATGGCCTTGCACGCACTGGCGGCTGGAGAATACTGGATGTGAGCCCGTGGCGGATTTTGCAAACACATATTGGTCTGTGGAGACACTTGGCCAAATTTGGCCGGTCCAAGACGAATGACATCACCAAGGGGTCGTCCTGATCAGAAAGAATCATACAAAACAGAAGGGAAAGACGTTCTTCCTCAGCCAAGTTCTGTCCTAGACCAGCACTGATTGATGCCTTTTTCTCCTCCTCTTTTTTTTTTCTTAAAAGAGGAGATCCCATTTGGCTCCGGAAAGCTAGTTTTCACAGGTCTCTTTTGGTGTGCCTGTGTGGTCCTGTTTGAGAAACCTGCCGCGTGATTTGTGAGTGTGCGTGAGTGTATACGCAGACTGGCCTCCCCTCGCTGCTTAATTGCTGGACGGTACCCTGGAGAGTAAGTAGCAGGATGAAGACACAGAAATGTGCAGGATTTCACATGTTGCTACTCCTGTATGTCAGACTGATGCTAGCAGTGGACGCCTACAGACCCCAAAGAGTGAGTATAGCATATTTAGAACACCAAGAGCAGCAAAAACTACCGAACACTTTTTGTTCGCAGTAGAATTTGAATGATACTGAGGTTTAATTCAACATAGTTTTCATTTATAATTGTTATAATGTCCATATTTAGTTGTCAGATAACCAGTTTGTCATCATTTATACTCTCAAATGTCCCGAAAGGTTGTTTTTTTTGTTGTTGCGATGTCGTAGAAGAACCATTTTTGGTTCCCCAAAGAACTTTTCAGTGAACAGTTGTTAAAAGATCCATTTTTCCTTAGCTCTAAGAACATTTATAAAATTTAAATTGTTGAATGAAAAGATTCCAGTGATGTTAAAGGTTCTAAATGGAACCATACATGCTAATAAAGAACCTTTATTTTTAAGAGTATACTCGCCTCAATGTCATCCCAAACCTGTATGACTTAAATTCTTCTGTGTATATATTCTTAAGAATGTTTTTATTCATTCAATGAAAGTCAAAGGGGTCTAAACCAATATTGGACCCCACTGACTTTTTTTCTTTTTTTCCTTTTTTGGTAAACTGCCCCTTTAAAATAAGTCAATTTGCGCTGACTCACTGAACAGGGACCTGTTGCAAGCTCAGCAGGGCTGGATGGGGCCTCCTGCTGTGACCTTCGGGTGACTTAATAGCAAATTTGATCATTTTGGGAAATGAGGCTTGAATCAGTCTGAAGTCAATGAAAATGTTTGAAATTGCAATTTTTGCGGTAAGATTGATGTGTCCCCTGGGAGCACACTGGGGAACCCTATGGCTACTAGTAAGAATTTCTAAAGACAAGCTGTTAAGGCCATTCATCTGTTTTTCAGTGCATGTATTTTCATATCAATGATAGGTTACATAAGAAGGGTGATGAGTTCCAAGCAGTGGTGCAATAGCATAATATCCTATTTGTTTTTACAGATACACTCCATAAAGAGGCAGTGTTAGTATGTATGTGTGTGTGTGTGTGTGTGTGTGTGTGTGGCATGAAGCCTGGTATCCAAGTGCAGCCTGAGGCGTCGTAGGGTCTTTTATATGTTCAAACTCTCACTGTTCTCACTCGTTTAGTTTCTTCTTCCTTGTTAGGGGCCTCTACCTCATTAAGCTTGTCCAGGGAAAATGCACAGTTGTAAGTAACTCATATTCTTTCTTTTAAACCGCTCCTCATTCTCTCGCTCTTTCTGTTTGTTGTTGCATTGTCTGCGTGGGTAAGTGAAAGCAGACGTCTCCACCCTAACATACTGAAGGGATCATAGAAGATAATGTCACTACACGACAGCAGGATGCGAGACTTCTCTGATGATGACTTCCATATCGCGTGCCAACCCTCTCCATCCCAGCCTCGGCTGTTTTACTTTCCGCCCGCTTTGTGGCTTTCCCGTCTCATAAAAGCATGATTGGGATTTGGAAGTCCTTTGGCCTCTATTGCTGTTTTTTTTTTTATTCAGCTTTTTTTTGTGGGACACACCCGGTGTGTAGTAAACAATCAAAACCAAGCCAGTGCTGGTTTTTGCCTGCTTAACTCAATATTCTCAATAACTCATGTGGTATTGATTGAGAGGTGGAAGAATTTGGGGTTTGGAAATGCACTCCAGCAAACCTTACATGGGCATAATCTGCTCCATTAACTCTGTCCACTTGCTCTTCTACTTTGTAATGAAGGGTATTGGTGACTGATGTATTTATCAGGCTGGCCAAAAAAGTACCCATGTCCAATTAATATAAGTACTGCAACATTTTTTTTTCTTTAAATTATTGAGTTTCAAGCTAATGTATAAAATAAATGCTCATCAAATCGTTTGTTTTTATGATTTGTGTACATTTGTTATTCAGTTTTATCGAGGCCTAAAGCTCCGTGGGAGTCTATCTTTTGCGATTGGCTACTAGTAACTGTACATTATCACCCTTATCACTTGACAACACACAAAATAAATAAATGCGTGGAAATGAAATACTGATTTGATTTGAAAATTATGAAGTTATGTTATAACCTTATTTGAATATAATGTTCTGCTTCTGTTAAGAAAACAAATAGTCCACCACAGTGTACAAAACAATTGTCCTAGCAACAAGCACTGTAACTCTTATAGCGAAACACTAAGCTTATCTGCTTCAAAAACCGTGCCGGTTTTAGTGCTAGTGAGAATTGTCATGTAGCTTTTAACTTGCTCAACTATTTACTGATAAAATCATCAGAGCTTCACTGACAACACATTTCTGTGCAAGTGTATCCTCCATACTGTATGTGTGCGACTGCGTTTGAGTTTGAGAGAGAGTGGGGGAAAGATAGTATGTGCTTTCCGTACATAATAAAACATAATTTGGTGGCAAAAACATGGAAATATATATATTTTTTTATCCTATTGTTTACTATATTTATTTGCTTGGTCAGTGTCGTAGGTTTTGGTTCTTTTGCTGTTGTTGGCTTTAAGGAAATCATTTGGTCCATGGAAGTGATATGGAACTGTAATGCGGTCAAGACCTGTCTGAAACTACTTTAGCCATGTGTTTCCCTGAAAATAATTACACACCTTAGAATGTCAATCAAGCAATCAGATTCAAGCATTCAGCAGCCCCATAGTATAGAAGGAAATATCAGATCGAACCCCACATTTGACCAGTAAGAAACATCCAGACCTGTGGTGTAATTAATATTGCCATTATATTGACGGTTTGCCATTTATTTACTTGACTTTCTAGGTATCAATATCAACATTGGTCATTGAAAGAGTGACCACTGGTGACTTTGTAAAGGTTATTCCGCAGCTGTCACTAGGCACTTAGTAGTTATTCAATCCATGTTTTGCTAAACAGCCATGATCTTCTGTTCATATTGGTGGCAGCCGTCCCAAACTCCAATCCCTGGGATCTGTGTCTTCACTGAGCTTCTAAACAGGTGGTCCATACTGAGCTAATAGAGTGTATGTTCCAGTTGTTTAGAGTGGGCCTCTGCCAGAGGGTGTTCCATGTGCTTTGCTACACAAGTTGGTTTAAAAAGCAGAAAATCTGAACTTTATGGCCTGACAACAAACATAGACTGAACACAAAGTTCTAGATAAGTTCTAAATAACTTAATATTCAGTAAGCCTTGCAAAGTATAATTGTGTATGATTGTCCATTTAGAAGAGCTTTAGAACTGCTTCAGATGATTCAAGAGTTCATTCAGCCATCCATGCTGATGGTTGCATAGTCATGTAAAATTCTTTTATAGATCTTTTCAGCAAGTTGTGAGGGAACACTCTGTGGATTATATTGCAGTTGTAAAACTAAGGTGCTGTTTAAGGTCTGATGCAACCCTGGTATATAAGTCATGACGTTATGGAACAGCTGCATCCTTTCCCTAGTGTAATACCGATTCTTTACACAGCCAAAAATGCTGAGAAATCCATTGATTATCACTACTGCCCTCTAGTGGACAGAATTCTCATTTAAATATCTCAGAATGGTGTTGGTGGTTATATCCTTCTGGTTGGCCTTTTATCGTGGCAAGACTTCACATACCTCACAGACAGCAAGGAGTTTATATGATGCAAGGGGAAAGAAACTGTTCCTAATTTGTGTAGAATTAGGGCATTCATTTTTCTAATCCTTTGATTTATCTAACTTCTGCTGTGCTCTTCCATACTCTGATTTTTGCTCAGCATGCCTCAAGCATATTCCTCTGAGAATTGTTCGCCTCTGTACTAAAACAAGCAGCCCCAATGTCATCATTCAAGATTGTTTCTTTCATAGGACATAAACCAGGAGAAGTGGGAACAAGAACTGAGGGAAGCTGGGAGTCTGGATGAGCTTCTGATGTTGACCGAATACCCAGACTGGAAGCTGTGGAGATGCAGACTCAAGCTGAAGCACTTTGAAGACACCTCTCCACCCGAGAACCGCAGGTCAACTCGCTATGCGGCCGCATCTTTCAGCCCAGAGATGCTAAAAGGTTGAGACCTTCATGCAAACACAATTGAGAATATGTGATGTCTAAGATTTGTGATTACCAATGTGGTGGCAAATGTACAATAGGTATAAATGTATACTTTTGTATTTGTATTGTTTTTTTTTTTGTTTTTTTTCAGATATTGATGAGGAATGGCAGAAAACACAGTGTATGCCCAGAGAGACATGTATAGATGTGGCTAAAGAGTTGGGCACCAATACAGCAGTGTTTTTCAAGCCCCCGTGCGTCTCTGTCTTCAGGTGTGGCGGCTGCTGCAACAAAGAGGGAGTTACCTGCCGTAATACAAGCATGACTTATGTCAATAAAACTGTGAGCACTACTCATTGCATTGCGTGGGTATTACATAAAAATGAATGTCCAATATAATCTGTTTGTACTTGCTTATTTATATGGAAATGATGTGTGATGATTTATATGGAAATTATTAATTGAACCCTAAAAACATAAGAGACACATTTTTTTTTTTAAGTAGAAACTATAGTTAGAGCCACATTTTTGGAAAGCACAGGACGCTGCAAAAGATGTGAGCGCAAAGCCCAAACACGTCTATCTCTCGCAATGTTTACATAGAAAATCAATGGAAAGGCAGCACAGTGATATGCAAAAACATGTTCTGTGTGAATAGCCCCTTACACAGTCTTAAAGAGACAGTTTATCCCAAAAATTAAAAAAAATTCTGTCAACATTTACTTACCCTCATTTTAGCCACTTTTATGGTGCTTTTGTCTCCTTTTTGTAATTTTAAAGCAGTGGTCGCTGTCAATTATAATTGAATGGAAAAGAGCAGCCAGTATCATTCTTCGAAATTTCTCCTTTTGTGTTCCACAGAAGTAGGTTATGCAGGTTTAGAATGACTTGAGGGTGAGAAACCAATGACAGAATTAAAATTTTTGTTTGAACTATCCCTTTAACATGTGTGTTTATGTGCACATACTGTTCCATTTGACTGTTCGTAAAAGACGTCCTCTTTCTCACAGATATTGAGTGTGAGTCTGGCGCCTTATAAATCTGGACCAGAGCCTGTGCTGGTGAAAATAGCCAATCACACTGAGTGTAAGTGCCAGGAACACGCGCTGATCCGCAGACATGTTCGTGAGAAGCACAGGAAGAACGGGTTAGTACCAGACTCATATGCAACAATATGAAACTAGGTAAATTGCATGAGATTAAATAATAGTGAATGTTTAGTTAACAGTTTTAGAGCTTGATTATCAATGAGGCAATCAACGTTCCCCTACTCTTACATTAAGTGCAATATATTTTAATTTAAATTGGCTGGGTACTTCTTGTAGTGTATCATCAAACTCTTTGAAACGTTAGACCCAACCCTTGTTTTTCCAGTGCCACACTGCTATTCACTGTTGATAGAAGAGAAATTACAGATTGTGCCTTGCTGAGTGTCAGCCATATGTAGGAGTGCTTTCTGGCTTCATAATATGTGTCTGTGTGCAGTTGCTCTCCTACACGTAAGCCAGAAGACAAGAGGCTATGCAACAAAGGTTTAATATGGGACTGGATGGCGGAGCGATGTGTGACGTATCCCTCCAGCAAACAAGGTCAGTGAGTAATTGATTTCAGCTCCCGTATTGCCAATTCCTGTTCTGGCCTAAAGCACGAATGACTGGGTTACTTTTTATTTACTTGCTGTATTGCAGGGACTTTAATTTAATATAGACCCAATGAGGCACACACAACAACATGATTTATATATTTTTGCTAATTTTTTTTTACACTTGCGATAGCACATTTATTTTTTATTTTTGCTTTTTTTTTTACCAGAACCGCCATCTTCCGTCAGTGAGGAGGACTGTGAGATTGATGTAGAGCGATGTGAATGTATTCCAAAAGAATGGACAGACAGATTACACCATACGTGACACAATTCAACAAATCTTCTAAAGGTAGAATGATTTTCAAAACTATACATTTAATTTATCTCACACTATTGAATATTAAAACTAATTTGTAATGTTTGAATGAAAATTACATTGCTTGATTTACAGTTTCTTTGAGTATTTTTGTATGTCACTGGACATGTTTAAAAAAAAAAAAACTTTTTTATTTCCGTTGCTGTTTAATACTTGATTCTGATTGGTCAGTCGCGCCATTCCGCTGTCTGGTATTTCAGTGTGCTCTTTCAGTCTCATATTGCACTCACTGAAATCTGTGTTACTTGTGTGTCTCTCGTATTACACAGCTGCGTACTTGCTCTCTTTTGATTCAAACAAACGCAACTGCCGTTATCTTGCGTCTCATTTATCAATTGCAATACAAATCATCTCAAAGGACTTCAGCATTCATATTGTAATATTGTTGCAGTCTTCTTCTCCATCCTAAGTGTATATGACTTTCTTCTCTCAGCCGAAAACAGTCGGAGTTGTATTAAAAAATATCCTGGCTCTTCCAAGCTTTATAATAGGAGTGAATAGTAACTGAGATTTTGAAGCCCAAAAAAGTGCATTCATCCATCATAAAAGTAATCCAAACAACTCGAGTGGGTTAATAAAGGCCTTCTGAAGCGAAGCTTCATAAACTTTATAAACTAGAATCACTGGCTTCAGTTCTGTCGGAAGAGTGAACTCTGACCTAACGCATGATGTATTGACGAACACGGAAACATAGAGGATATAGCAAAACAAAACACCGGTCACGAATTAGAAGTCTAAATCGAAAAATTTTGAAGAGAAATGTCGGAGGAGCTTGAGTTTGTTGCCCAGCCCTATTTGTTTGAACCGTCTAGAGGCGTCTAAGCTTACACTACTCCAACATCCTACGTCATATGTCGGGTCAGAGTTCACTCTTCTGCCGGAAGTCGACTCGCGTACGGCCATTACCGGAAGCTAGTGATTACAGTTTATTTTTATTTTACTTACAAAAACACATCACTTCACTTCAGAAGGACTTTATTAACCCCCTGGTGCCGTATGGATTACTTTTATGATGGATGGATGCGCTTTTTTTTTAGCTTAAAAAAACAAGGTACCATTCACTCTCATTATAAAGCGGGGAAGAGCCAAGATATTTTTTAATATAACTCCGATTGGGTTCGGCTGAAAGAAGAAAGTCATAGTATACACCTAGGATGATTTGAGGGTGAGTAAATTATGGGAGAATTTTCATTTTTGGGTGAACTAGCCCTTTAAGCCTAATATATTATGCATAACATTATAAAGTAATGTTAGCAGAAATTAAGGTTTCATGGCCACGTATTTATTTATTTATTTATTTGGTAGCTGTGCCACTCCACGTTGGGATCTGATGACCCTGTCAAGCTTTATTTTGACTCACTTTAAATGATCCCTTAACAAAGCTTTTCAGTCTGATACGCATAGCCTGTTGTTCAGATTCATGTCAAATATTAAACTACTCAGCTAACAAGAATATGCTCCTAAAATTTTTTAAAGAACGTTCAAATTCTTGGTTATTTTAAATGTTCTTGGCTATGCTAACATTTAGGTAATGTTCTATTTTGTTCTGTTTTCTATTTTCATTATCATTTTGCAATCATTAGTTTAATAGCCTATACTTTTGAATGTTCTCTGGATGTCCTGAAACAAGTAGTAAACATTTAAAACCATTAGACAAATGTTCAATTGAAACATTACAGACAAAAAAGTTAAATAACCTTTTTGTGCTAACGTCTTGAAAACATTATTAAGGACCAGATTACTTTGAATGAACATTTAAAGGGGTCCACGGATGCAAAATTCACTTTTATATGGTGTTTGCATATAAATATGTCTTTGCAGTGTGTGGACACTACCACCATACAATGAAAAAATCCATTCACTCGCTTTTTTTAATCCTCAAATGGTCTAAAAACTCTCAATAATCAAGCCGTTTGGATTTTCTGACTAATATGATGTCATATTGCTCATGCTCTGCCCATGACCGCAGACGGACTGTCCAGTATGAGCATACTCTTTGCCAAGCATCACTTTACTTGTCTTGTATATCTACACCCCCTGTGGAAGAGAGGGGTGGGGTGAGCAGTTGCTCATTATCATTTAAAGAGACATGCACCGCAAAGGGTTGCTGTGAACAGTGCTGTTTTTGAGGAGGTAAAAAGGGTGTGTGGTTTTACACAACCATTTAGGAATTTTGACCAAAGAATGTTACAAACTTTACATGAAGATCCTAAAGAATCATACCAACTTGTGGAAAATGGGCATCCGATGACCCCTTTAACGTCACTTAATTTTTTTTTGTTTATAGCATTGAGAGAACCTTGCCAGAACGTTAGCCAAATGTCCTGAGAACATTCCCTGTTAGCTGGGTATGGAGGCAGGTTTGAGCTATTTCTCACCATCTAATCAATGACACTCAGTTTTATATATTCTTTCACAGCTGCAAGAGAGAAAACAACGATGAACACGACGCCCTGACGATCTGCAAGTGCCAAATGCAGAGACTGCAAAATACCATTTAATTTATTTATCTTTCTATTTATATCAAATAAAAACACTTTTATTAACATTTATTCAAACATCTCATCAGTATCATGGCAGCGATAGCTTTCTAAATATAACAACAACACTGCTTTTCCTGTCTGAACAGAATGAAAAATGTTATCAGAGTTATATGTCTCTTTTGCACTGAAGTCAACATTTCACCCTAAAGAATATCTGTGGAATTTCTTAGATATAATTTATATCTAAAATAGTTATATTTAAGTATAACTTATATTTTTCAAAATGTTTCCAGATGGGCTAATATGGTCATGTTTCCATTCCACAAGAGGATTTTATGCTGGATGGTATATACATACAGAAGTACTTCAATGACAATAACTCTTTGGTTAAGTTTTGTTCACCATTGAGCATGCTGCCAACAATAAGAAAAATGTACCGAAGATAAAATGCTGTTCAAATAAAAAATGGCAAATTGAATTAATAGGCCTGTGATTATGATGTTTTCAAGGACCATTATAATGCTGTATATCAAAGCATAAAAGAAGGTCCTTGGTATGTTTCAAGGACATTTCATTTATGTAAAAAGTCAAAAGCCCATCAAATCTTACCAGAGAAAATTGTGCTCATATAATTCTCTTTCCAACACTGTTTTGTAGTTTTTGGTCTAACCTAAAATCAATATTAATCCAACAGTGAATATGGTTCTTTTCAGTCATGTGTCATGTGTCATGTGTGTTTACTGAACTGTATACTGTCTTTCTTACTGTACAATAATGGTGGACATTTTTAAGGTGTGCTTCTATAGAAATATAGACTACTTCCAGTATACTGTATTTTTTTTTTTTTTTTGGAATGTCAGATGAAATTTCCTGTAGCTTTTTGTTCCAGATCTCCTTTTGTTCTTGTCAACACTTATACACACAAAATAATTTTCCTTGGTGATCTTTCTTTAAATGTCAGTATGCCCAACTATAAGAGACCAATTTTCTCGAACAAATACATCTATAGTGTTCATGCTGGTTTTGCCTGACGTATTCTTCATCCGGTAAGATTTCCATGGAAACTCTTCCATTTACTTACAGTTATACCATCATAACCCTGACATTAATAATAGGTCTTAGCAGCTTGGGGGCAAACGTGAATAAATCATTATTAGCACAAAACATTTGTAAGAGCACCATGACTCATTGTCTGATGTCTCACCCTGTTTGATGATAACTATCGACCAGTATAACAAACATATGTCAAAGCTGACTCCAACAAAACTAAAATGACATATAGTTGGCTCAAACATAAAGGAACGTAGCGTGACAGCAGTAGTCAGCTGTTCTAAACACCCTTTTCAAGTAGGGATTGAGCCGTTAAATTGCTATTTTCTGCCGCATTGTATTGCAACAGCAGCTTCATACCCATGCAAACAAATAAATATTAATTCAACATATTTGCTCGGAATCATACAAATGAAGCATTGAAATGTCTGACTCATTTAGTGAATCGGGTCAATCAAATGCTTTTTTTGCAGCAGTAAGCAAAATAATATGATGGATATTACAATAATTATTATATTAATATAGGCATACAAAATATTAAATTATTGAGAAGCTACAGTTTCAATACATGTGTATTTTCGAATAGAGGGCTGTGACACATGTGGTTGTGATAAATGGGTGAACAAAACCTCCAGTATTTTTGCATTGAAAACTTTCCACATCAATTCCACAATAAAGGCAACCTGTCGCTCCTGACATTTTCACTCAGAAACCTATTCATATCCTCAAGCTCATCCTTGACATCCTCTTCCTCCAGGTTGCGACTTGCCCACATGCGCTCTGTCCATTACTGTTAAAGGTCACACAGTCGTTTCCCCCCGGAGTGTTAAATGCCTGGGAGTTGTCCAAGATATCTTGACCTTTACGGATCACTTTGCGGCAAAAGCACAGTCCAACCTTCACGTCCCTCCCTATAAGAAAAATCCTGCACTCGCTGCATCCCTACTGCACTCATTTGCTCTATTCATCTCTTCATCTCTTCACTTAAGGGTTGTAAATCATTCTGTTCATATGACCACTTAAAAACATCCATCATTATGCCCCTTAAGCAATGATGGGACATTTTATCTCTGCTAATGTGTATCTGCATTTCACATGAAATGCAATTTTTACAAATCCGTTTCGAGCTACATTCATATGTGGTTTGAAATCCTATTCAAATCGCACGGAAATCCGTTTCACTCTGACCGTTCTGATCAGATTTCACGTGGTTTGTGTGAATTTCTGAAGCCAAGTAAAACTTAAACATCAGACGTTGTTATAGGAAACATGCTGAAAGTGCGGACGAGCAGAAAATGACAAAACTGAACAGTTGCGATACACATTGCAGACAGTCAATCATTTTAGATCGGATTCCAATCGGATACACAAATAATCAGATTTGGACTGAGGTCTGCTCATACAATTAGTTAAGTAGCCTATTGTGCATCATTTTGTTTATCATCATTTTCCACTCTCTCTCTGACAGTTTCTTGTCGCTGTGCCTTTAGGACTTCATGCAAATACTTTTCTGTTGAGTTCTCAAGTTTTTAACTGCACCATCATTCATAAGCAGATTCATAAAATAATGCATGCTGTAATGAGCCACACGAACTCTGAAGGTCAGACTGAAATTTTGAATTGAGTTAATTTCTTCTGAAAGTTCCAACATGATTATAGTACAACAATGAATTCTTCTAGTAAGATAAAGTGAAATTTTAAATTAAATGTCTCTTTCAAACTGACCTTTTATAAATAACTGTAAATTAACTTTTTAGCTTGAGCATTATTTCGAAAGATGAAAATCAGACAAGACAATGGTAAAAATTAAGCTAATTTAACTTTTAATTAGCTAATTTAGTTTTTTGCTAGTTTCCTAACTATTTAATTTCATATAATCAGGTTTACTTGTTACAACTGGATTGATTCTGATGGCTGCAGAACTGCTGCAGTAAATGCTATTGTTTGTTCAGTGTTTTTAATAAAAAATAAAAGCCCCAAAGCAATCAAAATCACATATATATGCTCAAACTGTCAAAATAACTGATTCATTTAGGCTATTTGCTACTTTATATTAGAAAAGTGTATTGGATTTGAGAACACAATTTTAGGACACAACAAAAACCTCAAACTGTTCAGTAAAACAGTTTTGACAGCAGACTGACCTCCTTTTTTTCTGATGGTCTTCGAAATCATGCTTCCCGTAGAGATTCAATTTCATCTTACAGTTTTGAAACTCCAGTGTCGGCATATCCACACAACATTCTCCTACATATTCATGGAAGACCCAGACATTTATTCAGGTCAGCCTTTCACAACTAAACACTGCTTGTCGGTGTGCAAGGCACAACAAAATATGAAAAATGGGAAAATGAGAGTCTCATGGGTGTTTATGTCTACGTTCCTACATCATACTGAAATATTAATGTACAATGATGTAAAAATGTACAGTCCAGTAAAGCTCATAAGAACAAGGAGACGCGTATGAGTTTTAATCAAGTCATAAACAAACAAAAAATTGTACTTTTAAGTTTTAAAAAATGATGTCCAAAAGTCTTGAAATTGCCTTTAACAGTTATTGATTGGTGACATTATCATGAACTTTGTCATAAACTTCTTGCAGAAGAAAACTACACAGAAATATTTCATCCTTCATTTCTGCCTTTGATATATACATTCTTGAAAAGATGTATGATGAGTTATTGTCTTTTAACCCATATAAAAAAAGTACACAAGCAGATAGATAGCAAATGCTAAAGCTATATTTTGTATAGCTTATATTGTGCTTTTGGCATGAGGGAAAAAAAAAATATTAATTACTTCTGAATTTTCCAGTGTTTATGAAATGCAATATAGGTGCACAGATAAGGTGGATCGGGATCTGCTTTCTTAAATTTTCATTTTAGTGTGCGTGTTTGAAATATTTCCAGATTAAGAAGGTTTATATTAGCTATGCTGATAATACCTCTGAACTAAACAGTGTTTGAACTTTGTATTTTTTGTTCTTAAAAAAGAAAAACTTTGTCTCATAAAATATCATGCCTGTCGCATGCAATTCTTAGGCTTATAATTTCATGCCAATAACCTACCATAATATGCCTAATACTTTCAATGGAAAAAATAAACAGGTTGTTATCTATCCACTCACCCAACTGAGTCATTGAAATTTCCATATAAACAACATACAGGCCTGTTTCACATATGTCATTCCAAGGATCTTTGTTTCCAAGGATCTTTGGCTTTCTTTGCAAAAAGATTCAAATTTAAGGTTGTAAAAAATAACACCTCATTTTCTGCGATTAAACTGGTGGAGATATACCTAAAATAATTAAGGTCATTAATACAGCATTGTATTACAGCATACAGCTTTTTTTCCCACTTCCTGAGCCTATGCTTTTTACCATTTTTTTGGCTGGCGTTTTTATGCTCTTGCTATTTGCGCTGCATTCAGCCTTGTCTCTACAAAGAGAGCGGCCGACAGAGTGCAGTTTGCATGTGCCCTATAATCGGATGCGCTTTTCTCTGCATTTTAAGGGATTTTCATGCCATAATGGAATTACCATAATTATGAGATTCCAACTTTGTAAGGGCCATGACACACAAATCCAACGATCGGCCGTTGGTAAGTGTGTTTCATATGTCGGCGGCAATTCGTCTGATTCAGCATAGTGAATCGGCAGGGTTGTGGACTCGAGTCGCATGACTTGGACTTGACTTGGACTCGAGTCCCAAATTTGATGACTTGCGACTCGACTTGACATAATCAAAGATGACTTGCGGCTCGACTTAGACTTGGACAACAATGACTCGCGACTTGACTCGGACTTGAGCCCTGTGACTTGGAAAGACTTGACCTACCTTCTAAAACCACAGATCAGAGTTGTAATAATCACTGTAGTATAGCACTGTATCATTGACGCATGATCACAGTGCCGATTAGCGCTGCTTTCGCACGTTTGGCACTGAGCCAGAGAGCGCGTGATAGAGTGAGTTCAGCAGCGCTTGTCAGTTGTCATTTATCACACGTTCAGACAGTTTTCAACCAAATAATGTTTTTTTCTTTTCTTTTTCAGGCATTTAAATACACAAGAACTATCGAATCATTTATAATTTGAGAAAAAGCAAACAAACTGATGTCTAAGTTAGCGGAAATAAATAGGCTACTAAACCTTTCAAATGTAATTTTGAGACATGTTTTTTTTTCCCCACAACAAACGCACATTTTAGCCTATAGGTAACTATAAAGTCTTCTCCTTGTTCACCAGCCACTCACTTTCATGTCTTTTGGGAGAAATGGTTGGATTTATGTTTTGTAGGCTAAATGACAGGCACGTAGCCCCAAAAAGTGTCACGCGACCCTTGATACGTCGCCGTGGAAATAGGAATGTTCTACAATTACTGTCGCGTTAACAAAATAATTTAACCACGGACTCGATATTTTAAACTTAATGTGTAGCAAATCACGATTAATTTTCCCAATGAACAGTTACTTTTATTTTTAAATCTGCATTGCCACATTCTCTCTCACACACATACAAAATGTGTAGCAGTTATTTCTATTAAATGATTTTGCCTTTGTTACTGGGTTACCAATAAAAAAAAATTTTCACCTTTTCCTTTTTTTGTCACACGTAAGAAAAATCCCTAAATTGAACTGCGATAGATGGGTGCCCTTAGTGAAAATTTTATCACAATAAATATGAAATTAAACAAGTCATGAACATATTTTAAAAGCCTTCCTGATATAAATTATACATTTTATTTTTCTATAGTAATTAACACTGAGACACTAATTTGTGCAAAAAGCACTAATGACTTGTTTAAGACTTGAAGCTAAACTCGAGGACTTGCAACTTAACTTGGACTTGCCTGTCTTGACTCGGGACTTGACTTGGGACTTGTCTGTCTTGACTTGGGACTTGACTTGGGACTTGTCTGTCTTGACTTGGGACTTGACTTGGGACTTGTCTGTCTTGACTTGGGACTTGACTTGGGACTTGTCTGTCTTGACTTGGGACTTGACTTGGGACTTGTCTGTCTTGACTTGGGACTTGACTTGGGACTTGAATGCAAAGACTCGAGACTTACTTGTGACTTGCAAAATAATGACTTGGTCCCACCTCTGTTAATCGGCGTAGGGGCCATAAGCTAGACACACCAAACCAACACCAAAGACTAGCTGTCACGATTACCAGTGAGAGTGCCCATCATTACCAACAGAGGGCACTCCACCCCGAACTATTGTCATTCCCTAATGGAACTACATTTCCCATAACTCTCTGCCTGGACTTGCATCCACCTGTGTCTCATTACCTTGTTTAACTCACCATATAATAACCTGGTTTTCACATTCATTCCCTGCGAAGTCTTGTACTGTATGTGTAACCGCATTTCTGAGCGTTTCCAATGTTCTCCATGTTCTCCATGTTCCTGTTATCCGCTGGTGTCCTGGTTCCTTATCTGCCTATGTCCTGGTTTTCCCGTTCCCGTCTAACCCTCTGGATTTGTTTGTCATTGTTTGGACTGAAGTGATTACCCTGTGCTTTGACCTGCCTGTGCCTACCATTTATGATCTTGGATTTTCCCATTAAAAACTGCATTTGGATTCTCAACCTTCGTGTCTCGGAGCAGTTTGTTACACTAGCGCTGATGAAAGCTTCCTTTTTTTGCCTGTGTTGGGGTAAAAAAGCTGTGCTTGAACACCAAATTGACCACAGTCACTTGATGCAGATATATTTGTCTATATTCTTCAAAAAACCGACACAAACCGTAAACAAAGCAGCTTGTGCTTACTGTTTTTAATATCAATCATGCTGATTACTTTATTTATTCCACTTACCTCATTTTATTATTAAAATATTCGCCAAGGAACACTCAGGTAAGATGGTGTAAAATTAGAACAGCCTTCTGTCTGTACATCTGTGGACTCTCTCTAGACTCATTTACAAAACTGAACAGCCAATCAGAGTTCTCTCTCACCGACAACCTGACGCCAATTCTAGCCTACATGATGAATCACCCTGTCCACCTAGAGCCAACGGTGCAGAACACACTGGAAAAACCAAGTTGACCGAAACTTAAAAACAGCCGACATTGCCCGACGGCCGATCGTCGTCTTGGTGTGTCCCGGGCTATAGAGTAATGCAGGTATGCTTCACTTTTTAGTGAAAGTGAAAGTGACACGTAATGGCCAAGTATGGTAACCCATACTTGGAATTTGACCTCTGCATTTAACCCATCCAAGTAAGTGCACACACTTTAGGAGCAGAGTAGTGAGTAGTGAACACACACACTGCAAACGTGGAGACACACACCCGGAGCAGCGGGCAGCCTTGAGTGGCGAGCGATTGGGGGTTAGGTGCCTTGCTCAAGGACACCTCAGTCATATTCCTGCCGGTACTGGAATCGAACCAGCAACCTTTAGGTCACCAGTCCAACTCTGTTACCATTAGGCCATGACTTAGGCCAAACAACAACAACAACAACAACAACAACAACAACAACAACAACAACAACAACAACAACAACAACGACAACAACACTACTCTTTGATCAACAAAATGATACTTACACAATTTGTCCATCAAGATAATTATCACTTGAACACAACTTTTATGAATTTAGACCTTATTTCAGCCATTTAACCAAAATCCCATTAAAAAAACCCATTGACTTCGGGACGATGGAGCCAGAAGTGCTAAAATCCTAACTATAGTAAATGCTAACTATAGTATTTTCATTACAACGTGAGATGCCTGGAATGAAGACAGTGATAAACATGATTGCTATTCAAAATGGTAAGCTGCTTTGTTTACATTTGTATATCTGCAGTTGAAGTTTCAGTTTCTCTTTTTGAATGATGAATATAGGCTATTGATACCTGCTAATAAAGACAGTTATTTCCTTACACAGTTGTTCGAACGCAGCTTTTTGGCCAAGACGCAGCCAACGCAAAGGGACAACGCAGTCTGCTTTTGTTGCCGCTGGTTCTTTAACGGCCTTAAAAAAGCTTTCACGTTCTCGTAGGACTCGTAATTACAATTTGTAAACTCAAAATTTTCTGAGAGCTTGTACCACCTGACCTCTGCAGATGCATTTTGCCATTATTAGTGTTGCCATAGAAATGCATAATACAGTAATTATGACATGTAAAAGCAGCATTAAGGCCTGTTCACACCAAGGACGATAACTATAAAGATAATGATAAAGATATATAGTTCTAAAAATCTAAAAAGCAACAAAGAAATTATATATTGTGTCAATTAAAGTTTGTTTTTTGTGACTGTCACATCTTGGTTACATCCTGCACCTGATGCATGTAGATGGACTAATGCACAGTCATTAAGTGCTATTTTTGTATTATGTTATTTCTCACTCACAAGAGAAATGCGAGACAAAATGTATCAAAATGGCTTCAGTTGCATAGATGTTGGTATTTATTCCATAGTGGCTTTCTTGTAGGGCGGTTTTAATTGGAACAATTTTCATGGGGAGAGTGTAATTGCAGGGGTCTTTATTACAATCTACAGATGCATACAGAGCAATTTTGAATAAGGTGCTTTTTAAGAAATACACAGCATATACATCCATGAAAATTTCTTGGCCTTTTATGTCCGTTCAAAACAATCTGCACTTGAGGTACATTTAGTGGTTGCTTTAAAGGTTGTCTGTTTAATGGGTTATTTTATGGACTACTCTGGGGTGCATTTCCCAAAAACATCGTTGGCCAACTCGCAATTTCCATTGAACTCTATCGGTAACGACGGAACTTGCGACCATAGTTGGCTTTGGGAAACGCACCCCTGGTCTACTGGATTGTTGGTTTATTTATTGGTTTTATGGTATAATCACTGTGTTCCATGCATTTTATTTTGTTTTTTTGATTCTGTTCTGGTTTCTTAAAGGGATAGTTCACCCATATATGAAAATTTAAAATTGGACGTAATTCCAAAGACTCTCTGTTCTGTAGAACACAAAAGTTGCATTTTTGAAGAATATCCTGGCTGATCTAATGGAAACTGTGGATGTCAAGCTCCAAAATTACCATAAAAGTTTCATAAAAGTGGTCTATATGACTCATGTATTATATTCAATGTATTCTGATGTCATAAGTCCCCAATAATTATATGGAGAAAGTGACCAGGATATTTTTTTTAATTCACCTTTTGTCTTTTGTGCTCTACAGATTTGCAATGACATGAGGGTGAGTAAATTATAAATTAATTTTAAACATTTGTGTTAACTCTACTACGTTTTCAGGAAATAATAGTGCTTCTCGTTTTGTCTCTCTTTCTTCAATCAATCTCGCCTACACATAAAGCAAAGAACAGTTTGATGTTGATTTCTTTCTTTTTTTTCAGTAGTTTATTTCTTCTTCATTTTTGAGGACTTTCTGATTGAAAACATGGGCAACCACAACAACCACTTAGAGCTGCCAGTCATTCTGAGAGGAAAGAACCATTCAAAATCAAATTCACTGCCAAGTATTTAGTCCTCTGAAGCTCTGTACGTGGCTCTATTTTCCAGTTGCTTCATCTTGACACTTCTACATTTAATCCATTTTACTTCACAGACCTTTTCAAAGACATGTTTTTGTTTTGCTGATGTCACTTTCACACAAATTATTTTTATTCAGGCCAAGCTGGTCAAATCTAAAAGAAGAAAATGCCAAAAGGGATATGACCTTTCGTTCTAGACAAAATTCATTCATAACTTAGTGCACACTTTGAGAACAGTTCTGTTGGGAAAATAAGTAATTTTATAAAGCCATAGCAAATTGGATGTAGATTCCTCAGCTCTTGAGTTCTTTGATTTCTCTGAGAATGACCGTCTTACTTTGCATGACTTTGTTGGGACGCCCAGTCCCATGACAATTAGCAACTATTTTCCATTTGTAATAAATTTCTCGCAATTGTTTCATTGTTTGGATGTTGCAGAAAGTCTGAACATCGATACAATCATGTGTCTGTTTCATTCGTGACCATCAAGAAATCATTCTAATGAGCTAATTTAGCATTTTTTCAAAACCTTTTTTATTTTTTGCACAGTTGTGCTATGTTTGTGAAAATGGCTGTTCTGCCTAATGAAGTGGAAATGGCAGTAGGCCTACAGTGTCTTTTTGCAGTTACTTAATTGCATTTCTTGCAATTCACTTTACACTGGCAGATTAAATTTGGCTTTAAATAAATTGTTGAAATAATTGTTAAGCAAAATATTGAAATAAAAATAGTAATTTGTAGCATTATGAATACTACAAACTTACAATCTCTCACTTCTGCCAAAATGGATAAATGTTTTTGATGACATTACTCTTAACTTCAGCTTCTCATCAGATTTTCTGTCCAATCAAATGCTCTCTAGAATCTAAAGTGCCCTGCCCCCAACATTATAAAAAGACGCTGAAGCTACGGCTAAAATCGGTTACTTGTTCACACATTTATTATTTTCTACATGGTGAATGGCACATAGTGCACTATATAGGGGATAGGGAACGATTCAGACAGTGTAAATATGCTTTCCATTGGGACAAATGAAATCTGGTTTCACGTTAGTGTCACGCGAACTACCGCAGCGCACACACACAGTCTAAGAAAACGGTTAGAGATTAGGATGAAACTGCAGCTTTATCAAGCTCAACTAGCTTGTGATATAAACTAAACGATATTGGCTATTTAAAAGGGGGGAGGGGCTGTTTGATATGTCCCGCCCCGTTTTCCTGTTTTAGTGGAAATTACATCAACACACTGAATAATGCTGCGCATTTCAAGGCACTTCAGTCAATATGCTTGCAATCACAATGCTGAATATGGGCACAGCCAATTGGTTCCTACTGTATCAGCAGCCAATAAGCTTGCTGCTCAACTTTCAAATACATGGTCAGCGTTTGCTGAAGCAGTTTGCAGAGCATTTTTAGAAACCCTCCACCTGCCCAGCTCCACCTGTATAGATCTTTAATGTAATCTGGATTATTTAATTAGATTGCAAAAATGTACAACTTGTAACTAGATTATATTACATTTTAAAATGTTCATAATCAGATTATGGATTACATATTATTCACACAAAGGCAGTAAATGATTCATGATTTATTGATTCTTTCCATCACACTCCTCTGAGCGCATTGCTCATACTCAGAGGAGAGTGATGGAAAGTTATACTGTCCATACAGAACAATCAATCTTTAAAATTTTCCTTTCTAAAAAAGCCTATTGTGTGTCAAATATTTTAGCTTTGACTATATTCAGAATGACATCAGCAGAGGCAGCGTAGCAGATCTATTCCAAATAAACATATTTTTCACATTATCCATTACCAATGCCAAACACTCCATCATGACATAAATGTCTACAGTATATTGTAATTTTTTATCAATTTAATGCATCCCTGGTAATTTCTTTCAAAAACTTGAATGTGATTCTGAACAACATAGTGTATACAGTATACTGTAAAATACCCATGGTGTTTGATGTTATGTTATAGCTATGTTGAACGCAGGAAATAAAATTAATAAACAAAATTAAATATTTTTTTAAGAGAATATGCATACTTTCTTATCCCTGTTTCTTAGTAATTCTTGCTTAGTTTATAAAGGTTTTATCATTATTTTTCTTTCTGTATGACATGACTCTTTAAAGGCACATTTTGTTTCAAAAGCAAACCTTTATGTACAGTCCACGAATCTGGAATGTTACTCAGGAAATGTTTTCAGTGGTTTTACCCAATTAAAGTGATAGCATCAGAGGACAGAA